>VWZW01007790.1:0-432946 GCA_013397115.1 Edolisoma coerulescens | reverse complement strand
CCCCTCGCGCCCGGCCCCCCCCGCCCGCCGCGGGCAGCGCCGCCGCACGTGACCGCCGCACGTGACCGGGCAACAACAAACCAGGGCACGTGACCGGGGGCGCTGCCGGCGTCACGTGGCGCTCGTGCCGCCTCACGCCCCCTCCCTCGGCCGGCCTCGCAATGGCGCTGTGAAGAGCCTGAGGGGCGCGACCTGCCCGGCCCGGCTGCCCCCGTCCCCTCCCGTCCCTGCCCTGTGCCGCTCACAGCCCGCCCGCTGCGGAGCGCTGGCCGCGCGCGGCTCCTCCGCGCTCTCCGGCTGGCTGGCGGCTCCCGGCAATGGCGGCTCCGGTGTTCGCTCCTCGCCAGCCGCGTGAGGAACCCTCAGGGCTCGCTCTCCGTCAGGGTATCGGAGAGACAGTGCCCCTTCCCGGGAGCGAGCTCCCCGCCGCAGAGCCCTTTGCTGGGCTGTGCGGCACCCGGCCAGGGGGAAGCTGCCCGGCAGGGCTGCCCCCTGAGCCCGTTCCCAGCCGCAGAGCGGGGCCGAGGGGCTCGGAGCGGCCGCTCTGAGCACACTGAGCTGAGGGCGAGGGTGTTCACGGGGCACGGCCGCTGCCTGCCTGCTGAGGGAGCGCGCCGGCACCGCGGGCTCTGGGCAGGGATGCTCTAAGGTATTGCCCCTTATCCTCCGGGGTAACGCGTTAACCCCACCTGGGATTGTGCATCGCGGTACTCGAGCTCCCGTGACGCAGGAGCTTTTCGGGGTGGGGTCAGCACCCGTCTAAACCACTGCTGCTTTAGGAATGGAGCCTGCGTGGTGTGGGAGAGACCTGCTGGTGAGCGGCAGGAGCTGGGACTTGCTCGAGTAACGGCCCCAGCTTCGTTGTGTTTCCCGTGCCGTGCCGGGGTGTGCGCGGCTGCTCTGCCTGGTTCCCCAGTGATCTCTTTTGTTATGTGGAGTGTAGGAGCAATCCTTCGTGCCCCCCCTGGGCGCTGGAGCGGGACCATCACTGCATGGCGAACAGGAGGTGCCACGCGTGGACTTCCCATGCCGTAGTTTCTTTCCACCTGGGACTTTGGACTGGGTAAAACTTGGCCTTTTTCCCGGGACTGCCACCAACACAGAATTTTGGTCTAAACTTCGTGGATATAAATTGAAATATTGGTTTGTTGTTAGTGCTCAACATCACAGGCTATTTGCAGAATAGTTTTGGTGGGTTTAATACAATGGAATTCCTAAATCTAGTGGTAAGACCCAGGTTAGACAGGTAGAATTTCCCCCTTGCAGGCCTTGATAACCAACAGCTTTAAAAAGAACTTGGGGTTAAAATTTTTGGTACATATGGGTTCAAAAGGGATTACTTTATGGCTAATTAACTTTATAGGCGGTCTTTGTAGGGGGAGGGAGGTGGTTTTTTTTCTGGTTCTTTCAGGTATTAGCAACCCTGAAAAATAGCTCCGTACTGTTTTTCACACTACCTGCTTCTCAAAACAAGCTGCAGAGTAACCAAATGTGAATCAGAAAATGTTTGTTATTCTATGCAACTTTGTATGCAAGCATTCTTTTTCCTTCTGGAAGCTGAGGCAAGATTCATTTTTCTTAAAAAGCACTTGCAAGATGCTTTTGTCAGCTTATAAAGGGGAGGTGGGGCTTTTTGTTTTGGTGGTTATTTGTGTGAAGACTGTGTCCTAAGGACAAAATTATCCAAGTGATGTAGATGTGGGATCTGAGGCTCTCCGTGAAGGTATCGATGAGGGAGTGACTCAGGGATCCTAAGGCCACCTCTGATGTTGCAGATGTTTCTCCACCTTAACGATGGTGCTGCAGGAGTTACCCTTATTTTGGGAAGTCAGTTTGGCAGTGCTTGGGTCCTCTTCCGTTTCTGCAGCTCTGAGCTTATGTGAGGACAAGGATGGGGCACAACGTGCAAGACTCACATGAGGTGTATTGTGCCTTGGACTTCTTGTAGATGTGTTCTCTGCCCTCAGGAAGCGAAACCCCTGAAGTCAGGTGAGAAGAATTGGTCCCAGAAGATTCAATTCAAACAGAGATTTCCAGGTCTTCCAGTTTCATTTAAAGGGCCATTTATGACTTGTAAAAGTTGTTGGTAAACGTCCTGTTACACTGGAGCAGAATTTAGTTTCGCTCTTGGCTCTAAACAAACAGAATTGTCAATATGTGTTGGGACTGAGAGACACCTTTTGTTGGTGACTGGGTACAGAGAACAAATACGAGATTTCCTCACTTCCAGAACAATTTGTACATCCTGAGCAGCACTAACCACAGCATGCGTAGGCAATAATCAGGCAATCTCCTGTGCTGCAATTCCCTTTTAAATGAACTTTATGTCCTGGGGCTAATCTTTGTATTTTTTTCCGTGTACTTCATATGGGTGCTCTTGCTCTCCTTTTTGATGATGCTTTGGGAGTTGCCCCTCTGAAGTCAGTCGGAGCAGTAAAAGCCTGAGTTATTATTCAGTGTATTTTGTGTCCTCCAGACACAAAGCTGCAGCCGGTGCTGTGGGAGCCTTTGTGCCCCAAGCGCTGGGGATCTCGAGGGGCAGGGGATGAGTGTGGGCGTTGCTGCAGTTTGGGTCAGAGCCCTGGTTTGTGTGGCCCGACCAGATGAGTACAGGCGGGACTGAGGCTCCAGGCAGCACATTCCCGTGGGACGCACAGCTGGCAGGTCTCGGGTTTGTCACTGCAGTGCAGCCCTCGGCCCTGCAGCTGCCTGGCAGCACAGAAATAGCCGCTGAAAGCTGCAGGGGAAAAGGGTTAAAGAGCTTCCCTTTCACCTTGCGCAAATACGCACGGAATACTTGGAAAAGGAAGGGATGTCAGGAATGCTGTTGGGAGGAGGGTCAGCTGTTTGTTTTTTGTCCTCCCCCGGAGTACAACCTATTTAAATATTTACGTGTTCTCTTGTTAAAAGACTTTCTTTTCTTTCCTGTACTTTTCTGGTTATTAAGTTATGAATGGTGGAGATAGAGAGATTTGTAATTGCTAATTCTTCCACTTGTAGTGAAGTTGAAAAAGAACTTCTATTGTTTTATTTACTCCGAAAAATATGGTAGTAGAGTTTTCTGTCAGATTGAAATGGTTTCACCAAGGCTTGTGCTTTTTCTTTTAATATTATTGCTTCTTTTATTTACTTTATGTATTTTATAATCTTAGTAGGCTATCTGAACATGCAGTAAAAGTAGAAAATTTCAGACAATGGAACCTTGAAGAGACGGTGGTGGAAGATTAATATTAAATGTCATTGCAGAACATTAATAATGCAGATAATAAAGCACTAGTGGATGTAAAAATTATATATTTGTTATTCATAAATAGCTCTGAATGGCCACTGGGTCCTTCGTTGATTCACATATGGCCTGTTCCAGCCTTGGTCACATCCTAGGAATCTGTTCTCCTACAAGGTCACTGCATCTAGGACTGTATAATTACAGCATCTATTTGTAAGTGTTAAAGAATCATCAGGATTTAATGACCTGAAACATCTTGGGTTACAGAGCCCTTGCAGGGGTGGGAAAAGTAAAAACAGAACTCCTAAGGCTCCAGGGGAAAGACTTCAGCACATGGTTATATTACACTTAGGAAGTAATCTTTTGAAATCAACAGATGATGGGTGACACCAGACATGTCCAGAGTCTCTGTTGGGCTGAAGCCTTGGTACCTTAGAGGTATTTCACCTCAGTGTAAAATGAGGAATGTGTTCTGCACACAGGACAGACCTTCAATACGCAGTCTGAAAGTACTTTAGCATGAGAAAGAACATTTAATTTGATACTAGACAGTGAGCGTTTCTTGTCTTTGGGTAGTTTAATTTGTCAGACATGCTACTGATGTGCAGTTGCTGTTTGGTTTTGAGGAGTAGTGTGAATGTACCCAAGGACATTCACTTCAGAGAGTGAAGATGGCCCCCTTTGTGTTGAGCTGACTGGCAGGACTCTGACAGACTTTGGCAAGTTGGTACTTTGTTCTCCAAAATTTGCACCGTGTAATTGTTATTTTGGAAGTAGTCCTTACTCTTTTCTATAATGACCCATTTAATCATCTGGTCAAAGATGGTGGCAAAAGTTGCGAATAAAAATTGAGCAGAAAATGGCTCAGGTGCAGGGAAGTCTCTCGGTGCTTGCCTGGTTTGCAGTGGCTGCACAGGTGATGGCGTGGGTGAAATCTCTGCCACGTTTCGGTGTCCAGAACCCTGCGGTCTGGACGGGAGCCGCAGTTTAACGCTGAGGTGACTCTGGCAACTACAAATCCCAGGGAGCATTGCCGAGAGCGGGGCTGTGCGGGCGGGTTGGCGTCGTGCGGGGGCCAGTGGCAGCGGGGAGCTCCCCAGATCCGCCCGTGTCAGCTGCCAGCGTTCAAAAGCGCCGCTCGGAGCTGTGCGGCGGGCTGGGAGCTGCCTGTTGCCCTGGGCTACTTCAAACTCCTGCGAGAGCTCTGACTTGACGCTGTACTCCGCAGCCTCCGTGCCGGCTGGAAGAAGCCCGCTGGACCAGTGCTGATGGATGCGATCCTGAACTGCAACCCGGAGGACCTGGAGGATTACTACAACTTGCTGGGATGCGATGAGCTATCGACGGTAAGAGCCTCTCCCTCCCCGCCAGCTTATTCACAGTTTGAACGTGCTCGTGTGACTGCAGGGAGTTCGCAGCTGCGTCTCTGCGGGCAGGAATATTTGAAGCGGTTTGCGAACGTTCTTTATTGCCACTTGTAGGATCTCCCTTGGAAAGCTCGATTTTCTCTCCTGTGTACCGACATTAAGAGCCTGGAGTAAGGCTTAGATTGAAAGTGCCGTGTAGAACTGGATTATGGAGAGAGCTGAAATAACGGTTTATTTATCAGTGTAGATCAACGTGTGAGTTGAATTGGGAGCCAACTGCATGTGTTTGACAGAATCCAAATAATAGTTTGGAATATGTATTATTGGTTTTGAAAAATGAAAAGGAGCTATTTATGTATAAATTCATAGCTTTAGGGCACTGATAATGCTGCTGAGTTTCTTGGGCTTTATACATATTATAATTTTTTTTAAAATGTATTCACTGGTTCAGATGAAAACAAAACCAGTATCTCTTTATCATTTACCATATTCGTGTTTTTTAAAGGCTGTTTTTAATGACATTCAAATACTAGTTGTACTGATTTGTTTTGATAGGAGATACATACTTTAAAATGAGATTTAGCTAAGCAATTTTTGAGTGATTTGCAGCCAAAACAAGTGTGCATCATGTTAGAGGTGTCCATGTAACTTTTTTTTTTTCCCCCTAGTCTGGTATGCTAATATTTTTTTTTTTTTCTTCACTTAGCTGTTATATTAACTGGAATTGTGTTTCTGATTTGGAAGAGGAGTTTTGATTACTCTGCTGTAATGAGGGATGTATTCAGTGGAGATAAAAGCTGTCTTTTGCTCAGTAAATTTAGTCAGATGCTCTCACCTGTCCTAGTGGTCAAGTATAAAGATCAGGAGTAAACATCTTCGGTGTGTCACAGAAGGAAATGTAAAGCTTTTCCTGAAGAAACTCCTAGAAGTGATCCCAGCAGAGGGCAGTGCTCAAGTCTCCACGCAGCCTTGTTAAGCAGATGCTGTTTCTCGTTTTCTACCTCACACTAATTCCTTAAGGGCTTAGCAATTAATGAACAGTTCAAGTACATCTGATAACGATTTTTCACATTGCTTAAAAATGAAATTAAAAAGCTGGAATAAATGCTAATGGGTCCTGAAAAACAAGCTGTCAAGTATTATTTGTTGGGAGAAGCAGCAGATGTTGCTGCAGCGTTTTTGACACGGGAGAAAGAACTCGGAGATCCCAGGCTGACTGAGCCCCAGGATCGCCTCCCCTCAGGACCCTGCACAGCTCTTCTGGGCTCTCACAGAATTTAGAGCATTACAGGGATTTTGCAGTCTCAGTACTTTGTAGAAGAGTCAAGTATTTGGCACAGGCTGCTTTGGGCATACACAGCACACTCCCAGCCACAGCGCTTTCATCTAAGCTGTGGCATATCCTGGTCTTGGTTGGACCTGGTTAAATTTAAGCAGAAATACTCTCAGTTTCTACAGATTTTTTGCTGTATTCAAAAACACAAACCAAGTTCATTGTTGACTTCTGGTAGAATTGAGCTCGCAGACACGTACTTCAGATGTGACAGGAAGAGGGGAGATTTAATCTACATCCTTCTTCAAGAGCAATGCTATTCGTATGTAGTGGGTATTGGATACCTTCCTTAGTGAAACACCTCATTATGTATTTTATATAAATTTCATGTCTGTTGTATAAACTTCCTATAAACTTTTCTTTCTACTGATATTTCTTTTAAGCTGGAGACTTCCATGCTACCTCTGCTACATTTTCCCCCTCTGTACACATTTTAACTTTAAGGTTCCCCTTTAAGTAACTATGTTTTAGAGATGGTAGCTGGCTATAGAGTAACCAGTCTCACCAAGTTCTCTGTACACTCTATGTGTTTTTAAGTGTCTTACTGACTGTAAATACACCACATTACATCTGTCCCTCTGGATGAAGCTACTGAGCAGAGTTAAAAGCGTAGAATTCTTAAGATACCACTGTAGACCACATTTTTTCCCAGAATATGCCAACAAAATGTGGCCAGCTAGTTGAGTGTAATTTTATTCTAAAGAAAAAAATGTTATGAGACTTAACTTTGAAAGAAATAATTTGAATTGTATGTGGCTGTCATGGTTTGACAAATGAGGAATTTGTATAAACAGCCTTTGTAGTATGGGAAAGAATAGTAATTATTTGATACCTTAGGGCAAATTGTGAAAGCTTAAGCTGAAGTGGAATGATATAAAGAAGCTTTGGCTTCTGAACTATAATAAAACCAGCAAGATGCTTGGAAAAGCACTAAACATTTGAAAATCTAAGCTGATGCCCACTCCAGTAGCTTCCTGCATTTTAACTGTTAATATGTCTTAGTTTTTCCAGTGGTTGTAATACTTTATGGTTTTACAATCTGTATGGGGATTTGTAATTAACTGATAAACTAATACATGCCAATATTCTAATGTTGATTATAAATTTATTCTACTCCAAGCCAACCTTTTTGCACAGCAAATAAATTTGACAGAAAGAACTGCTGGTTATCTAGCGAGTTATCTTGGGGTATCCAAGATGGAAAACTCATGTGGTGCTGGCTGAATTTCCTATGAAGAGGATATGGAAGAAGCCACCTAATCCCACAAATCGATCTTCAGCAATACAGATGGCCTTTGCTTCCTGCTATGAGGCTCTGTTGAAAGTTAGAGTTGATGAAGCAAAGTAAAGAGCAACTGAAGTGATGCATTTTCCCTCTGTGGTCAGATGTCTTCGCACGATTTTCTAGAGCCGTATTGGATTCTCTAATATGAGAAATCACAGTTCTCATATTGGATTCTCTAATAGAGTCTCACAAAAACAAGGCTAAGGATGAGTGCATGGAAATGAAATTAAATAAGCAGTGTCACTGGCAGATGGTTGTTGTTACCTACTTTGCTTGTACTAAAGCTTGTAAAATTGAATAGGACAAAATCTTTCAGCATTCTTTGTTGTTCTTCCCAGCCTCTTTCAAAAAGAAAATTTGCAAATATTTTCTGTTTGCTGACTTCGTCTCAATATTTTGTTTAGGTTGAACAAATTCTTGCAGAATATAAGATTAAAGCCCTTGAATGTCACCCTGACAAGCATCCTGGAAACCCCAAAGCAGGTATGTATTCTTTCCAATTTAAAAACAATCTATTTTTTTCTTCTATCAGCAAGACAAAGATACTAAATTCAGCCTTTAAACTTTATTTCCCCTCAATATATTTTAATCATCACGTGCATTGAGCACATTCTATTTAAATAGCTACCTTGTAATATTCTTTCTAAGACTTGCACACTCCTCTGTGATAGAGCAGGAAGACACTTGTTGGATTTTTTGTTTTCTAGGACCTTGAATTTTTTTTCTTTCCTCAATAGGACATCTTTTAATACAGAATTTATTTCTGGAGTGTGTCCCTTCCTAGACCTATGCAGTTTGTGCACTTCCATGCTCAGTGGCATTCAAGTGCCACACTTGCGTCAATCAGTTAATTTACTTCCAGGAGCAAGCCCGTGAGGAGCCATGAAATGTGCTTTAGTTCCTTTTAATGTAATTTAATGACTGGAAGTGAAGAGAAGCCAGCCCCATGGGGAGCCTCTGTTTGCAGAACAGCAGCTGACGTTGGTGCTGATGGAAGGGTGCAGCTCCTCAGAGATGGGAGGGCTGAGCAGCACCTGAGTTATTTGGAGCCAGTGTTACCCATTCACCACCACGGATAGCCCTGGGCAGAGCTCGCCACCGCTGAGTAACAAAAAACAGGAGCCAAGTGCCAAATATCAGAACAGCTTTGTTTGTCACCAAGAAATGTTTTATGCTCTCTTTACCTGAACGTGTCTTACTTACTTTAAATACCTTTTTACAGTACTAGTGAGAGTTTACTGTATGTTTTTTATTTCATCAGCTTAAAGCTCAATAAAGGGTAATTAAAGTAGGCTTTTTATTTGTTGAAAACTAGTAACACTAGAATAAGGAAACCTAGTACAATTGTTCTCTCAGCCTGTTGTCTCTTGTTTGATTTATAGTTACCAATTTTGATTAGTGTTTGAGTGTAGTGTATTTCAAAAGAAATCTCTCTAATTTGTAAACTGTAATAATGACTAATAGTAATAATAATAGATCACTGTAACATAGGTGAGTCATAGATGAAGTCTAAATCTTTATAACCCTTCCACAAATAGTAACATGCAGCTGCATCATTAGTAACCATTCCATGAAAAATTACCGTGTAGGGAAAAATGAGAGCTCTCATTCATGCAGTCTGGATAACATTTTAGCATACATAGAAAACACACCTAATAAAATGCACAAGTTAATTAATCTGAACTATATTTAGATTATTCGTCTTGTTTGTCAGTTCCTGCTCATCTCTTTTTCTCCCTGCTCATGGTTCTTGTTGCTGTGCTCTGCTCTGACTCCCGTGCTGCTGTAGATCTCAGTGTGTTCCTTCGAAGCAGTGTTGCTCTAATTTCCCTTTTTTAGGGGTCTACAGGGGCTGACTTGTGCCTTTTACCTGTGTACTCTGTAAGTTTCTCTCAAATTTAGGAGCTTTTGGAGCTGGTAGACAAAGGAACATTTTAGTCCTGATTTGCAAGGGTGTCAGTCCACCAGTGGTGCCGTGATCCTAAAGCCAGCCAGAGCTGTGCAGGCTGGGACCAGAACCACATCCCTTGGTCCCTTGCTTCTCCTTCTGCCTTCTCCTCTACTTAGTTTGCTCTGAGCTGTTGCTGGCAGGTCCCCTTTTGCATCTGAATTCATTTCTTTGCCAAACAAACATTGTCTCTAGTATCCTTTTGGTTTGTGTCCTAGTGGAGAATTTCCAGAAGCTGCAGCAAGCCAAGGAGACTCTCGCTAACGAAGAGAGCCGGGCGCGCTACGATTACTGGCGCCGAAGCAAAGTCACCATCCCGTTCCAGCAGTGGGAGGCCCTGAGCAGCTCTGTGAAAACGGTTGGTGGTGGCTGAGTTTGGGCCCTCAGGAGGAGGGGAGGTAGGGCTGGCCCAGAGGAAAAATTGTTGGGAGTGAGGGGATGAGTTACAGCACTCCTGCTGCAGTGCCAGGATTTGGGAAGAGTGGAGAGCAATTCTTGCACTATGGATGTTAAGGAAATTCAGGAAAAATTGGAGGGCTTCAGAAGCCCATTCACAGAAGGGTGTTAGGCCAGTAGTTTTAGAGTGAGTTTATCAAGTTGCTGCTTTTATATGTGTTATAGGAAGCTTAAGTAACTTAAGGGCTGTTATCAAATGCTCCAGCACACTTTGCTTTTGTAGGAAACTTTTATTTCTTTTCAAAGTTAAGTTAAAGCTGGGACCTTTTTATAATATATTCTCCTTTTGGTATATTGCTTCTCAGATAGGTTTTCATGCTATCTGATTAAACAAAGATCTCATTGAAAAAATCCAGAAGATAGTTCCTTGGAACCCTGGGCTTCCCACAGAGCTTTGGAGGGGCCCTGCTAGGCTAGGGGGGGTGACCTGTGACAGAGGCAGGGGTTCCTAGGGTGTTTTCCCTCCTGATTCTGCTATTGAGAAGATTTGGTAGTGTGTCCCTAGTAGATCTCAATTCCATAATATTGGATTGTTTTTTTCCTGCCTTATTAGGGTGAATGATAGTTACAAGGCTACCGGGTCGTATTTTAAGGCAGGTGAATAAAAGTTTCCAATATCAATTCTGCCTGTCTCAATTCTGCTTAGGAGAGAAGTTGGAGACTCTTCAACCACAGCATTGTGCCTGAGCTTAAATGTTTGCTGGAAGTATCCAATTAAGCTTAGTTCAGTTCCAAACAGATGTTATTCCACAGACTTTAATATTAAATCTTTTCAAACTGCCTTGCTTTCAAAGGGTACTTTGAAGTCAAAGACAGCTTTGAAAATGAGCATTTCTGAAGTCACTCAAGCCCTCTTAAAAAATGTCTGAGTTCATGACAGAAGAAACTGGACAAAAGACCCTTAGAATTCTGATGTACATTTTGTCCTTCAGCCCCACCTGACACAAAGTGTCCTCTGCAATGCTGTTTGTGACATGTAACCATGCTTTCCCCTATCCTATTGACCTGCAGGCTTCTCAGTGTGCTTTGTTTAACTATTTATTACAGCAATATAAGAAAGAAAAAGTAATTTAAAAACCCCTTAGAGCATAGGGCTTAGTTCTTTGTTACATTTGCATTCCTTTAGTCAATGCACTGGGCTGTCCAAGGTAAGAAGGACCAAATGCTGGAAGCTCCTGACTTTGGTAATACCAACAACATAACTAATGAGATGTGGACCCAACAGACTGAAAACAATGAAGGTTCATTGTTGGAAGGGAGCAGGGAGCAAGGAGATGTTGCAATTCCTGATGAGAAACCACAGTCTTCAAAGAATCCAGACTCCCCAAGTAAGTAAAAACAGCAGTTACAGAAAATTGCAGTATCCTGGGATTGGCCTGAAATGGGGGCTTTCAGTCATGAGAAATTCTTCTCCAGAGCAGTGTGTTTAACTTGTAGCTTTTTTAATGTGGTTTTGGGTTGGGATTTTGGTTTGGGTTTTATGCTTTTGATTATTTATTTAATTTTGAAGTTTTCAATTGCTTCTTCCTCCCTATCCCAAGTTTCTTTGCTTCTTTGCTAGTAAAACCAGAAACTGGAGAAGAAGGAAAAAAAGTGCTTCAACCAAAATGGAAAGATTAGTTTTTCTGATATATAAAAATACAAAGTAAAAAGAGAAGGCAGTTATTTTCAGTGACTTTTTAAAAAATAAAGTTTAAAACTGTTAAGTAAAATATTTAGGTTTGGGTTTTTTTATCCATTATTCAGTACTTTTGCACAGTTTGCATCTGATGAGTTAATGAGGTCTAAAAGTTGAGACTTGAAGGTTTCTTTTGTATTCAAACAGTTTTGGTTTTTTCTAAATAGTGTATGCACCAGAATAAATGTGTATTTCAAAAGTGTCACCTACCAGTCAGCACTTGCTGGCTGTGGTTTAGGTCATTGTGCCTGATCAAAGCTTCCTTACTGCCATGGCCACCCTCTGTTCTGCCTGATCCTTCAGGAGTTTCATAATCTTAGGCCTGTGTTAGCAGAGAACTACTGTTAAACAAAGTCCTGTCATTTCTCCCCAGTTTGATTAAACAGGAAATAAGGGTGAACTGTGAGGGTAGCAACACCTCATGTAATCCCAAACATTTGTGGAATGCAGAAAATAGATAAGAAAATTCTACAAAGAAGTATATGCCAGGCATAATTGAAAACTTGATTTTGAAAAATTATGATCTATAACTTCATACTGATTGCTCCTCTTTTTGGTAATTAAATCATCACTGTATCCTCTGTAGAAGAGTAAAATTTTGAAGTAAAGAAAATATCATTTGTTCCTTGTAATGGTGAATTTTCTTTGCAGGCATCTTCTTTCTCAATTTATTTTTAAGTTTTAATTTAATTTCCAGGTATTTGAATGGGAAAAACAAACTCATCAAGTGCCTACTTCATTTATGCAGTGACATATATTTACACTAATAAATGTTAATATTATGATACATTTGACAGGGTCTGTATGCACTTCAGTGTTTATACTTGATCTTAGGATGTTGATAATGCTTTTTTTTTGGTCCAGCAAAAATTATTAAATTGGGTTCCACTTTGAAACTGTGGCATTGTCTGTTCCTGTCTGCTGGCCTGGATGGATTCTGGGCTACCGCCCTTTGTGGCTATTTCAGCCTAAATAAGAGATTTGAACACTAATGCTGCTCATAGGATTCAGTGTGCTGTAAAAGGAAGGTCACATTTTAGTATTAAAAGGCCCCAGATCACGTACTTGCAGATTTATCGTATCACCATCTATCTCTTCTTCCTTGGATTAAGCCAATGCAATTTGTTCAGTTTTCCTTTGTGAGTCCTCTTCAGGGACTGCCATGGTTCTTGCTGTTCTCCTTTGGACCCTTCCCAGCCAATCTCTGTCCTGAAGGTTGGTGTTTGAGTTCTTCTTCCACCGTGCCAAGAATTCAGGGTGCTCGTATTTGTCAGCGCTTAGTCAAGAGCACTGGAAGGGACCACTTTTTTGCTTACTTTTTTTGGGAAGACTATCAAGTATTATTTCAGAAAATTTAATTTTATGCATGTTTATAATAATTTAGTTGTCTTTCTCTTTTTTTCCCCCCCCCTCAGGATTTTCAGAGGGGAATTACTGGCACTTGCGTTTCCGCTGGTCAGGCGATGCTCCATCAGACCTCCTGAGGAAGTTCAGAAACTACGAGATCTAAAATGAGAAACACACAAGAGCATGAGATCATCTGTCCAACAGTTCAGTATTTTTTTTTTTGCCAGCAGTTATAAGTTATTTGTATTTTGTATTTTTTGATTGTAGTGTGTTGTTCCAGTCAATGTCTAAATACTGATTTATCACACATGCTTTGAGCATTACAGATGCAAATAATAAGCAAAGCCCTTTTCAGTATTACCATAAAGTGATTTTGTGAAGTTATCTAACATCTTATATATTGTTTCCTATATTCTCAAATATTGTGTAGTGATTTAATATTTCTCTCAACAATGTGATGTTATAAAAAACATACTCTCAGTAGAACCCTGGACTCCTGGGTATCCTGTTCAGCAAGGATCTTTCAAAAGCTGTATGACAATGAACTGTAAACAGAACTGTGCTTATCTCTCAACTCTGTGCTCTGCTTCACTTCTCTGTTGCATTGTACTCACTGATTTATGATGTACTCATTGCAAACTTAACTTGTAGGAGAATTGTGATCTTATGCTATAGATGAAATAGGAAAGTTCTTGTTATCCCAGGTCTCTGTGACAGATCAAGTACTCCTTAAAATCACTTGTTTTCTACCTTAACAAGAACACTTTTTACACCAGCTGTTTATTTTGTAAGGCAGTTCCACAACTTTACTTCTCCAGATAGCAATTTTTGTCTTAAGATGTATTGGGGGAAAATGGATCCCCTGTGTATGTGTGCCAGTGTTGTCCTGTGGCTTCACAGCAATTTCCCTCCTTGCTCAGGTGTGCTAGACATGGTTTTATCAGGGTTTTGTACAGTGAAGAATGAAAAATCAGACTAGTCAGCACTAATGTGTACAAAATCTCACATGAAAAGTTTTTGATACTTTGGGCAACTTTTCAAATTCCACATTGTTGTTTATTTATTTTGTGTTTGTTTTCTTCTTTGCAAACTTGGCTAATATGTCAGGTATTGACATTGTGGTTTTGTGCAGGCAGATAATTCCATCAGCAGCAAATAAAACTGCATGCATACAGAAAAGGGGTTGCTTTCATCTTTTTAATGAAACCCTCCACCCACCACAGAGATTCCTTTGGAATTTCTTGTTATTTGTCACCTCAGTGGGTAAAAGCTTAAGGAGCCCAGTTATGAATCCCGGGTAGTGCACTGGAAGGTGTAACCTGGAAAGCCCAGTGTTGTCCCCACATGGAAACAATGTGATGTCTGTGTCTCCCTGCAGTGCTGTGTGTGGCTCGGCCATGCTGTGCTGCCCGAGTTCCTGTGCTGCCCCTCTTTGGGGCCTCTTTGCCACAGACTGTGACCCAGCTGCTGCCAATGGAGGCTGATAATGGCTGTATCTCACTGACCTGGTGGGCATCTGTCTCCTGGAGCCAGCCTGCTCCACAGGGGCTGGCATTACCAGTAGTAATGCTGCTTGTGCTTGTCCCAGTGTGTGAAAGCTCAGAGTGCTGGTGCTGTGCTGATACAGCTACGCTGACGCTGGAGTGGATGGCATTGGTACCAAGAGCCAGTTTTATAGCACATCATCTTTAATTTTACATGCTTGTCCCTTGCATACTTGGCAGCTGAAAACATGATAGAGATGAGATTTAATAATTCTCTGTAACGTTTGTTAAATGTAACTTCTGGTTTGGTTTTTTTTCTAGTGCATTTGATGCTTTACTTCATACAAAGGTATTTGCTCAAGAAAGACTTTTGGTCCATTTTATAAAGAGGGACTGTAAACAATGTCAAACAGTAGTAACAGAAGAAACTCTTACCATATGTGAAGGATACTAAGTAATAGGGAACAATTTTCCCTCCAACAAGAAGATGGGAATGCAGCCAGCTGGAGCACTTTTAAATCAGATGGCAGCCCAGATTGTCGTCTGCCCATTTCACTTGTGGGTAAAGGTAAAAGGGAGTAGTTGGATGGATGATTTAGCACCTAATGAGCTGGTTTCCCTTGAGAAGTGAGCATACAATAGACCTTTGAACACCAAACTAATAGTTTGTGTCATTAAAACTGATGTCATTATTACCCAATTATTGCGTGGTTGGTTTTGGCAAAGAACCTTTGGATGTTTGTTCTGGATGAATAATTGCAGATATTTGGAAGGCTCTTAGCCCAGCAAAAGCTCATGGCAAAACTTGTGTTTTGCAACAACCTGCTCGAGATCAGTCCTGTAATTTGTATTTGCCCTCATGAGGAGGGCAGGTTATAACTGGTGCTCCAGTACACCAATACCACCAATACAGACTTTTTTTTCCTACTTCTGTATATGTTAAACTTGAAATGGTCTAGTTTTCTGTGTTTCTTGAGTTGAATTAACCTATTCCTAGCAGAGCAAACCCAGAGATATTGGAACACAAGAGGAGCCTGTCCAGCCTGTTATGCTTTTTATTCCCCAAAACCAGGTGGGACCTGACTTGTTGGCCAGTAACAACAGCTAACTGGAGTAAGTGGGCAGCCCAGTTCTCCCTCATGTTAGAAAGTAAAGAAACAAGCACCTGCCAAGTTAGTCAGTGTTAGATCATTCAGGGTCCACACCCCAAGCATAAACTGCTTATCTGTTTCTTTTAATACATAGGTTTTTTAGCAGTTTTTTGCTAGTGGCATGAAAAGACCCAGTAAATGTCCCACCTGCCATTTCATCAGCAATCATGTGGTGCTTTGGCCCCTGCACTGGTGAGCACATAACGTACTTCACATGCTGAAATTTTAACTGGGGCAGGGGTTGTGAGGTGGATCTCAGGCTCTGTGAAGATGTGATTAAGGCAATAGAGTCAGGTGTACGTGGCTTTCAGGGGCCCACAGAGATTTTTAACTCTCTTTGCAAAGTGGAAACAGCTGCAAAGGGTTGTCTGTGGGGGTGGGGAACAACAGCACCAAACCCAGACAGTATTTATTAGATTAGGGCCCAGGAGTCTCAGGTTTAAGGAGGGCAGCTCTCTGCAAGACATGGTAAGCTCCTATTTTCTCCTTTAGCTTCCCCTTATGAGTTCCTTAGGTGGCCAATAAAGGGTCCTGAATGTTTTGGGTACCTGAGGGCTCTGATTTACTGTGCTTTGTTATAGCTCTGAATGATTTGGTATGAAAGTAAATGGAGTTGTGAGGTGAGCCCAGATCCTCTGGAGTCCAGTCAAAAGTGTTACTAAAACCTGGCTTTTACTGGACTTGTCAGGGCTGAAGAGTTTTCATCTGGAAGGTATGAGATAGCAAATGGGGTTACAGGTGTGTGGTGATAATGATGACAAAATACAGAGAATAGGGCACGTTGTTTAATGCTGTGTTTCTAGGGCTTTGAAACTATTTCAAACAGAATTTAAGCAACTATTTAGACAGTTATTTACACTGAAACTGAACAGCTTGCCAGGATTCTTGAATTATATAAAACTATTATATCTTAATTTACTGTTGTTATACTTGTGCAAGTGCAGAATACATAAGATTGTCAAGAACTAGAACATTCTCAACCTTTTTGTTTTGCCAGTATTTGCCAAGTTGTTTTGACAACATTTGCTAAGTGACAGTGTAAGAGTTAAAGTTTGGATGATGAATACAGACAGTATATGACTTAAAACATCAGGCTGAGTAATGCTAAATGATAGATAAGGTTGTTTCTTGATTTTTTGTTTTCCTCTTTAAATGAGATTTTTAAAAAAGGCAGTTTATATGTTCTATAATAGAAGCAAATATCCTGATTATTAAAAGAGATACTGTGTATCTTTAATTTCCTGAGCATGAACATTGCTATCTTACCTTCCCAGCAGGCTCATCTCTCATTTCAGGATATGAAAGTGTAAGCAGTGAGGCTGTTGTAAAGCTGATGAAATTAGACAGCAAAAGATAAAGCAACTCAGTAGGTTGTTGGGCTGTGTCACTGTCAGATGGGCAGATGCTTATCAGTTAGTTCACGCTGGGTATTTTTATTGCAGCCCAGTGCACACACTCGCCCTGCATTGGGAGAGTTGCCAAGCCCCCCCCGCGGGGATGGCAGGCACTGGGTGTGTTTGTGCTTTCACCTTCGCTGTCTTAATCTCATCTCCCTCTTTTGTTAATGAAGATTAGACTCTGCATGTGCTCTGTTTGTCCCAGCTTTGAAGGGCTTGTGTCTGAGTCATTACAGTGGTGCACAGTATAAACTGGGAACTCTTACTTGCTTTAGGTGTCTGATGGATATCTTAACCTGTCACACCTGATGGATGCTGGAGAAAATGGATTTTCTTTCTTCCATTCCATCTTCACAGTCATTTGCTCTTTCTCCCTGCTTCTGGTGGAGCAGTAAGGGAGAGGGGTTACTTCTAGAAAATGAAATTTCCTGCCAGTGCTCAGAAAGTTTCCAGTCTTGACATGTGTTGTGGTTCTCAGCATTTTCAACAAAATGATTTGCTTGCTGCTTTGTCAGAAGTGCTTCTCTTGGCACCAAGGACAGACAGCGTTTTTAGGGAGATATGCAGTTTGACCTCTGGGCATCAGTCCTTACAGAAGCTATGTTTACTTTGTTGGGATTGTCAGAGCTGCTCACTCACTAGTTGAGAATTTCCTCAGGCCTCAGGTTTTTGCTGGGTAGAGGACTGTGAGCTTCTCCTCTTCCTCACAGTGTTTGTGTGACTGATTTCCATGGGTGGGGGTGGGCAGGAGAACGAGCAGGAATGGCCAGAGCAGTAAGAGACTGTTGCAGCTGGGTGGGGCTGGGTGACTTTGGTGCCTTTGGTGCCTTCTGCTGCTCAAGGTCCTCGCTTTCAAGGGGTCTGAGCCTTCCCCAGGATTCCCATGTCCACCCTTGGCTTGCCACTGCCAAGGCACTTGCATGTGCCCTAACAGAAACAAACACCCAAACCTGGAATCCCTAGAAGCCTCACTAGGGAGCACTTCAAAATGTTCATTTTGCTGCCAGCTTAAACAGTTATTTGTTTGTTCCCTCTTTTTAAAATTTTGTTCTCAGCAGAGAGAATTCAGTGTTTCCTCTTCTTTCCCTGCCTCTGTTTCTTGATTAAATTAAGTTGCACTCGCAAAATATGCTGGAAGAAATGGGTTTGCATGTGTGTTTGTGTTGAGTTTTTCTCTTGTCTTTAAGAGAGGTATGAAAAGTGATTGTTTCTGCTCTGGCCTATCTGACCCTCTGTGGAAGGTCAATCTTTTTTTCATATTTCCAGATTTTTCTTTTTTGACTTTGCAAATTTTTAAGCCCTTCACTTATGCTGGGGCCACACATAAGAGGAGACTGACACATCTGAGTGGTGAGAGCTCAGTTTAAGCTAATCACAGATGATTGGGAGGGGAATGCTGCCTTGATTTGTTTTTCCTTGTTATTAGTGGCATAATAACTTTGGTGGTTTTTTCCCCCTCGTCACCATATTGTGTGTGTGCGTGGGCATCATGCACGTGCAGAAGGTCATAAAAGGCAGGAAAAGATGATCGAGGGCCCCCCTCACTGGAGGTCCAGGAGGAATCAGAGTAGCTTCCTTCAGGAAAGGGAAGGTTTGATGGAGAAAATCCATTTCTTATAAAGAAGCCTGCTGCTGACAACATTTAATTTATTTTGTATCAGCTGTAGGACATGAGGCAGAACAATAGCCCTTTGGGCAGATCAGGACACTGTGTGTAAGCCGTTGGATGAATCCTGAGCTTTGCAGTTGGGCACTGCCTGTGCTGTGTACGGGGCCTTGAAGGCGAGCTGTTGAAAAAACACCGAATCCCAGGTGCCCTTCTCCTGCCTCCATCGAGGGCTCTTATCACCGGCTGTAGGTGCAATGGCAGAAACTTGCTCTGGGACCTTTTGCAGCTTTGGTACTGCTGTTCCTTCCGGTGGGGTTGGGGAGGGACAGGTGGGCATGGCCTGACGAGCTGCAACAGGATAAATAGCACACGGCAACAAAGATGATGAGGGAACGGGAGCGTCTCTCGTGAGAAAAGGCTGAGGGAGCTGGGCCTTCAGTATCAAGAAGAGATGGCTGAGAGGGGACCTCTTTAATGTGTATAAATCTAGAGGAGGGTGTCAAAAGGTGCAGCCAGGCTCTGCTCCCTGGTGCACAGCAATGGGACAAGAGGCAATGGCCAGAAAGGGATGCGCAGGAATTTCCACCCGAACACCGGGAAGATCTTTCCTGTGCAGTCACTGAGCTCTGGAACAGCCCGCCCAGAGAGGCTGCGGCGTCTCCCTCCCGGGCGATATTCCAGAGCCGTGTGGATGCGATCCTGTGCCCTGTGCTCTGGGATCACCCTGCTCAAGCAGGCGATCCGCTGTGCCCTTCCAACCGGCCCCGTTCTGTGCCATCCCACATAATCGCGCTTCTTTGTGCGGAGGCCTTTAGCCGAGAGAGGAGCCGCGAGAGTAAAACTTGCACCAGACCAGGAATAGAAGAGGCCAGGAAAGAACAAAAAGCGTAAGCCCCTCCGGGCCGCAGCGAGCAGGGTTCGAACCTGCGCGGGGAGACCCCATTGGATTTCAAGTCCAACGCCTTAACCACTCGGCCATCGCTGCTGATACCGCTCCGTGCTGGGGGCTGCGGCCTTAGAGCGCGCTCCGCCCCCCGCGGGCCCCGCCCCCAGCCCGCGCAGCCAATGGGCGGCGGCGGCGCCGGCCCTGCCCCGCAGCAATGGCGGCGCAGAGGAATAAATGCCGGTTCGCAGGCGAGAGGTTCTCGGCCTGAAACACAGGGGCCG
The DNA here is from genome assembly GCA_013397115.1 of Edolisoma coerulescens. Lineage (NCBI taxonomy): Eukaryota > Metazoa > Chordata > Aves > Passeriformes > Campephagidae > Edolisoma > Edolisoma coerulescens. The sequence continues at coordinate 413,498 of VWZW01007790.1, read as the reverse complement.
CGTCTGCCCCTGCGAGTTAAAGCTGTGCGCCTGAGTCTGACAGGGAGGAGGCAGCCAGCAACTACTACAGGAGACAGTAACCCTTAGGTGCTGCATTAGCTTCTCCAGTGGCGTTAATATTTTTTCCTGGTTTTTCTTTCAGTTACTACAAAATGCCTCTGTCATATGACTTTTATATGTATTTTAATTCGCTGCAGATAATTTTTTTTCCTTTAGCAACAGTTAATTGTGAAATTAAATTTCACTTGACTTTGTACCTGTGCTGCAATGGGTAAAAGTAATAATTTAACCTGATTTTTCATTCTTATAGTCAGAGCTTTTTTTTTTTTTTTTTAAGTAACTGCAGTGATCTTGGTGACTGTGCTTCCCTCCCTCCATATTTTTTTTTTATTTTGTTTGAGTTGTTGATCAAGAAGCATTCTTAATAATTGTTTAACTTGCCTCAGCACCAAAAATATTGCTGGATTAGTAATGGTCTTAAAACAGACTTATGAAAATCGTCTGTTAGGACTTTTCTCTGGAATGTGACCCGGGGAATGTAGAGGACAGGCAGGCATCAGAAAGCACCGGGTGTTTCTGTACTTTTCAGTGAGGAAAAGCGGCGCTTTCAGTGCACCAGCTTCGGGCTGATAGGAGGTTCTTAAAGGAAGAAAGGAAGGCTGTCAGAGCGTGTTTCTGGTGAAGAGACGCCGCCCTGGCCTGGGCTCTCTGGGTGCCGGTGCCAGGTCCTTTGGAGCCCGGATACTCACACGGAGCTCAGTGTCCACAGGCAGAGGGGCCGTTTGTGAATTATCCACCTGGAACCCCCCAGTGGCTGCCGGCTACACACGAACAGCCAATCCACCTGGGAAACCACTGGGAGCTGAGGGCTGGGATCTGGAGCTTGAGGGAACATTCCAGTTCCATTTTCTCCATCAGATCTTCTCGGAAGGTGAAAGCCTAGAGCCCAACCATTCCAGGCCCAGGGGCTTCTGCCAGGTTGCAGTGAACACAGTCAAACCACACGTGCAACATCCTGAGCCACTGAAACCTGGAAACAGACTCGGTGCTCCTTTTGTCTCACAATTTGCAATGTCTAACTTCACTGTTCTGAATTTAAAGAAAAAAAGTACATTTTTTCTTAGTTCTGCTAGGAAATAAAGGCTCCTAAGCAGTAATTACTTTATGTTCACATATAGGACTGGAGATAAAATGTGCAATTCCAGTGAAACAACGTAAATCCCGAGGTGGCTGAGAGCTGTTTGGCAGGCACACAGTGTTGTATTTCACCGACTCCATTCAATTGAACATTGAGAAAGAAACCCGGTGTCTGTCTCTTTGGAGGACGTTGTTGCTTGAGCAGTGCTGGAGTGACCTCCAGTGTTCTTAGCGCAAGCTGCAAGTGCAGAGCCGAGTGTGCAGGGACCACGGGCAGAGAGAGCAGCTCTTTGATGTATCAATCCTTGCAGAGGAGCAATGACAAAAGGGCCTAGGGACACATGCAGAGTGCTACTGGAAAAAGTGTGTTTTGAAAGTAAATTTATCTCCCAAAGGGATCTTAAAAGTTTTATTTCTTAATCATTTAAAACTAGGAAGATCTTGACACTGGGATAGGTTACAGAGATGAGCCTGGTTTAGGACTGTTAATGGTGCTAGGATAGAACTGCCTACATTTTTACATGTTTTTAATTTCTTCAGGGAAAGAGGACAGATACCGAAAAATCTTCAATAGCACATGGAGAGATTAACTGACCAGTAGCAAAAATGCTCACATGATTTCTTTAGAAATACAGGACTGAGCCCCAAGCACTTCAATCCTTCAGGTTTCTTGTCTTTGTTGACCTTAAGTGCAATTTTGTAATGCTTGTTCCGTCCCTTCTCCGCCATTTGCTCTGTGGCCTTTTATTTAATCAGTCTCTCTCAGCTTTACAAATTCAATAGTTTCAACATTTATCCCTGTTAGAAATCTATGATGCTTGCAACAGAAAAAATAGGTTCGATCCTGCCTAAGCTAATGAGTATTTACAGCAATGTTGGTGGAACAGCAACTTTGTGCTTATGCATAACTTAGAATATTCAAGAGTAGATTTTACATCTCCCTTGAAGAATGTGAATGAAATAATGGCCCCAACATAAATTGTGTGTTACAACAGATAATGCTTGCACCACTAAGACTACAGAATTTCAGGTTTTCTCCCTGAAGTAACTAATAATTAACAGTAGGAAAACTAATGCTGCATACTGAAGTATATTTCTTCTGTATTCCTCCTGTTTGTCTATTAGCTTGGTAGATCATTTAACAAAGCTGAAAGCATATAGACAATGAAAATCAGGATTTACTATAGAAAACTCTGTATGGCCAAAATTTCCCATTTTGTGAATACCTAAGAATGGATTTGGGAACAAATTTCAGGTAGAGAATCAAAAGTAGCTTCATTCATTTAGTTAGGACATGTCAAGCTTTTCCTTGTTTGTTTGTCAATGACGACAAAATTTGTTGTGATATAATAACTGCTGGGCAGCTTCCCTGGAATTAATTGGTATTTTTAATGAACATTATCTAGAAGAACAATAAACATTTCTGCTAGTTAGGTAAACCAAAGTGTTCTTCTACTGCTGGTCCTTTCTGCTCAAGGATTTGAGGCTGCTGGCAAGGTAGTGTTGAGAAAGTGCTGATACTTTTTACTGACGTGTTCATTGAAGGCAACCAGAGCTGCAGCTTCCTGTGCATCTGTCTGGCTCTGCTCACAGATGCTTAATCAACTTGCTTAAAGCAGCATTTTAAATGAAGGCAGCATGACATCTGTCAACACAAGTGTGTGAATAAACATGGACTGTTTGCTAATCCTGCTTATGCAGCTAAATATTAATTAAGGTGTCTAAACAGCCATGCATATGCAAAAAGAAGCATACAGTTTTATCCTGAAGCCTTCATTTTACTATTGAAAACGTGGCTCTTAGAGTTAACAGACTGTAGAATCTGCTTTTGCCTCTAATCCTCTCATGTATTCAGTAACAGATTGTTTTTTGGAAAAATGCTATTAATTCTACTTAAATTTTAATGAAATTACAGGCTCAATGTTACAAGATTATCAAATTATATCACTGAATGTTGTAGATGTCAGTGCAGCCAAATGTTTTGTTGCATTCTTATTTTTAATAAATAATCTTAGTGAATTTAGGCATGTGTGTGCTACTGGATTGGAACCTTTTTCCTTAATACATTTTTACCAGATTTACTGGGTTTTAAACAAAAAGCATGTTCTTTTTTGCAATTGGTTTATCCACACATTTCCTACATTTTTATGGAAATGGTAAAATATGCTTTCAAAATCCTGACTATGCTGAATATCATAAGAAAATGCTACTCTGGGCCAAAAATACCCTCATGATAGGTTTATTAATGGGACTTGGATTTCATAATGCATCAGCAACACCATAAAGAGTAACATTCTTACCACCTGTGTGAAAGTAAAATATGCTTCTGGCTCCCATTCTGTATTGCTTGACTTCTGTCTCCGTTCTGAGCACAGATACCCACATGGATATGGAGACCCTGATTTGCTCACCTTTTGTATGCTTCAAATCTTAAAATACATGACTTTTTGTTTAATTTATTTTTCATTTAATCGTATTTTCCACTTTGTTGTGGTTTTTTTCCCCCATAAAAATAATATATGGAGTCTGTTTTAAATAGTTGTGATTAAAAACTGTGATTTTGCTGAGTTTTACAGGCTGTTTTTCACACAGTCACTACAGAGAGGAATTATGATATTGGGGAGAACCAGCAGATGTGCCTTGTGTTAGTACCTGCAGACTAGCAGAAGCTTTAGAAACTAAATCAGATGGTGGTCAATTATGAAAAAAACCCCTTCATCAGAAAATCTCCCTGTTGGTTAGTGGTTGGCTTAGTCACATCTGTGCCTAAATTTTAAATCTGTTTGTAGTATTGGCTGGTTGCAACTATCCTGGGTAAATGACCACTTTAATTCCTATTACGCCTCAGAGATAGATCACAGCAATAAACCTTCCCAATCCTTGAAAATGAAATACTTTGTATATTTTGAATTGCAAGACCTTGAATGAAGGAAAGCTAAAACTCAGTAATGAATAGAATAAAACTAACTTTAATTATCCTTTAGAAGCAATTTACCATGGGTCTCTCAGCTCAGTGTCCCCTTTTTTCGAATCAAGCTACTACAGATACGTTATTTTACAGTATTAAAGATGTACTAATTACACAGCTCCTGTAACCATTGTACTTGTGCAGAAATCTCTGGGGTACAGTATTAGCACTCATGGTTAAAAGTTTGATTTTTATGGGTGTATGTTGGTGCTGATTTCTGTCACTGATGGGCTGCACATGGAGAAACAGTGATAATGTGCTTTTGTTGAATTGTCTGAGAAGCTTGGGATCTTCATATATAATTCTTTTTAGTCTTTGGTTATTCTCACCTTAATAGCCTACATTTCCTACTCAAGAAAAATATTCCTGGTGAAAATTCCAAAAGATAGTTTTGGAATGGAGCAATGGAGGTCTTGAGATTTGTGTAAATCCCAAGAAGAACTAAGCACAAGTTTAGGAAGTCCCAGCACTGCTGTTTTATTTCTGACACTTATGGTGATATAATTAATTTTGCAATTTAAGCTCCCAAACTGCTAATTTCATATGGCATGGTTTCTCAGTAGGAGTGGGTTATTAGTGCCTTGTAAGCAAACTGTTTTTCAAGAGCCATCTCTTTAAATAATATTATTTATTGTTTGTATAAAACTATGTCTTATGGATTAATTATAGTTCTGACTAGCTTGATTAAATAATAATGTGCAAATGTGAAATATATTAACTTAATGCTTCCATTAGAAATAAATAAATTTGTAAACAACTGAAAATAGAAAGAAATTACTAATTACTGGATTTACTTACAGATAATAGCTGAAGGCAAATGGAGAGTCAGAATATTGGAATGTGCTCTCTGTAAAAAAATAGATTTATTTCTGAACTGTTTCAAGTGACAGCTGACATCAAAAGTTCTTGGAGAAGAGTGAAATTTTGTTAAAGAATCTGATGATAAAATTTTCTTTGGCCTAGCTAAATCTAAATAATTTAAGAAAATATGGTGACATCTATACTGGTGGGCACAGGGTTGTTTCTAAGGTCCTGTGTCAGACAGTCTGTCCGTGCTCTGAGGCCATTCTGGGGCTAGATTTAGCCGCCCTCCTGTTAGGAATTTTTGGTTTGCCTCCTGTGGGAATGAAATCCAGGTACGTGAGATGTGGAAATGTGAATCAGCCAGGTTCCTTACCTGGATGATGACTGGCTGAGACTGGGATTGTGTTCATCCAATGCAGATATGGATACTTTGTTTGATTTAAAATTTGCTTTGTTTTTATGGATACCTTATCTGATTAAGTTTTGAAGTGCAGTGTCTGAATAGGTCTCGCTCTCATTCACAGCTGCGAAATCCTACCCAGAGTCTTACGGCAGAGCACAAAAAAGCAGAACCTCGTCTGGTGAACCCAACTGGAGGGGGAATCATGGACGACTGGAACAACCAACTAACCGAAAAAACAGTGTATGTCAGAAGGGAGGATACGTGAACACCGACGTAAAATGATTTTAAATCAACCCCAACAAATAGGCTTAGTGCACAGGTTCCCTCTATGAACTACCTGTCCCGGGGCGAAGGAGAGCGGCGGGACCGTCCTCAGCGCGGGGTAGGGGCAGGTGGTGGCCTCTCTTCACGTGCGACCGCTCCCGTCGTGTCACGTCCCCCTGGGCTCCCCGCAGGTCGGACCCTCCGCACCTCCTGAGGTCAGACCCCTCTCTTCGGGCCCGCGCCCTCCCCTCAGCTCAGGACCCCTCCCCAAAGTCAGCGGCTGCCCCCCGCTCCCCTCAGGTCAGACCCCTCCCCTCGGGCCAGGCCCGCCCCTCAGCGTCCCGCGCTTTCCCCCTCGGCTCAGGCCGCGCTCGGTGTCGCTGAGCCCGCCCCGAGGAAGGAGGGAAGGGCGCCTGTGTCCTGTGGGCAGGAGAAGGAGCGAAGGGCGGTGGAAACAGGGAGCTGGGCGTGTTGGAAAGCAGGTGCAGGTGTCTTCAGCAGGCTGATGAGGCAGACGGCCCCTTCGGTGTAGAAACTGGGGAGGATCTCGGGGCAAAGAGGCCTATCGATGTCCCCCCTCACGGAGGAGGGGATGTGGCTCAGAGAGCTGTTTCTGGATACTCTGGTGTATCCTGGGCCTGGCTGCCTTTGCTCAGAGCTTTCAGCAGTTCAAACTGACTTCTGTGGCATGAATAGTATTTGCATGTAAGTAGGCAAAAATATATTTTATACAGGGGTTTTGGGAGATCTCTTTTAGTGTAGTGGCTTCTGCTTTTGTCCGTCTAGCTAGGGAAATGAAGGTAGTTGCCCCTGCTGCCCCATTTCTGGCATATTGGTACAAACACTCTTCTCAGCCTTGCTGGCAGCTGCCTCAGCAACATTTGAAAATGCCTTCAGGGTCTTTTGTAAGAAGGCGCTTTTTTTTATTGGTCTGGGATGGCAAGAACCTTGTTCAAACCCTGCCAATTCTGACTGCTGCCCTGAAGTTAACACAGCTTTTGAAGTAATCCCCCTTAATAAGCACCAGGCATTGGAAAGAGTTGCCTCTCCAGTTGTGAGAGGTGCCTGAACATAGGTGTCTAGTACCATTTTAGGCACTTTTGGCCTTTTAAAGCATCCCCACATCCAGCCCTTGCATATGTGGTTGGAGTCTGTGGGAGACCTGGGGTGTCCGAGAGGCTTTTATGATGGATTCTGCAGTGTCTAACATGGTGCTAGGTGCTTACCTTAAGCAGCTGAATCCTCATTTGATAACTCAAAATGATGGGACAAAAAACTTAAAATAAAATGAACATTTTCCTCACCTCTCATTAGTGACCCTATCAAAACAAAGAGGAGTAATTTGCTTAATAAATAAAACCCTGATGCAGTTACAAAGATCTACTGATTAAAAAAGTGTCATGGGGATCATTTACATAACTCCACTTGTCTGTATTGAACTTTGCAGTGAAGTGAATTGCATTTTGGTTTTTTCAAATAACATTCATGAGGTAAATGAGAAAGCTAAGAAATGCTGAGAAATAATAACTGCAGGTGGTGAGATTTATACTTGCATTGTATGATATCATTTTAATGTAGTACTCAGAAAATTAAATCTTACTCCAGCAGCTTTCTTATCTGTCTGTTGTTGTTCATGTCTTCAAAATTCATGAATTGCAGGTGAGGAAAGGATTTTTTTTTCAGGGTTTAAGCTTCAAATATAAACCTGAGAGGAATGAATTATGAATAAAATTGTGAGCTTAATATGGCAATACCAACTACATTTCCTCATAATAAATTACTGTATAGTCTAGGAAAGTCTGCTTAGTTTATATGAATAGTATTTGATGCTTTTGCAGCTATAATCCTTTTTGCTGCATTCCTTCTATGCATCTTTAAGTACAGAAGACACCATTGAAATCAGTTGGCCATTGCATGACAGGGCTTAAATGTGATTGATTTTTTTTTTTTCCCCTCATTCCTTGCAACTGTTTCAGTACTGTCTCTTATGTATGTCCAAGTCATTTTTTTTCTGTGTAGTCACAGTATGTGCTCCTTCCTTAGGTTTGGGGCTTTTTTTCCCTTACTCCTTGTTGAGTCTCCCCAGTGCTGTTAGGTGGTGTCAGGTTACCTCAACCTTCAGGCTGTCCATGCCCTTTTTACCTCTAAATCAACTAAAAATAGCCAAACTGCTTTGGTTGAAATTTAGCAAAATGAAAGTTCAGCCTGACACGTGGACCTCGTACAAATTTTCAGACTGAATGATTTAAAATCTCCAGTACTCTAGCAGAATGGATGCAAATATTGAGCAGCCTCTGCCTTTTGGGCATTTTAGGAGGGTTTTCTTGTTCTATGTGTATGGTAAACTGCACTTCAGGGTACTCTAATTTGCTTTGTTAGCAGATCAGCAAAATTTCACTCATATCCATTTTTAAAATGGCTGCCTTGGTGGAAAATCTTATAAATGTGGGATTATCAGTCTGGAATTGTGTTTTGTGAAGGCAAATGAAGGAGATGTGCATTGCATCTATGTTTGAGTGGGGATTTACAGTAATGGCCTTTGCTTTCCTTCTTCCCCTTTCCCTTCTCATGTTCAACCTAAACCCCACTGATTTTTGTGGAGGCTTTGCCATTTGCTTCCCTGGTGTGTGATTTAGGTTCTAAAAGCCCTGTGTCAAACCTAGTTTGCAAGGCTAGGAATGAGCTTGGGTGTCTCTCAAGTGGTGTTTTCAGTAGCGAGTTGTCAGTGAAGTCAGGCATTACCACTCTGGGAGGAGTTCCAGTTGAGCGCTGCCCTCCCATTTTGGTTCTTACAAACTGGAACTGACAGGCAACTGTTTGCAGCCTTGCTGTCAGTGCCCGTGGGGTCCAGCTGCATCAAGAGGAGTTCTTCACAGAGCTGTTTCTAGGAACTCCTTTAGTTAGAGTCGTGATTCAAAAGGTAAGATTGAAGGAGAATCTAGGCAATTTTCCTTGGTGGAAGTACATGAAGCTATAAATGGAACTATAGCTGCTTAATAAAATAATCAGTTCAAAAGTTTAAAAAAGTTAAAAGGCTGGGTTTCTTGGCCAACTTTGTGAAAAAGGAACTTTTAAACATGATTAAAAAAAAAATCTGAATATTAAAAAAAATTTCTGAATATTTTAAATCATTGTGGTCTTATCACTTTAAGCCAGTAGCCGAAGTTGTGCAGTGTGTTTGCATGTTTTCCAAATATGAGAAACCATTTTGGAATATTGGAAAAGGAAGAATAAAATGTTGCATGGATGCTATTATTTTAAAAAGTTTAGCTTACCTCCTGGTACTTTGCTGGCTGTTGCACCTGATTGAAGGAAGGTTTGTGTAAATGTGTATTTATCACACCTCGGTGTGAAAAGGATGACTTACTGCACAGTTTTATACTATTTAAAATTTTTTTCTAAATATAAAAGGTTTATTGTAATAGAGGGCTAAAGGAGGGCTGTTATATTAAGTGTAACATTCTGCATATTTCAAAACCCTTATGTGCACGCTTTTCTGTTCAGTAAAATCAAAGACAAGAGCTGTGTTCAGACCTAGTGAAGCCCCAAAGATATCCAACAGCAAAGAGTTAGGCCTTGTGACAGGCATTTAGGAAAAACCATAATGAATTCTTACTGTTTTCGCCTAGTTCAAATCCGTTGATTGATGCTGGGCAATTAATTCACCTTGGAACAAAGTTTGGTTGGTTTTGGTTTTTTTTCTTTATGGTTCCTCTTCAGCCAGATTGTTTTGAGTTGGAATGTGAGTGGAGGTCAGAATGGGCTGGAATGTCCTTAGGCTTTATTTCTGAGGCTGCTTGACCAGAAGTGCTCTATCAGCTATCTAGGGGTTTTTTTTGCTGAGCCATAGTGTGATTTGAAACTGGTTGCATGAGTTAATAAAGGAAATAGGGTGCTGTGCAGCCCTGGGAACCCCACTGGAAGAATTAATCTGCATGTTGAGGTCTGTCCATGTTTGCAGGCATGGCATGGTGGGATTGTGGCTTTGCTTAAATATTGTTTTCTGTCCCTTCTTTATTAGGTTGTGCTTTTGTATGTGCTAGGAAGCTGCTTGCTAGCATCCAAAGTGAGGCAGTTTCTAAGAATCATTTTTATTTTCATGCATGTATCAGAGTCAATATGTTATATAGTATCAGTCACATTTGCTACCCTTAATTTTGGGGTTGTTTTGGGCACGTCTGTAAGCAGTAGGGAAGAAGAATACTATTCTAGAATCCTAAAACACTATTTAGGTCACTGGACAAAACAAATACTGCAAATCTTTATATCAATTTGAAAATAGTTACATAAAATGATACGTGATGGTGAAGCATCCTGGGGTAATGCATGGGTATGAAACAACCAAATCTGTTGGCAAAATCAGTAGCAGCTCTGCAAAGAGAAGAAAGAGCCCTGTTTTTTTACCTCATTGCAATTGAGACAGTTTTAAAGCAAAACAGCAGAGTGTAATGTTGTAGTAGATAACTGTCAGCAAAAAGGGGAAATGGGGAATTGCATTTAACATAAATAAAATCTAAACTGTTTTAGTAGCACATAATTTAATTTTTATTGCCTATTATTTTAATGAGTTGAACAATATCCTATATTTAGTGGAAGGTCAACTTGAACTTTATTTGAACAGAGTCTCTGGTTCTGAACAGAGATAGGAACACTTTAAATGTGATAACAAAAGGGAGGGCTTGGAGCCAGACCTTCTTAACCTATCGTTAGGAGCTCAGATAGCCATCCGTGTAAGGGCTGTGTGCCACTTGAATAGAGAGGAGTCCTTGTTCTGGGCTCAAACTGCATGCAGTGAAAATAGCACTGAGACTCATGTGAAAGGATTTTGGTTTTTTATTTAAAATTTTAAAATGGATCCGAAAAGTATTGATGAATTTTTTTTTTTAGTGAAATGCTGCCATCTGATGTCACTCCACCTTCTTTTGTGTTTTGTTTTGGTTTTGTTCTTTTTTTAAGTAAGTGCTTTTTCAGTTCCTTAAATATTAGAACTCTAGTTTTGAGACGAAAAACTCCAGTACCTGCAAAAATGTACATGGAAGAAATGTTACAAACATAAGATTCTTAAAGTATTTCTAGCCTAAGAAGTATTATTTTAATTCTGCTGTCACCCATAATGGTGTATATCCAATAGAACTCCACTGATGAGTGAAATTATTTAGTTTACTGGTAGTGTAGTGAGATACTGTCAGGTTCACAAGTTTCCATGTTATACTTCACTGTGGAAGATTTTTCTTGCAGTGGCTGTAGGCTCAGGACAGTAATACATTTTTTGGATAGCTGTTGGTTGAGAAACAGTCCAGCATGCCAGTACAAAGCCAAAAGCTGTGTTGCTGCTCAGGCTGTAGGATTCACACTTCTGCTGGAACATCTCCTGGAATTTGTTGGTGTCGCAGCTGGCTGGAATTGTGTGCATTCACCAAAGGAAGCATTCTGATAGGACGTTTAAGGGAGATGGTTTCTGACCTTCCTAGGAATAAGCAATACAAGTATCAGGGTAACCTTGACATAGGAGTATGGAAGAAGAGATTATGTTCTATAGATTTATAGTGTAAATTGTTTCTGAAAATGTTTTACTCTCCTCAGCCTGCTTTTTGGCCTCAGTTAAAGAAAGTGTGAGTAAGGTGCTTCAGTGTCTGTTATGGTTTTATTACGGTTTTATTCCGGTACTCTGCCACTGGCATTCTCTCTGATCTTGAGTAAATAATTTTTCCTCTGTTATTCTGTTTCTGTGATACTGGAACACAGCATCTGCTTGAAACAGTGCTTTGATAGAAAACACTGTAGGAAAAGTAAACGTGATTACTGAACAGGGAGAAGAGAGCTTGTTCTGAATGTTATAAACCTAGGAAAAATCTCATATTTTTATCTCACTGGATACAAGAAAGTTTTGATGAGACAAGTTTGTTGAGGTGTGATGCTTTACCCCACCTCAAAAGGTTTTTTTCATAAGCCTTAGCTAAACCTTTTCATGCCACGAGGTCAATTGTGAACCGTTGCTTGCCATGAAGGTTCTCCAATATCCATAAAGAACTAGCCTTAGGCTGTTTTCTTTTCCTTGGTAGATTGATTGTAAGGTATGATGTATGACATTATTTAAGCTGAGAACTATGTTGAAGAACTTGGTGGAAATCTTATGTTCTTGGGAATTTTAACTGCTCTTCAGATGTGGATTGAAAAAGTGCTCTAGGGAGAAAGTAAACACAGGCAGAACTGAAAGGAAATGTAAAAAGAATTGCTGTGGTTTTTGGTTTTAATTTTTAGAGCTGAGATTAAAAAAATCTTTCAGTTACTTCATTGCAAGCCTACACGTAAATGCAAAGCCTGTTTAAATAAAGTAGCTTTCAGTGAATAAATGTTATTAAATAAATGGGTCTGAATCTTGTCACCTTCTCCAGCTCTCCTTTGTGGTGTCTGTGCATTAATAGACATGTTTCTTGTTGCTCTTGTTCATTACTCTTGTGGTAAGAAGTGATGAAATCTGAGATGGATAGAGAGTAGCCTGACAGCTTTGTCTGGAAATTTAAATAATTTAGCAGGTGCTGTGTAGGTTTTCCCTGGTGTTAAGTGGGCCAGATCCTTCCCAGGTGTCGGAGATATTGCTCCATTCCAGAGCATGGTCTGGCCTACAGAGTACAGGAGGTCTTCTCTTTGCAGTACAACAGCATGGACTTTTCTTTGCCTGAACTAGAACATTTTAGCATCCTGAATATCTTATTTCATGTGTCAGCTAGAGGATCAAAGAAAAATGCAGTAGTTGTTTTTGTGGCTTCTGTGAAGTCTGATTTGCACTCGCTGTACTGACTCTGTAGCAAAAAGGCTAACAAATTTTATTCCCAGAGTGGTGTTGGTACCTATTAATGAAGCTGTGTAGGAAATACTGAAATTAAGAACAAATAATAAAAAAATTCTTTTACATATTCTCAGTAATGTTTTGTATCTTGGAAATCCTCAGGTGCCCTGTCCATATGTATCATGGTAAAAAATACAAATCCTGACTACTTTGTTTTAACATTTCAGCATTTTTTGGAAGGCAATAGGCCTTTGCATTTTCTGAAATTGCTAGGATAATATATTGTATGTCATTGTAGAATACCGTACAATAGAAAAAAAACAACAGAGAAAACAAATTTGGTGCCAAGTTCCTGGGTGAGAGCCTTATGAATCCCTTTGCTGTCCAGTTCAGGAGTCTGAGGGTGAGTCATTGCCTCCAGACTGAAGCTGGCATACAATCAGAATGTAAGGCAAAATAGTTGCTGTGCTGAAAGTTCCAAGAATAATCACTAGAAGTATAAGTAATTTCATGCTTCGTGTCATCTGATTGTTCAAAACCTTTTAAACTCTAAATTTTTTTGACATGCTTATGCTCTCCTATGTAGCTTTAAGGATGCCCATCCCCCTGCCACCCCTCCAGCAGCCACTGTGTCCTGTCAGTCATCCTGAAATACACTGGAGAGCTTGTCAGGCAGTCCCTTGCAGATGCCTCAGAAGCCCAATAGTGAGCCAAAGCTGTTGCACTGAAGTTCCTAACACAAGGAAATTACATAGACAGTTGCTTTAGTGCTGAATATGGACCATATATTTTCTAGGATAGGTGAGTGATACACTGTTGGCTTTCTAAAAATCTAGCAGGAAATGGATTCTTAAGTAAAGGTTTTCTAATTTATGCAGAATGTCTTTGGCTCTGCTTTCTGACACTTATTAGCTTATGTCTGTATACAGTGTACTTACAGATTGTTTGAAAGCTGCAGGTGCTGTGTTCACGTTGCATTGCAGATGGATATAGGCTTTGGCTGCTTTTCCAGGGTCTTTTTCTTCTTACACCAAAAGACTCAGTAGTTTGGACATCTGATAAAAAGACAAAATTTTCATTATCTTGAGGTTGGTAGCACTTGGTAGGAGTGTGCAGGTGGTTGCTTTTCTGGCTGTTCTGGGACACAACTGTATCTTGTAACACATGCTTAACATCCTAAGTATTGTAAGAGCTGCTGGTGTACCGTGCTGAGATTGCCTCCTGTAAAGGTTAATCTAACTGAGTGTGAGGTTATACAGCCTTTTACCAAAATATCTCGCAGTCAAGGCCCCCGCTGTAATTAGGGAGATGTGATGTTGGAGTAGACAAATGCATTAAAAAAAAAAAGAGAAAAGGAAGGTGGTCTGTTGATTTTCATTTTCTTCTGGAGGCAAACATCAGATTTTGTCATCTTAATGAATATTATCTGGAAGGACAGAGGTTCACTTAGTAAGTGGAAATGCCAGAGAAAATCCCAGGATGATTTTTACTATCTGTGTATTTTTCTTTCTATCAACTCTTATCCTTGCCTTAATTAAAAAAAAAAATTAAAGAATCAAATTTAAATTTTGATTAGCCACTATGGTATATAACAGTAAGGAGAGCCTGGTAAGCTAAAAATACATAGTCAGAGTATCAAAATAATTTAAGATCTTGTAGTTTTCACTGCATTGGCTTGCAAAACTGCTTCCATCTTTTGCCTGCTTTAAGGAAGTTTCAGGAAGCATTAGAATTTTACTTTAAAAATATTGCTGGAATCAGCAAGTGAGCCCTTAAGTGAGTTATTTATACCTTAGAATATAATTGAAATTTTCAGAGACAATAGTTTTTGCAATTGACTTTCAGTTGATGATTCGTTATGGGCCTGGCTCAAGGCTAAAAGCTATTATTGGCTTAACTGGCTTTTGAACTCAGGGCTCAAGCAAAGAATAAAAACGCTGATGCTAGACAATATGGTAAGGGTAAGAAATGAACAAACAGGCAAAACCAGAATAACCCAGAAAGTCATGACACATAGAGTCACGTTTTTTCTGACCTGCAAAAATAGCGTTGGACTTTAACACTTCCCACATTTGAGAGTGTTCTGTGGTGGGATTGTAGAGCACAGTGATCCTCTAGTAACAGGAATTGACTTTAATTACAACTACATGTTTATCTGCCAAAATTTGGAAAAGGCCTGATTATTGCAGATAATGTGTAGCATAGGAATTTGTGCTGTGACAGTGGGGAGCAAGCAGCAAAGGTTTTATTTCTCAGTTTTGAGTAAAGCAGTTGCTGACACCCTTCTATCTACAAACTGAGAGGAAGCCACTGCAAGGTTAAAGCATGAGTGTATCTGCAAAAAAATAACCTGAGTGATCTAGTGATTTCTTCAGATTTCAGTAGAAGCACAACGGGCTGTCTCCATCCGGTTTACCTGTCCCCTTGCAACTGATCTATGTTTGACCAGAAAAAAATTCACAGCACAATTGATGCCATCTATTTGCAACTGTTGTGATGGATTTCAAGAAGTGCCCATATTTTGGGAGACTTGTGAAAATGTCGAAGATAAGGGCTGGTAACCAGCTGCATCATAAAGATTTTTTTTTTTTTCTAATGTGACTAAAAAGCAGATTGATTGAAATACTGGCCAAAGATTTAGAAAGCCAGTGAACTGCAGGTAGGAAAAAAGGGTCTGTCTTTTCCAGAGTGCAAAATGATGTGGTTTGATGCAAGCCCAGTGAAGCTGGAGGCCAATATCTTGTGGAAGTAGAAGGCTTTTTGAATCAGGGGAGGACACAACAAAAGCGGTGCAGGAGTTTCTCTGCCGTGTGTTCACAGACTGCTCCAGCAGGCACAGCCACGAGCCGGTGCTGGCAGCTCTGCAGGGCAGCAGAGGTGCAGGCACTGGGCTGCTGGGAGAGGGGAGGCAGGTAAATGGCAACACACTTTGGGACTGAAGCTCACTGAGGGCAGCACGTGTGAGAATGACAGACCTCAGGGGCTTTCAGAGTGAGTTATTAGTATTGGGCAGAAAGAACCACTCACGCTTCCAATTTTGGGTGTCTCAAATTTTATTTCCTTGGTGCTTGTTAAAAGTATCTAAATGTTAAATATGTAAAATATGGATAGATAATTTGCTTTGACATTTCTAGAGTTCTCTTTCCATTATTCATGTCTAGGAAAGGAAGAGTGTTTTTCTGGTCAGTCTGATGTCAAGTTTCTCTTTTCTTTATCTTTTGGCTCGGAATTAAAACTGAAAAATCAGTTCTTTACATATGCTGTCAGCTGGCTGGATGCAGCTGAATTTGTGGGAACTTAGGTCTGCCACTAGTACAGTTCGTAATAAAAGAAAAACTTGGCACTTGTCTAACCTTTAATAAGAATGGCAAAACCCTAAATTACTTTATACCTTAATTCTTTAATTATTGCTCATATTATCTTGGCTTATAAGTGAAATGTGGATAACTCTCCAGATCCATTTCTACACAACTTGTTATAGAAACCATAAACCTCCTGTGTTGTATTAAGTTGATGCTAGGTTCACTGGAAGGTGACAATACAAGTCCTCAGCCTGCACAATTGAAGTACCTTATTACGTTATTATACAGCAGCAATGGTTGTACTAAGTCTTGCTTAAAAAGGACAGATCTCCATTATTTGTGTGTTAGAAGTCTTTATTGGCTAAAAAGGTTTTGCCAAGCTGTGTTTTATGGGAAGTTAAGTTACTGCAAAATTTAAAATGTCTTTTATTTTGGGACAATAATTGGTTGCATTCTAACTAAAGCAGTTACAATTCTTTGTTGACACACACACTTTTCAGGCTAATGGCCTGAGCCATGACTCAATGAACTTGGTGAAAACTATTAATTCACATCAGTAGATTTTGCATCAAGTTCCTAATGAATGATTTATTCACTTTAAAGACCTTACTTAGCTTTACTTCCATCTTACTGACTTCAGTAATAGGCTTTCTCAACTTAATCTGTCTTGACACTTAGAAAATATTTGTTATTGCAGGGTATAAAATAACAGAGTGCTTCAGTTTTTCCTGCTATTAATTTCCAGAAATTTTAAGGGCTGCTGTATGTTTTTTGTTCTTAAGTTGTTTATTATAACCCCTGTAATTTGGTACATGGAATGATGTGCAGATATTGTGCACATAGCATTAATGTTTTTGTTTTGTGATAAGTTCAGTAATGGAATTTAATATTTTTGCTTTAAAGCTCCTTTTTAGACTAGTAGAGAACTTATATTCAGTGGTATTCTAATGCAGTTATCCTTGTATTTTTTAACATGTGGTAAGTGTAGGAATCTGTGAGTGAAGATAAGGAGCTATATGGTACTTTAAATCTATGATTTTACTGTTTATGTAAGTATCAGAATATTTTTTCCCATGATTTAGAAATGGGGAATTGGAAAAATTAATTTCTTGAAATCGTAAACCTGTTACGAAACAAGTCCATACTCACCTAGACAGTCTCTGGGCTCTGACAGAAGGCAGTGAGGCTTGTAGTCATGGTTAATATTGGCTTATTGCACTTCTCTTGTTTTGTACCCAGGTGAAATGTCAACAAAAGTGCCAAACATTAAACTGAAAATTGATCCTCGGAATCTGCAGATCCAGACATTTACAGTGGAGAAATTACTGGAACCACTGATCATTCAGGTATTTTAGAATTGTAGAAAGTAAACTGGATAACCATAGAGGGAAGGGAATAAGTCTGAAGAACTTTGACATAGAACTCTATTCTGAAAGTCAAAGTCACACCCACAGCTCTTTTGCACTTGTGCTTTAATGTGGCTCAGGAGCTCTCCGGGGCATCAGCCTTCTTCCAGATTTTGTCATTCACTTGGTCACTTCCAACTTTGCCACCCAGTCTGTCATAATAAATGTTGCATGTTCTAGCTGGTCTCTTGCACAGTGTTATCTTGGAGATGCTTAAATATAGAATACACTGCAAGTGGATTTCCAATGCATGAAATGAGTAATTCTTTGAAAAGTAAAATTGTATTTTCCCCATTTAAAGCTTTGCCTCTCCCTAACTTATGCAATTTCTTTTCTTTTATTAGTTATTTATTATCATATTTTAATTTTTTTTTTTTGTTCTCTTCCTCCCTTACTCATTTTTCCTATCTGGAAGGTTATTTTCCTCAGAAAGTAACCTTTTTAATCATGATTTCATTTCCAGCTACTATTTACTGAGCTGCCTCTCTCTCATTTTGTCTGCCTTTGTTTATTTGTTTTTGCCTGGATGTGATTGATGGTGTAAAAACTCTCAGTTAACAGGTCAGTGGTTTGTGGAAGTTGTCAAGCTGGAGCATGATATGTGGATGGGTTATAAAATTAGTTTCAAAGTAGTAAGAATAGATGTCTTGATAGACTGCATTTAAAAACCTCTTGTAGACCGG
Source organism: Edolisoma coerulescens (assembly GCA_013397115.1). NCBI lineage: Eukaryota > Metazoa > Chordata > Aves > Passeriformes > Campephagidae > Edolisoma > Edolisoma coerulescens. Next base: position 395,741 of record VWZW01007790.1, on the reverse strand, counting down.
TAGGTCAGACTGTGCTCAGGCAGCTGCAACACTGTGGGTGTTTTTAGAGGAGGTAAAGAAAAGTACATTTTGGCTTGAGTTTTGCAGGATCAAAGAAACCTGACAAAACAAAGAAAGTGCAGTTCCAGAATCAAACAAAGAAACCATCTAAGTTTGGGTTTTTTTTTTATTTCCTCCCAGCTCTTCTCAACCATCTAAAAGCTTGAGGCTTTTCAAATTGGAAATGCTTTGGTTTTAAGAGAATATGATTTTGACTATCGTTTCCCTCTCTTAAGCTTAATGCTTTGCTTGTTTCAGACCTGCAGAAGGAAAACTTATGTTTTGAGTGGATCCTTCAATAGAAGATGTTGAAAATGTAAAAATAGGGATTAAAGCTCATACTCAATGAAGGGTGATTGAGAGGCTGGAAAGGTAATAAATGAAAACTAATTTGTGATTAGGCAGAGAATCAGACCAGTCACAGATAAAAATGTTGTTCTTGCCAGGTTCATTTTAGCAACTGCTGCTTGGAATGGTGTTTATTTTGAGATTTCTGTTGTAGTTTATTTATTTAATGGTCTTGTAATGCTGTGGCAGGAAAGAAGCAATGGAAGTGTTTGAGGTTCTCTGAGGTCTGTCCTAGCCAGTTATGCTAAGTGTTAGGCAATCATCAAAGTTCACAGCATCAATATTGGAAAAAATCAAGGCCAAACCAGCCTAGGAAGTAACTGGGAAGTAGTTGTGGAAATGACTGCAAATTACTTGCTGGGCTGCTGCACACTTGCCTGCAGCGTGCAATTGGCAGTGGTGATTACTATGAAACTCTGAAAATAGCATGGCAACTGTTTTGTGTAAAACCCTCTGTGGCTTGGCAACTTCTCTATCCTTGGAATAAAACAATGCCCCCAAATTACCCTGGGGGTTTCCCTCTGTCTGTGGCCTTTGTTTTATTCCAGGTGCTTTGAGGATGTTAGTTTTGAAAGGAAGGCTTCTCAGTCTGGTTGTGAATCAATGCATCAGGCATATTAAAAAAGGTGGTTGTCAAAGTTAGCATGGTTCAGCTGACAAAATGTGTAGAAACATCCCTGCGTTTTGGAGTCCCTTGGATCACTGATGAAAAACAGGCATGTTGAAAGGCTTGTGTTCCCACCTGTCACCCACACCACAGATGTTTGCTCACAGGGAAAACGCACGCTGTTGGTTTTAGCTGTGCATACGGTGAGTTTACCTTCTGCACACTGAGTGGGATTAGTCAGTGTTTATTTGTATGGGCAGTACTTTGGATTTGAAACAGTGGGCAGGGGTTCTGCTGTTGTCATTAGGTCACTGAGTTCATGTCTTGTTTTTCTTAAATGTCTAGGGATTGACATCTAGTTACACTGAACTACATTTTTAACAAAAAAGAATGTTTTACGATTGATGCTTAAAAATATATTTTATATTAAGATATTAAGATTTGTATATTAAGATAAAGGTGAAATAAAAATTTTGATACTCAAGGTACCAAAACATTGCTTCCTGAACTACTGCAGTATTAGAAGATTGCCTCTAAGTGCTGCCAGTAACTGAGTATAGCATTGGAAGAACTGCTTCACAGTTTCCTGGAATCTTAGTATTTGGGATAACCATGGCCCCATGAGAAACCCCACCCCTTCAGCCTAATAAGTAAGGGCAGTAACAGGCAACAACAGGGTGATTCAGCTTTGTAAATAATGTGGCATGTGGCCTACAAAATGGCTTAAAACCCCCTTGTGCCTTTTGTACAACTGTGTTGCTCCTACCAGAGTTAGGCTGGGGGACCTGCGTGCACGGCAACAAGGTGTTCCTAACTGGGCAGTGAGCCAGGCATGAGCAGGATTAATGGGGATGTGTTTTTCTTTTTCCTTATAATGATATCACTTCGACTGTCTATTCTGCCACTACAGTGCAAGCTCTGTTGACAATGGCACACTGTGTTAGTTCCTCTGTGGTTCAATTCTTTCTGTGTAGGATTGGATAAAGTTTTTACATTCCTCATTGAGGTTCTGTGTTAGAGAATTCAGAGTGGTTTTTCTGTTTTCCATAGTCTCCATGAGCAAAGAGCTATCTAACAAATTTTGACTTGTATTTGGGATCAGCTGCTGCCTCCAGTATTTCCTGATAGTGATGCTGGAGATGCGGGGTGTTACAGTTAAGAGTTTTCACCTGCAGGAATGATTATTTTTTAATGCTTTTTCATTTGTTTTATTTCCTTTTCTCCTCAACATATGAATGAACAGTACATAGAATGATATTTTACATTAAAAAGAAACTACAGTAAAAATCTGAGAAGTAGAATATATTATTTTCTAGTGAAATAGTGATTAAATACTTGAGACTTAAAAAATACCTTTTATTTGATAGATTTTTTTGGCTGCTTCTAATTTTTGATGGTGTTTTATGCCTTTCTTATTGGAAGTATCAGCCTGTAATCTCTAACTCATTCTTAAAGATATGATCATTGAAACTGCCTTAAATGTTCTAAAACTGACCTTAGAGGGTTTGTAAAAATAAAAGATAAAGATTTTTATTCCCAGTGCATTCTCTACCAGCTGGCTGATTTATGTGCAATAAGTAATTCCATTTTCTTCCTTTGAGCCCCAGTCAGAAAAATACTCAACCTTCTTTAACAACCTTAGCCACAGTTATTTATGTTGCTGTCTCCCTTGTAACATGCCAAAGCAGTTGATGTCAAGTGGATGGTCCTTTTTCCCCCCAAATTTCACATGAATGGTATAGGGGTCAGGGCTTTTATGTTTCATGGATGTGTTTATGGAAATGTTACCCAGAGGGTATTTGTCAGTTTTGTTTAGAAGTAATGATTGATAAAAAGCACTCAGGTGCATGAATTCATGGACAAGATCTGAAGGTGACTAAGGCGCATGTAGCACTGTACTACCCATGTTCTGGCAGAGAGAACAGGACAGGAGGATTAAAAAGCATCAGTGAACTTAATGAAAAGAAAGTGTGCTTTAAAATATCTGTATAACACTTAACAAAAATGTTTCAGTAGTCTTTCCTTAGTGTGACAGCTCAAGCAATGCCTTAGAGAATAGTCTTTCAGAAACATTCTGTTGGAGTGTGGAGGCTGTCCTCAGATCATGAGGAGTGTGGAGTGGGATGGTCTATAAAAATAAGTTCTTTATGGATGCTGAAGTGCATTGTTAAAAATACGATTTGGACAAAGCTGCAGTATATCTAAATTCTGGGCAAATTGATGTACAATTTTAATGCTGAGAGCACCCTGAAGAATTTGGCTTCACTCTGGCCACTGTAAGAAGTGGCCAAATACTCCTTTGTAAGAAGAGAAGGCATTTTGAAAGGTGTCTGAACTCATTTTGGGTATTTGTTCTGGGATACCTTGGAAGACTAAAGCAGGAAGTATGGGAAGATTCAGCACTTGGAGGAAGAAGGGACCTGGGGGGATGTCAGTGGGGTTGACAGCAGCTGAACGTGAAGCCAGTGTGTGCCCGGGTGGCCAAGAAGGGCCGTGAAATCCTGGCTGGTATCAGAAGTGGTGTGGCCAGCAGGACCAGGGCAGTGACTGTGCAATGGTGAGGCCACACCTCAAGTCCTATGTTCAGTTTTGGGCCCCTCATGACAAGAAGGACGTGGAGGTGTTGGAGTGTGTCCAGAGAAGGGCAGAGGAGCTGGGGAAAGGGCTGGGGCACAAGTCTTATGAGGAACATCAGAGGGAGCTGAGGGGGCTCAGCCTGGAGAAGAGGAGGGTCAAGGGCATCTTCCTGCTCTCCACAACTCCCTGAAAGGAGGTTGTGACTAGGGGGGGCGTTGGCCTCTTCTCCCAAGTAACAAGTGCTAGGACAAGAGGAAATGGCCTCAAGTTGAAGATTGGATATTAAGAAAAATTCTTTCCCTGAAAGTGGTGTCAAGCATTGGAACAGGCTGCCAAGGGACATGGTGGAGTCACCCTCCCTGGAAATATTCAGAAAACACGTGGATGTGGTGTTTTTAGGAACGTGGTTTAGTGGTGCGCTTGGCAATGTTAGCTCGACAGCTGGACTCAATGATTTTGGAGGTCTTTTCCTACCTTAATGGTTCTACAATTCCTGCCTTGCTGAAGCCTCCTCAGATAGCACTGGTAATTTTTTAAATTTTATTATGAGCAGGCTTTAAAATAAGCAGTGGCAGGAGTTGGCATCAGGGTTAATAGAACAATGAGATTTCTGTTGGCTTTGCTTTGATCCTAGAGAAGGAAGAGCAAGAAGATGACACATTGAGTAAAATTGTGTCATATTGAATTCAATAGTTTTGCCCATTCTCTGTATTTATGCTGAGCTTGCCTATCTGTCTCTAAAGCAGAGGGAATCTCTGCTTATTCTTGATTATATTTTATTTTGAGAACAATATAAACTCACCTGTAGAACTTAAACCATTATTGTCTCTTTTGTTTCTTTTAAATGTAGGTTACAACATTAGTGAACTGTCCACAAAATCCTTCTAGTAAGAAAAAGGGCCGTTCCAAAAGAGCTCGTGTCTTGCTTGCTTCTGTGGAAGAAGCCACTTGGAATCTGTTGGACAAGGGAGAAAAAATTGCCAAGGAAGCAGTTGTGTTTAAAGAGGAACTTCATGCAGCTCTCACTGATGTCCGGAAAGAGAGTAAGTACATGGCAAACAATTCAGGCACCACAAGGAATTGGTTTAACCATGCCTGGTGTCAAAGTGAAGCTGGAATGCCTGTGGGAAATGTGTTGTGATGTGCAAATGTCTGAACTTGGAGTTGTCTAATTGTATATTCTGGGATACCACCTGTAAGGAGGTAAAGTGTGCAAGCTGGGCCCCATAGGGGAAAAATACGTATCTCAGTGGAAGTTTTGTTGTTTGGAATGTGTTGTTTTTTCTTTTAATGAGGACAGGATGCCTCTTGATCATTTTAGCAGCTGTTAAGCATGACTAAAAGTTAATGTATGTTTTAATTTTCTTATTGAAAAGAACTGTCTGCCTGAATCCCAGATTAAGGCCTTCTAGTTAAAAATTTAAAACCTATGACCTTCCCTCTTTTGTACAGTAGTAAGGATTTCATTTGGGAAGCTCTAATAGTCCAGTGTGGAGGTATGTTTTGAGAGTAGGAGGAAGATGGATCCTTTAACCCTACCGTGAGATTCATCCCCTCCTGATAGAGCAGCTCCTCTCTGGTGAATTGTGTCATTCTGTTTCCTCCTGACTTCTCTCCAGTTTGAAGCTGATTCCCAGAACCTGGCTAGTTTTTGTGATCTGCAGGGAATGTTGTATAGCTGTTTTCTTGCAAGCTCTTTGTTGTTTTCTTGAGTTTTACTTTCCCCATGGAAACTGGGAATATTTGGGTGAACATGAAGGCCAGGCTCAAATTGTAATAAGTTGGATGACTGACACCCTAAATGTGTTCCTACAGAAATCACAAGTTAAAGTTCATGTACGTTTTAATTATATCACCCTCTTACTTGTCCTTACTAAAGATGGAAATTAATCAGGTTTTTCTTTAGATTTATTTCATTTTATTTAGTCTTCTTGCACATGCAGCTGGGGTGGTTCTGAGTCTCTGCTGTTGTTCAGGACAGTGATTACTTGCTCTTGTCTTCCTCTGAATCCAGAGATGGCTGTGGTTTAGAGTTTGATCTATGCATGTGGTGTCTGAGATACCTTAAGGTCCTTTGTGATTAAAGGCGTTATGACCAGCAAGTATCACTGTTATCTGTCACACTGAGCAGCTGAGGCTGTTGCAAAATCATTCATTTTGGAGTACTCTTAAAGTGTTAGCCCATCCATTACAGGCTGACAACACAAGGTAAGAATAAAATATATGGTTTTATATTGATTTTTATACATAGAGAAATTGAAAATGTGAAATATTTTTATATTACTTATTGATTCTCAGCCAAGACCAGAGATAGCTACAAAAATAAATAATACATAAAGTAGATTATGTATACCTTATACATTTTAAAAGAAAGTTAAATCCATATTATGACCTGTCATTATGCAATGATGAAGTGAGTGGTTGCAGCCCATCTCCCTTCAAGGATTTGCCTAACTGCACAGGTTAGTTTTAAGAAATTGTTGAGACAATTGTAAAAAAGACAGCAGTTTCTTAATTTTGCAGATATTTTCAACCTTTGAAGCTGTGTGCTATTTTTGATTTGTGGTGTGCCACATCATATGTAACTTTATTGCCTGTTATTCAGGCCACATTCTGCTGCTGTTAAATGTCTCAAGTTATTTACTTCAAGCTCTTTGAAAGGATGTGGGTCATCAGCTGTGGTTGCATGCAGTCACTGCATGTCATAGCATATAGTATTTAATTTTCTGTGGCCATAATTTTCTGTGGTGACTGGCAGGTACTTTTATTAATACAATCTTAAATTAATTAGGATGTTTTGCACATGGCTACAGCTTGTATTTGCTGGATAGTGGAATTTTGAAGGAATGCTTTGGATAATTTCACTCACATCAACCAAACTCAGGTTTGCACGCTGAGGTCTGGAAAGAATAAATACTGTCTCACCTCCTCTTGCGTTTTACCTTGTGTCACTTGCTGAACTTGTTCAGTTGGGGATGCAACATGAGGATTAAACAGTAATTCCTTTTGAATGTCAATTGCCAGTGTGAAAATGCCGCTTCATTACTTTTGGAGCTCATTAATAACGGGCTCCTTTTAAAGGAGTGATAGAGTTTTTTCAATCTGCTTCTGATAATCCTATTCATAATAATGTTTTGGAGAATAAAGGAGCAAATGAACGGGTTAAAAATGAGCAGTGGTGATAATGTTTTGTATTTCATTCATGTGATGTGTAATTCATGGTGTTCAGAAATCACGACGTGGGTATGGCTTCACTGACTACAGCTTGCTCTTGACACGGTCGCTAAATGAGATTTTGGAGTCTCTAATTCAATTGAATTCTGTTGGTGACCTCTGAAAGAAGCTGTTGCTATAATGGATGACAGAAATGTTACCTGGATAAATACAATGTCTGCTTCCTTGAACATCTGCAAACTTTTATCAAAGACTTATAATCTTGGAGCCAATCATTTTAATACAGAGGTTCTCCACATTTTTCTTTGTTTCCTCTCAAGAAAGTACTTTTCAAGGCCTATCCACATCTTGATACATCCTCTGGAACTCTGCTAAATGGGTCAGCCAGAAAGTGTGTGGATGGTGGACTTCATGTATCATCCAGAAATCCACTGGCCTAGTAACTGAAGAACTGCCATGATTTCCTGTTGATCTGATTTGGTGAAGCTTCGTTAAAGGATACTCATGTCCACAGTTTTATTGTAAAATAGTGTAATAAACCCCGAAGTAAGCGTATTGAAAAACTCTCACTGGGAGGTTTCATATGTATGCAGCATATCAAAAGATTGCCTTCTGCTTCAATGTACTGTGCAATAACTGACCCCCCTGCAAAGGGTGCAAGAAGCATTGTTCAACCCTGAATGCTTCTGACACTAAACATCAGCCTCTAATTCATGTCCTGATTCTGAGAGTTAATCAATTTTAAGACCAAACAGTGATGCTGTTTATGTGGTGAAATGTTGCTGTAGAAATCTGAATTGAAGTCTCGCGTTATCCTTAGGGCAATGAGTTTCTGCATTTATGTCAAGGTGTGATGGCTTACAGTTCTCAGTTGCATGGGCATAGCTGAAATGTTTGGTATTTACTGCCATTGCTGACTGACTATATATAGTCAGAAACACAACAGTTGTTGTCTGCCTTGTTTCTATCTATTGCAGTGTCAGTGTTTCTTGTGTTTAGCTGTTATCACGCTCAAGTGTGTTCCCAGATAAGCCTGTCATCACACAGAGCAGTGAATTGAAAGCACGTTGCTTGCTGGAGTTATATTTTGAGCCTTGAGTTACTCTTTAAAAGGAAATTCTAACAAATACTTTGATGCTTTGAATGGCCATATTTAATGTCTTTTGATATTAAACAGGGGAGGCAAGAGTTTGATGGCATGGAAAACACTACTGGAAAGAAATGGAGAGCTTACTTGAAAGGGCATGTACTAAAGGAAGGGTATAGGGATCTTCTGTATTGTACTGTATTCTTACTTGTCCCTCCCCTCATCTTAAAAGTAAACTTAACTTTCTTACCCTACATTAAGAGGTACACGTGTGTGTTCTGCTTCTAAGGGACTTCCGTTCTGGGAAGCAGAACTTAAATGGCTTAAAATAATCTGTGCTGTACGCTCCTTTCATCAAACCAAGAACAGATCCCCTGCAGAACAGCTTTTGACATCGGCATCACCGGATCAGGTGTCCCTGAGTGGGAAAGGGGGAATGAAGAGGTGGGTGTAAGGCATGATGGGGATGTGTGGTGGCTCTGGTTACACATTAGGAAGAGCTGGATGAGATGTGGAAGTGGAACTTCCTGGTATGCAGCAGTGAAATAGTTGCAATGCAACAGAATACAGTGGTATCTGAGTGGGGTAAGAGACTGTGTGGCAGGAGAGAAATGTCCTCTAACAGCTCCAGGTAGCTATTGTGAGAATCTGACTTATCACAGTGTTGAATATTAGGAGCATGCAGGAGGTATTGATCTGCTATGCCCTGACACTGATAGTGTCACTTCAGCTGGCTGGCTGGAGCAGAATCCTTTTATTTGCTGTAGCAGATGGAGATGGTATTTGTAGGGACAGAACAGGTGATTGTACTGGTGACTAGTATTGTTTAATCTTGTGGTTTTAGAAAGGTTAGGTTGTTTTGTGCTGTGATGTGACCTTGACTCCCAACTTTCTGTGGTACTTATTCTGCTTAATGTTTTAGTTCACGCCTGCAGAATTTGAGGCTGCACATGCTTGTGTAAGTAAGAGTTAATAAGTGTTCTGTTATTGGTGAGACCCCATGTGGAATGCTGTATTAAGCTCTGGGGCCCTCAACATAAGAAGGACATGGACCTGTTGGAGCCAGTCCAGAGGAGGCCACAAATACGATCAGAAGAATTGAGCACCTTTCCTGTTAAGACAGGTTGAGAGAGCTGGGCTTGTTCAGCCTGAAGAGAAGGCTCTGGGGAGACATTACTGGAGCCTTTCAGAACCCAATGGGGACCTACAAGAGATCTGGAGAGAGAATTTCTACAAGCAGAAAAAGCTTTAAACTGACAGAGCGTGATGTATATTAGATATTAAGAAGAAATTAGTCACAAAGTGCTGAGGCATGGGCACAGGTTGCCCAGAGGAGCTGTGGCTGCCCCATCCCTGGAAGTGTCCAAGGCCAGGTTGGATGGGGCTTGGAGCAACCTGGGATAGTGGAAGGTGTCCCTGTACATGGCAGGGGGATTGGAACTAGTTGTTCTTTAAGGTGCCTTCCAACCCAAACCATTCTAGGATTCTGTATTATAAACCATTGTGGTTTTTTTCTTGTTTGTTTGTATTTCTGTTCTCCCAGGTTCGAGACTGAAATGTTTGAAATTGTCTCTTTTTACTTATTTTGGTATGTCCGTCCCCCCCTTAGTAAATGAGCTCCTATTGGCAGCTGTGTTTCTCTAGAACTGTAAATCCATCGGCCTCTATTAGTGTAGTTCAGGAGTGGGTGACAGGACTTTCTTGGCAACAATACCTCCTTGTGGGAGGACCCAAGAATGGCATAAAATTCGCTGCATTCCATGTGCATTTTACACTGCTGCAGTTAAAAGTAAAAAAATGAGAGGAGAAAGCCAGTTGTAAATACAAAGAGAAGGGAGAAAAATGTGATGCTTGGATGGGATTTAGAAAGGAGAGAGAAAAATCTATTCAAATAAATAAAAGAAGAAAGCATAATTTTGTTGATCTTTCCTAAACCAATGAAGAGCACTTGGCTGTTGTCAGTGTGATGCTGAGCACTGTCTCTGAGGGGTGCTCACTGCCTGCAGTTGGTGGCATTGTTGCAGTCTGTACAGACACAGCCTGGCACGAGCTGTCAGCTAATTGCCAACAGGCTCACAGTTGACTTGTTTTTAAGGGAATTTTCACGTGAGTTTTTGGATATTTTTGGTGCTGGATAAAGTGCGTGAATCCTCTAACTTTTTAAAAAATTACCTGTGGCTGAAGAGTGTTTTTACAGTTTTCTGTGCCTGAGCAGAGATTTTTGTAGGCATGTGTAAGTAACAGTCATTTGACACAGCAGTAGCTGTCAGTAGCTGATCAGCTGATGGTAGAACACCATTTACTTTGGGAGTCATCTATCTGGGTGTGTTGAACGGAGTCTTGGAAATATCTGCCTGACAGTAATTGTGTAGTTATGATATATCCTGGCTTTGGTTCTTGGAATTGCTTTTTGTATGATTGTCTAAAGTAATTGAAATACTATGAATACTGCTGTCTGTCTGAATCCCTATTTGTGCCACTAAAAGAGAATTTTTTGTGTTTCATTGTTTGTGACAAATGTAATTATGGAAGACTATCCACTTGATAGGAATTACAATAAAAATAGATGAAATTGCATCAGACTATCATGCTGTCTACTTCAGTTTAAGAAAGTTTTAACATCACGTTGTTGTTGGAGCTGTCATTTTCTGCTGTTTGTACTTGCAGCTCCTACCTGTCTAGCCTGCATCTCATGGCTCTATTTTAGGGTTATGATTTTATCCGTGTTCATCTGGCCATCCCAGCTTACCTCACACTCATTTCTAAGGGCTCAGTCATATTCAGACTCTTCTGACGTGTGTTTGCTCACAGAATCACAGAATGTTGGAGGGTGGAAGGGACTTCTGGAGGTGGTCTAGTCCAATGCCCCAGCTCAGGCAGGGCCAGCAGTCTGCCCAGGACCATGTCCAGTCAGGTTTTTAATACCTCCCAGGATGGAGACTCCACAGCCTTCCCAGTCAGCCCGTGCCACTGCTGAGTTACTCTTGCAGTGAAAAAACATTTTCTGATGCTTACATGGAATCTCTCGTGTGTCAGTTTGTGCCCAGTGCTTCTGCCCCTGTTGCTGGGCACCACTGAGAACAGTCTGGCTCTGTCTCCTTTTTGCTTCCCTTCAGGTATTTATGGTGTTTGTCACTGTTGTCTGTATTGTTAAATTTCATTTACCAAACTTCACGTTGGAGAGCAGTATATTGTTGTCTACTGGCAGTCCCTGGCTCCACGGCACACACTTCACTTTATGTCAGTCGGGTGTTTGAGTGTATGAGGTTTTCATTCCATTAACTAATATTTGTAATGAGAAGAGCAGTATTTGATTCCCTTCTGTGACCAGGAATTATTTATTAGCAAGGACGCCAAAGTACATAGTAATATAACAAGTAGAGACTAGACAAGTTTAACAAAGCCCCTGGCTTTGTTGTGTACAGTTAAGAGTAATAGTGTGAAGGCCAAGGGAATTAAATGATGCAGTAGAACAGAAAGGGAACATCACAGAAAATGTGGAACATTAACCTGTACTATCTGTAATAATTGACCTTCATTTCAAGGCATTAGGGCAACAGAGAGATGCCAGATTTATCAGCAATACTTGTGACTTGCGAAATAACTGACGGAACTTCAGCGACTTCTTTTCCCCTGGGTGTTGTGATCCAGCCTAAGGGAATCTGCCTTCCTTTTGCAGGTCAGGCCTTGCAGGTGTCAGCAGAGGCGTTCACCAGTGATCCCTGCTCCCTGCCCAGGAGGCAGGCTGTTGTCCCTGCAGCTCGCTCCCTGCTGGCAGCGGTCACCAGGCTCCTCATTCTGGCCGACGTGGTGGACGTGGCCTATCTGCTGCAGCACCTGGCTGTGGTGAGTAACGCTCCGCTCGCCTCAGGCTCCTGTTAGCCACACGTGGGTCTGCTCAGGGCTCTTGTGGCATGGGAAAGAGCCCTGAGCTTGAGCCTTGCAGGTCTCATGCACATAACACCTGGGCAACTGGGGCAAGTGTAGATTCTAGGTGAGATTTGTAGAATGGACCAAAAAAGCTCATCTACTTGCAGCTCAGCATACTTGATCTATTTTTGGTTCCTTTTTTCCCCATAATACCTTCAGTAACTGATAAGAGACCGATAAAACCACAGCATTTCTGTTGACTTCCTAATATTTCAGGGCAGAGGTGCATAATCAGTGCCACCTCTAATAATGCCTCATGCCACAAGAGAGCACAGTGACTTAGAGGACTGTGTTGAAGCAAGTTCAATTTGGTGAGGATGAGAGAATGAAAATTTGGCTCCAAATCAGAGGAGGAAAGTATTTCATAATAAAACAATGTTGTGTGGGTTTCAGTACTGGGGGTTTGAAAGATCCACCACTGACAACTGTTAGAGATGCACCACAGGCTAAATGAACACTGACTTGCAGAAGTTTTTCTGTTGTACTGTATGTTTAAATTTGTCAGCTGTAAGAGGGGTGACCTATGTCTTTTGTACTGTTTCTGGAAAATTTTCTTAAATTATGATTTTTTTTAATGGTAATCTATTACATTTTTAATACTTATTTTCATATTCCTAGATGCTCTCTTCTGAGATGTATTGAGTATGTTTTACATGAGAGAACTAAAATTAGGTGGTTTTCCTTGCTAGAGTTTCAGTATTTCTAGACAGCTGTCTGATTCACTTCATGTTTTCCATCTGAAAATGAAAACAAACAATAACAGAAAATGGTGGAAGAATGCAAAGTATCATTCAGGAAAAACTCCAGCGCTGCAAAGAGTGCCATTAAATTGTCATCTTCTTCCATACTTCCTCTTAATAGGAGTGAGAACTGAATTTGTAAATGAACCCTTAGAATAAATTAGTGTGGTATAACACTCTCTGTAATGCCTGTGCAAAAAGGCTCACCCTAGTTCTTAGAGGAGAGTGTTACATTTTGCATATTTACTTAGTCTCTGCCCTGGCTGTTGAACTTGCCAACAGTGGTATTAGCTGTAATGGTGTCTTTTTATGTTGACATCTAATTAGGAAATCGACTTAGTGTGATTTCAACATATGCTATTGAACATCCCTTTAGTTTCTAACAACTTTTGATCACAGCTAACTGAGCGAGATTTAAATGCAATTAAATATTTTAATGAATTTCAACTTGGCTCTATTCTAAGTCTTTAACTTAAATCGTTATACTTTAAAACTCCCTTGGGAATTCAGTTTTTCTTCAACATGGACTTGCTCCCACAAAAAGACATTGTATTCACACAGTGTCGAAGTAGACCTTGTCTTTGCTGTATCAGCTCTAACATTCTTGGGTTTTGCATATGCCTTGAAAATCAACTCCTTAGAAGTCATTAGCCATTTTTCTTTGCACTTGTTCTAAAACCTTAATACTTCTACCACATTATCCTCTTCTTCACACATGGGTGTTACCAGCTGTTATCATTTAAGAGATGAGAACTTTCCTTGCTCTTTATTTCCATGTCTCTGAGCTCGATCATTTTCATAGGGTAGAATGAAGACATTAAAAAGGACTAAGCCAAAATTAATTCAAAATATTAAAAAAACCTTAATAGTAGAATAAAAGACATAAAAATTCTCATCAAGGACCTTTTCTTTATTTGCATGTATAAAATGAAAGAAGTGGGTTCAGCATCATCAAAGAACTCCGTACAGTATTAGTGAGATTGTGCTCAATAGGGAAGTATTTAATAGGGAATTACCTATTTAAGTATCTAATATTTTTCAAACCCATTTATCAAAGAGTGCTGAAAGTTTTTAGTCTTGGTCACTCACTAGAATCAGTTAATTCCAGCACTGACATTTAAAACTGTATCTTTTTCTACTGACAGAATATACTCTGGATCATTAAACTTTAATTTCCTCAGTAACCTGGGAATAAAAACAGAAAGAAAACAAAGACAATGTGACTGGCTGTCATAGAAAGCCTCATCTAGTGTTACTGTCACATCTGCCTGTTGGAGTATATCTAGGAAGAAAGGATGAACCTCAACTTCCTACTTCCAGTTTATGTAGTCTCTAAGAATATTGTTTTCTGAACATTTTGCTTAGATTTTGGACTGTTTTTGAATTCTGTGTAATAAAGTCTTCATATTAAACAGTGTGTGATGCTGAAAATACTGAATATTTTTGTCACAAAAATACTGAAATGTGACTTTTTAAAACTAGAAATAACAGTGAGTTTGAAAGGATTTGATAATCCTGTCAGGAATTTCAAACCAAATGTTCAAAAACCTACCTTTGTGCACAGGAAATTAGCTATTTTAGAAGTTTTGCTAATAAAGCAGAAAGAATTTTGGTTGTGGAATGAATTCTATCAGATCTTCACCACGCAAACTGTGAATAAATGTTTGTGTGAATAATGCATACTCGATGCCAGTACAAACTCTCAGTGACTGGTCACATTCTGGCAAAGAACACTTCTGGCCACTTATGGAATTCACGGTCTTGCAAGAGTGTGAGAGTGCGGTGCAAACAGGAAGATACTTCTAGAGTTCACTGAGAAAAATAAAGTACATCACACCAAAAAGAAAGGTTTTCCTTCTTTAAACAACTTTTTTTTTTTTTTTTAAACAGCAAAGAGTTTAAATAAATAGCTCCGAGTTTCCATACTTAAAGTGTTTGAAGTCTCTAAAAAAACAACTGAGTTGTGAAAAATGCAGTCAGACAAAGGGCTATCTTCTGTATTGCACTCTCTGATTCAGGGCTGTGTTAGCAGCTCATCCATTATGGTTAGTAATGCTCGATATTATTTAATTAAGTGAATTAACAGACTAATGGAATTGCTTGAATTTATTGATCAGAAGAGAACAGCAGGAAAGTAACAAGTTTGGAGAGTTTCATTCAAAGAGCATTGGCAGTCTGTCTTTCTCTAATCGGTTTCAGATCATGCTGAGCCAACATGTTTTATCTGCCTTTTTCCCCTTCTTGTCATGCTTGTAGATTTACTGTGTAAGTCTTCATATTTTTCATGAATGCCTCAGACAGCATGATCTTTAGAAAATGCTTGCTTAGAGTTATTTAAAACTGTTGCCAAGGGAAAAAAAAGAGAATGGCTAGAGATAAGAAGCAACTGATGAACTTGAGCCCTGTGAGTGTAGTGCTGTTTCTTCCTCCCTTTCCTGGAGAGTATTCATCAGCATTAAAAATGTTTTGAGGAAGAACGTGGTATGGTTACATGGAATGAAAGAGGAAAGTCATCTCAGGCTGCCCTGTGCTTCAGGTTTAGGGACTTGGTTCAACTCCCGGAGCTGTGCTTAATTGATCCAGGTCCCTGTGTGGAGCCTTCCTACCCTCCAGCAGATCACATGTGGACTTGTGTGAGTCTTAGATGGTGTAGCAGGTCACTAAACATTTCCCTTTGGGGCGGGATTCATTCTGTTCCCCATCCCTGTGCTCCACTTCAGGGAGTTGGGTACCTGGAAAACAACTGGTCCTGCTCCTAAAGATTGAGACACAGAAGGCCTTACGTACCTCAGGCTTTTCCTCATTCTTTGTTACTATGTTTCCCCCTGCGTCCAGTAAAGGATGGAGATTGTCCTTAGCCCTCCATTTGTTCCTGAGGTGTTTTTAGAAACCTTGTTTTTTACAGCAGTAGCCAGATTAAATTCTAACTTCTCGCCACCTTCCCTTTGTTGGGCATGGGTTATTCCCACGGCAAGGGAACTCCTGGAGCATAAGGACTGTTAAGGAGGTGACAGGAGTCTTTGAGAGAAGATTTGGCTTCTCCTTTGGTTCATACTCCTATTTATTTTCTCATCAATCAATCAGAGATTCTTGCTACCAGTCAGAGGTTGGTCTGTGGTACGTGGGATGCAGTTGTTTGGAATCAGGGCTACAGTGTTTATCATCGCTCTCTGCAAATTCTGTGGCACTCTGTGATGTGCAGTAAATAACAGAGGAAAAGCAGCTTCCAAAGTAAAGGTTTTAGGAGCTGTCTTTTAAAAAGTGAGCATCCTTTTGAGTGCAACAGGAACCTGGATCCGCTTCTGTGCTTGGTATAGGGGCCTCTTGACTGCTCCTTTGTTACTTGTAAAAATAAATAATTGTCAAGCTGTGGGATGATAAATTCTGAATGGAATAAGTTAAGTTCTAAACATAAAGCATGGAGAGATCTGTAACCATAAAGGTGGCTTGTAGCAGAGGTTAATACAGAATGCTCAAAGTCGTCAGAAGTACAACTGAGTGTGAGAAATCCATATTGTGTCTGGTGATGAAGTTGGAAAATTATTTTGGGAAGATTGGAAGGTGGGATATTAGAAAAGCAGAGGCCTATTTGAAATAATTTTCTGGACTGTGCAGATGCCTGCATGCCCCAGGCAGTGACCAGGGCTCCATTGCAGTTGACTCTCTTTGAACCTGTCAGGGAAAGAACATTGCTGAAGGCTTCCCTTTGGAGTGTTTGTTACCGCCTTTGGCTTCTGCAGCAGCGCGCCCTCAGCACTGAAGTGCAGTCCTTACAAGAGAGTGATATGGAAGTGATGTTCTGAAATTTCCTTCTCTAGAGTGCTAATATGGGAAGGCAAATTCTAGGTTGGGAAAATAATCTTGGGAAATCATCTTCTCCTGGCACATTATTTATTGGTAGTATAGTGACAAAGTCAGTTAATTGTAGAATGGCTTGTCTGATCAACAATTCAAGCATGCAGAGATCATTCTGATCAAGAGAAATTTATTTTATAACTCATTTGTGCTTTGAGAGGCAGAAATGAGTAAATGCATGCAAAACAAACAGTATCTGCTTTATCATCAGTGTATGTCTTCAGACTTTCTTAAAATGACAGCAAAATCATCTGATATTTTCTGAATGGAAAAAGCTGTGAGCTGCTCTCCATAAACCTCTCCAAAGGAGGCACATTGCCCATTCCATTACAGCAACATATGAGAAGAGCAACTCTTTTCTCATAAGTATGTGTGTTCAGTAATTGGAATTTAAGAGAAGTTGTGGATGGTTTTTTTCCAACCATATCTCTGGGTAATTTAAAATAGCACATTTAGTATAATTTAGTACTTTAAAGAACCAGTACCTTATTAAAACAGGAAGGTGTTTTTCAGTGGACAGCTTCCTTATGTCAGAATGGAAGTAAAATTTGCTTCTTGTCTTTAATTCAACTCATATTAATCCATACGAAAATAAAGAGAAATATTTTGCCAATGGAAAAAATAGTTCATTGCTACTGTGCTGCCCTGTGCAGTGGAAGATGATTCTATTGATACTCTGAAATACAAATTCCCTTTAACCTGTGCAGCTCTAGACAAATAAAAAAGAGCCGTTTCTCCTAATCCGTGAATAACAGAGTGGCTTTTTGCAGCACTGGCCCTAAAGCTGGACCAGCTGTGTAGAAGGAAACTACATAAAGGAAGTGCAGCAGGCCTGTTGATTACATCATCCTTACAACTTAGGTGGACTCCCAGGCGAGTGACATTAAAGGTGTGGGGTTTGTCCAGTAGCATCATGCACAACCTGGAGAAGCAGGATCTGCTGCCCCCCCATCCCTCTTCCTGTTTATGTGGCGATTGTAAGGTGGTTACCAGGAATATGACTTTGTACTCTGTATTTAATGATGTCCCTTCCCACATTTCTGAATGCTAAGCAAAGAAGCACTTTGCACTGCACATTTATAATATCATGATTTTGTGTCCTGGCCTCCTGTTTAGCTGGTAAGCCATTAATTTTCGTGGCTCATGTTGAAGATGAAACATAGTAAATTTTAGCTTAAGTAGCATCAAAATTTTAGTATGATTAGTGAGTTTAATATGATTTCTTTTTGCTATATGCAGCCACTCTGTCTTAGCCTGTTTTCTTTGATCTCATTGCCTCATTTTTGTTACATACGACAGCAGAGCAGAAGTTCCAAGGCTCCTGGAAGTAAGTAGAAGGATAGTGGAGAAAAGCTCAAAAATGCTATGTCAGGAGCTCATAAAGACAGCAGAGGATTCTCAGCTGTTAATCCGCTTTACTGCAGGAGAAACTTCAGTCAGAGCTCACCTCTCATCTTTGACGTTGCAATGTATGAGATGTGAGACCATAGGAAATTCAGCCCTGATGCTTACAGTCATACTTACTAATTAGATAAACCGTGGTCATTATCTGAGAGGAGGCTGCAGGACTTCACCTTCCCAGTCAGGAGCATCATACTTCCAAAGAGGCTGTGTTAATAACGCTCTTCTGGCCTGTCCACATTTATGATCTTCATCACTTTCAGAGTTTTGATGGTATTTGTTGCTTTGTGATACCTCAGGTGGGACTGTGAGAGTTGCTTCACTTAGGTGAAACATGCACTGTGTGTTGGTTTCCAGTCAGATGAGCACAGAGCCTTCATTCAGTCGTGTCTTGATGGTGCATGCTCAGGACATTGGGGCTGCTGTGTTACACACCCCGTGTTTTGGGGCCAGGGTGCTGGGCTCTATGGTGGGTTTGGGTTTTTTTGTGAAAGAAGTGCTGTGATATCAGTGAATATAAAGTCATGTTCTTCTGTTTAAGTTACAAAGCTGTCTATGCAATATCTGTGCTATGAAGTTATCTATGGTAACTTGACAAATAGAAGCAGCTTTGATAAAATCACAGAGATATAATTTTATCACAGGGGGAAAATCGGTCCAGGTAGCTACCTAGTAGTGCCACAGAGAGCAAAAGTAGTAAAGGAATGCTTCCAGAAACTGTTCAAAGCACTTTGAAAACATGACAGGCAGAAAAGAGCTTCTGTGAATCTCTTATGATTATTTATATTTGGTTATTGGTCAGAGAAAAAAAAAGGTCAGGAATTCTAATACTTTTCACGTCTAGACAGGAGAGATGAGAGGTTTTTTTTACCACTCACCCCAAAATGCTGGTTCATACTGATAGAAGTATGATGCAGAAAGATCAAGATGTAGTTTTAAGTTTAACACATGTGCTGATAACTTTTGTGTGTCCAAGGCACATTTTTCTGATTTCCTGTTAATGGCAGTGGAAAGAGCATATCTATGTTTCCTTAAAATTGCTCGGTTGGTTTTTTATTTACTTTTGAGTTAAAGTTTTGAGAAGTGTTTCTCCCTTGCATCTAAAGACAGATGTGGATGTTCTGGCCATTACCCATCTATTTTATTGAAGCATGTCACCCTTATAGTTACACATTTGGTTTGTATTTGCTCATGGTCTCATGCTGCTTCTTATATCACTTTCCAGAGAGGCAAATGCATTATTAATGTTTAGGTTGCTTCAGGACATAAGGAAGTGAGTGATCTTGCTAGCAGAGCTCCTGCCAATGAAGAATTGAAGCTGTGGGATTAAGTACATCCTTAAAAGGATGATGATGATTCTACAGCTGTATTGTTGTCTAACATATTGATGATTATCTAAAAAAAAAAAAAGACACCTCAAGAAAAGACTGTACCTTATGTTCTTTTAGTGAGTTTGGGAATCATTAGAGGCCTTATCCCTGTATTATTCAATCCCATAACAGGGTACAACAGCTTTGGGCTAAGTTCTGGAGAAATACATCATGGTTTGAAGCAGAAAGTATATGATGAACTGGACAGAGACATTATGAGCAGTTTCTTACACACTTGAAAAAAAGCAAGCACTATGGAGTGCTTTTGGTCACCTTAAACTGAACTCAGGTCTTGTTTGCAAATATAATTAAGTTGCTTCCAGCTAAGGGGTTAGCCAGGAGCGGGAACTGATGAAAGTAAACATTGCAAATGCAAGGCTTTGAGATCAACTCTGGAGCAGAGATAAAATCTGAAAACAACAAATCATTCAAAAAATGGAAGATGATGAAGTCAAACAGAAAAGAATAGAGAGTATTGCAGTTTTGTCTTAGCATGTGTGTCCTGTCAGCCATGTTGGTACGGAATTCAGGAATGTGTACTTTGGGTGAGAAAGTTTCATTTTATTTTTTTGGTAGGAAATGTTTCAAATGCAACTAGAAAGTCTCCAGTTAACCTCTAGTGGTGCTGAATGGGGTAGAGGAAGATAAATTACAAATAGGTATAAATACTACCTTAACTTGCCTTTTGGTTATGAGAGCAGTGAGACTGAAATAAAGGCTGCAGAGTGGCAAACAAGAAGTGCTAACTTGCCTGAAGGTTCCAGGCAAGTTGTTGTAAATTGTCAGTGGAAATCCACTGCAGCTGCTTATTATACCCAACAAGAAATACCTGGGGGCTGTTCAGTATCAGGTACAGCTTGGGCCTGAGCTCAGTCAAATACTCAGGAATGAGGGGCTCTGGAGCACTCCACATCCATGGTCAGCATTGGCTGTCAGTTATGTTGTCAGCTTCTTAAGGAGAGACAGAAATGCGTGGAGGTTTGGCTTTGGGATTTTTTTTTTTCCTTCTACTCCTGTGGTTCATTTTTCCAATTCAGTGGCTGTAGTTTAGGGAAGGGTATAGAGAAATGTGGGCTATAGTTACTGCTGAAGTGCTTGGTTTTCCAGAACTGACTGGAAAGCAGTCCATTGCCTCATTCCCTGGGCGTAGGTACCAAATGTAAGCTTAAGTAGGTACTTCATCTACAGGGCCTGTAACTGTAGTAGGCTAAGTCAATATTTTGGAAGGATTTACAAGTGTGTAGTTCTTCCTGATGGTATCAGTGTAAATACATGTTTATAGACTTGCTTCTGATGGTAATCACAGTGATAAAATATTACTGAACTACCTACAGCTTTGCAGCTATCACATGCTCATGAGGTGAAGAAGAGTATTTACAGCTGGGAAAACAGAGAAAGTTAGAGGAGAAGGCTCGTGATTTCCTGAAGGTAGCAAGGAAGCCGGACCTCCCGTTCTCCTCTCAGACAAACCTTAACCTTTCTGTTACAGTTCCTCCAGCTGGGCTGGCATTGTGCATCTCTGAAAAATACCAGTCCTACTTTTAATAATAGTGTGCACATGAAAGAAGTTTTGAATTTAAAAGTAATGTCTATAATGAAGTATAATTGGAGTTGTCACAGTTTTCATGCAGAATGTGAGCACATTGCCTAAGGTGATTATCCAGCCTTAAATTACTCTTAAGTAAATTAACTTGATAACAAGCACCCTATGATTTCTAAGTTCTACTGTTACACTTGATAGAATGAGTTCATGGTCTGTATAAAGTTGCATATTCTTCTTAGTTGAAAAGAAAGTATTTAAATCTATGTGAATATATTGCTTTCTGGAACTGGGCATAGAAAAAGAACTCACCTTTAGAGACTGATTGCTTGTGTTTTGTCTGACCTATGAAGTTAGAGGGCTTCATTTAATTGAGGAGGGCATATGTGCAATGCTTTGAATTCTGTGATTGGTTTCAAAACAAAACTTGGAATATGTGGAAGGTTAGAGGTGACACAGCTCAATAGCCTTAGCTTTTCTTAGTAGAAAAAAATTCTAATACAGAGTGAAACACAGCAACTGTATGAATAATAATTTTTTGTCGGTTTTGTTTTGTTTTTTGCCCTCGCAGTTTCAAAGAACATTTGAATCTTTAAGAAATGTATCCAGTAAGTCTGATCTACAGAAAACCTACCAAAAGTTTCGAAAAGATCTGGAAAATCTTGATTATTTGGCATACAAACGACAGCAGGTAAGACCATGGACGCTTGTAAGAAGACAGAGTGCTGGGCACAGAGATGGTGGGTGGTAAAACTGCTGGGTTTGATGGAGTTATTGTTCTGTCAGTTGGGTTTTCTGCTTTGTGCAGTGCCAGGTAAGGCAGCAGGAGAGAGGCCAAGTCTACTTAATGCATATGATGCTGGACTGCCTGGGTTTTGATTTCTCAGCAGAGAGGAGCACAGGCAAAACAAGTTAGTGAGACTTAGCAGACTATTAAACGTTGCATTAACACATAATTTTCTAAATGTAAGTGTATAGAAGTACTATTTGCATTCTTTTAGTTGAAAAATGAACCAAATTCCCATAAGTTAATGAAATCCAATACCTACTGTGAATGCAAATTTTTTTTTCTTTAGAAATGAATTTATGAGGTTAGTTTGCATAAAACTTTGAGGTGTACATAGTCTTTGACTTGTGTGTGCAAGATCAAGGTTAAATTGAATTGTTAACACGTGTTTAATGTTGGATATCCTGCCACTTATACATAGCTTATGCGAAAATGTCAGCTCTCATTACAGGTATTTACTGATTTTTTCTCTTGATAAAACAAGACTTTGCCTCTTTCAGAGCATAAGGGTAAAATGCTGTAACATGTCTATGTGGGGGTCCTTGTGGTTTGTGTTTTCCTGAATTCTGTCACTTGGTGTCAGTGTTGTCAAACAGTTCATGTGCTTGGGGCAGATCACTTGCAGCTGTTTATATCGGGTAATTGATTAGATTACCTGTGTCTTAGGTCATTTGCATTGCTTATCTGAGCAGTATTTACGTGGTTATGGTGAGGAATATTTTACCTGCTTACTGATACCGAGATTTTCATTTCAATAGAACTTACTGGAGAATCTGCAGTGAGGGATTTGAAAAGTGCATGTATGTATGTCTGTATGCAGTGTAGAAGATGCTTTGTATTTTGCCTTGCTTTAAAAAGAAAGTGATCTTTCTGTGAAAAGATTGAGAATTGGTTTGATTACTGTGCAAAAATCACAGACCTGGTTTGGGACTGAAGCTGTTGTGAGTTTGTGACATGTTAGTGGAGCGTGCACATTTAATTGATAACAATTGATACATACTTGTATTAGGTTAAGGGTGTATTCATAGTCCCGCTGGCAAAATGCTGAGTAACTGCATCTGTTTGTATATAACATGAATGTGAATCCATTTGTGGTGAAATGAGTGGTTTATATGCTGAAAGCAATGAATGTTACTTTTAAAAGAAATGCAGTTATTTGCTTCTGTCCTTTTTCTTCAGACATGAGCCATGAAGTGCAATATAGCAATGTACTTCTTCAGTGGTAAAGTCTACAGGACAGATGGGAAATCAAAACTGTGCTTTTTAAAGGATGTTCAAAATGTCCCACAATTGACTAATAAATATAGACCAAACTTCAACGAGTGGTAGCAGTATACAAGTGGCAGACTTGTTTGGAGTGATGGTTGGGCTGCAGCCGTTAGAGAAATTCCTTTGGGTTGAGAATATCAGTTTATAGCCAGGCTGCCACTTTGAAGCCTGCCAGAAGCTACCTGTGTCTGAGAAATGTCGATTTTCTTTCTTGTCCTGGAGATAGTCTGGCAATTCCTTTGATTCAAAACAAGCTTTTAATTTCCTTGATACTGTATCATCTCTGAAATTTGACTAAAAAGAATAGCTACATGCCACAATGAGTACTAAAACTGGTTCTCTTGCTCTGTCACTTTGTGGAATGTTTCCAACAAAAGCTAAGTAAACCTTATATTAGATTGTATCAACCTAAATATTAACACCTTTGCAATATGAATATTTTCAGGGGAAATGAGAGGACAAAATGATAAAGCGCTGGGGGATAAGCTGGGGCTCAATGTAGATCCCAGCTCTGCTCTTGGGATACTGTAGTAGGTGCACGCTTCTTTTTCTCTTACGTGTGACTTCGTTCCTGTTGAAGGGAAGTTGTCCATATATTGTTCAGCTGGAATGGCACTGGTTTGAGGGCATTTATTGCAATTATCTCACGGTAAGGTCGTTTAAGGAGTGTTGGGCAATAGCTACAATAAAAATGGACTTATAATGAAGTTCAGTGGTATTTAGCACCTGTCAAACTGAAAAATTGCCACCGTTGCTGCTGTTCTTAGTGCTAGCAGTGCCTTTAGGATGCCTGCAGCAGTGCTGGCTGTAATCCAAAGACACTCAGTTTTTGACCAGAAGCCTCCATCAATGTGGTCATCTTACAGTTGATACCAGGACTTTAGTATGTGCACACACACAGGAGCAGTATACTGTTGTAAAGTATTGTAATTTAAGGTTTGCTTGTTTGATGTTGATTGTACGCCCTCAAGGAAATTGTGTGTTAAAGGACTGAATCTATGGGAAATCATTTTGGTTATTCCTTTTTCAAAATCTTTTTAGGATTTCTTTCTGATGATTGTTGTATTTAGAAATATTTTGAAAAGTTGTGTTGGAAACTGAAGGACTTAAGGGCTCCAAGGGTGCAAAGATGTTTATGGGGCACATAGTAATTTACTTACCTCATGGGAAATAGTGCCTCCAGTAGATGGAGCAAAGCCATTCCCTGTTGTTTCACGCAGTGCCTTGTTATCAGTACTGCAGCTGGCTTCATGTTCATACAGGTCAAATTTGCATTTTGAAAGTTTTAATTTTGAACAAAGACTTGCTTCTTCAGTCAAATGTTATTTCTTTTTGTTAAAATGGATTAAGTGCACTTTCATTCTTCACCTTTGGTTGTTCACTTTGGGGAGGAGGGAATCAGAAGAGTGAAACTGAGAAAACTTTTGGGATGATAAAGTCATTTTAACAGATAAAGCAAACGCCGAGCACACAAGGAAAGCAGAACGATGGATTAATTCCCCACTTCCCATGGTTGGGCAGGTGTTCATCCATCCCCAGGAGAGCAGGGCCCCATCACATGTGACAGTGACTTGGGAACACAAACATCATCTCTCTGAATGACCCTTCCTTCTTCTTCCCTGAGCTTTATGTGCTGAGCATGGCCCCACATGCTCTGGGATATCCCTTGGGTCGCTTGGGGTCAGCTGTCCTGGCTGTGTCCCCTCCCAGCTCCTTGTGCCCCCCAGCCCCTCGCTGGTGGGGTGAGGGCCAGAAGAGGCCTCGGCTCTGTGTGAGCTCTGCTCAGCAGCAACCAAAACGTCCCTGTGTTACCAGCACTGATTGCAGCATAAATCCAAAGCACAGCCCTTACTGGTGCGAAGAGAATTAACTCTACCCCAGCCAAAACCAGCACAGTATGAGATTTGTTCAGCAAAGTGCTCTGCTCCAGCTACTGGAGACAAGTTTCTGAAAGTGGTTATTACTTATCAACTGGCAGGTTTATTTTGTGGCAAACTCTTTAAAAGTATGCTGAAAATTGGAGGGAGTTCAGGGTGAATTATTTGTTGTCAAGAAAACAAGCATGATGATAGAAAAGCTACATGACTGAGCTCCTAAAGTTATCTGGAAAAGGTTATGGCTTAGAAATGTCAGGAAAAGAGGTACTTAAGTAAATCTTTATTCTAGTACACAGAAATGTGACAATATCCAGTGGATGGAAGTCAGGCAAGTTCAAACCAGAAAATGAATTTTGTTTTTGACAATTAACTACTGAGATGGCTCAGTTAAGAGGTGCAGTACAGTAATCGCTGCTTGTAGTCTTTCTGTCCATTATCCATGCCTTTTGAAAAAAGATGAAAGAACTGAAATGCAAATCAAAGGGCAGGAATTACAGATATTTTTATGGCTTGTGCTATTGAATGCATTTGAATGAGAATTCCCTTTTTTCCTCCAGGCTTAAAAATGACAGTACATTTGGCTGTGTGTTTGAGGGTAAAGGCAGAGTAATGTCTTTTGAATTGCCATCCTGGATTAATAAATGGGTGAATTTGTTCACTTTTGTATTTACAACTCTACCACTGTCTAATCTTTCAGATTTTTGGGTTTAATGTGTTGAGATCTTGTTTAGGAATTTTCAAAGAAGCCTACTACTTTACTCCAAAGTAATTTTAAGGACATATAGGCATTTGATTCCCATTAGTTTTCTGAAAATGCCTTCTTTTGTTTTCTCCTTTAATATGTAGTCACACAGTATTGATTATAAAATGAGACTATAGGTTATATTTCCAGTATTCTAACTGCTTATCTCCCCTTGACATGGGAACAACATCTATCATGTTGTTGTGTAATTAAAATAGTTGATTTATGCATTCATTTTTAAAAACAGCAAACAACAAATTAGTCTCGGTCGCTAAGAGAGTGAAAAATTATGACAATTCTGTTCTCAGGCACCTGAGTTGTTTTTAGTAATTCCATGATTATAGCTCTGTCATTTGGTCATTGCTTCTGTCTGTCCTGTGCATCTCTATGGCTTGCTTATTGGATGAAGAGGTTTTCCTTTTCCCTGCCCAACTGGAAGTGCTCATATTCCCTGTGCTTGTAATTTTTTTTATATATTCAGAGTGGTAGGGGGAAGACTTTCATATCCCCCCTCAACATTGCCCCAGCCTGTGCCATAGTTTTAACAGCTCGGTTGTTCAGCTGGATTTGTGTGTCTGTCAGTGCCAGGCTTGAATGATTTTAATTTGTATCTCCATGTGTGCAATTTTTCTGTTTCTGCACAAATGCTAGACATCTGAGGAAAAAAGTCATGCCTCCCCTCATCTTTCCAAAGTTCAGACTGTTGCTGTTTCTATGAAACTGAATTAGTTTTGGCTGTGCCCAAAATGTCTTCAGTTTGGATAAAAGATTCCAGTCTAGACTTGTCTCTGATAAATGTAGCTGAAATGTCTTGGGAGCCAAGGATGGATGATGCTTTAAGTTCAACCAAGAAGTCCCCAGGTAATTTAACAACAAACAAACAATACAAAATTGAGTGTAACAGTGGGAAGGAAATGAGATCTTCAGCTAGGAATTAAATTACAGAGACAACTAAGTAAGTAATGTTAAAAGGGCATGACTTTAAAAGCTGTAGAGAATTTTGAGTGCATTCTGTAGGGGACTTGGAAACATCACTGATTTTGTATGTGAAAGTTTGCTATGGTACCATGTATGTCTCCTATATGAAATCTGATGTGTTTGGGTGGTTTATTTCAGTGGTAAGTAGTAGCTAAAATTAGAACTCTATTCTTTCAGTAGACTTCTTCCTAATGAAATAGAATGATTCTTCAGATGATTGGTCCATTCTAGTGTGGGACAAAATCAGAATTTGGGGATTGTAAATGGGGTCAGAGAAGCAGTGATAACTGCTAACATGACAATTGCAGTATTCTGTTAGGCAGCAGTGTCTCAAGGGAAATAACAAAACTGCAGTTTTATACAGCAGGAGTGAGGTGAGCCTTTTCACTTTCCTGTGGGGTGTTGCCTGTGTGGTTGTTTCAAGTCATACATTGTGCAGCTGACTGTTCTTGCCTACATGTGATGACTTGTGCTCATCCTTACTGTATCCTATCTGAGAGCAGCACACCTCTTTATGGACATTACTTTGAGCTCAAATCCTGCCCTACAGTGCACTAATGGTTCCTTGTCCTCCCTCCCCCTCAGGAAATCCCTTTCTCTTTTCTTATCAAGGTTATGGTCCATAGTGAGGCAACCAAAACAGACCCCTGCAGAAAATGATTTAATGCCTTTCTGTAGTTGCAGAGAATCATTGATAACTGTTCTGAAGAAATCTCCATTGATTCCAGAGAATTTTAATCTTTTTTTTTTCCCATTTATTTATGTTGAAGTCCCATGAGACTGTCAGAATCTCGTCATATTATGAGATATTTGCTACTAATCCTATGACTACAAACCCAGACTGATTTGGCAAGACTTGATCTGGACAAACCTATGGTGGCTATGACTCATTCCTGGATTTATTTCTAGATGAATAAAACGGTGTCCTTCATTATTTGCTGATAATTGCTTTTCCTCAGGAATCTAAGTGTAGCTGACTGAACTAATTGCTTGGTTTCTGTCTTTGAAAAAGGACTAGTCAAGTCTGCTTCCTTTCAGTCTCCCGTTGTCATGCAGATCTCCATTCTCTCACGTTGGATCATTGGTAGCAAGGAGTGCTCAGTAGCTTTGTCATCGATCCCTGCGTGCTCTGTCATCGCAGGATGAGTTCGTTCAGCCCACTGCCTTATGAAACACGTTGCTGTTTATTGGGCAGGCTTTTGTCATGCCTCTCCAAGAGTGCCATCATTAAACTGCAGTGGCTTTCAGGACTTCTCATAGTTCCTCCTCCTTCGTTAAAATCAAATCTTATAAATGTTATAAAACATAATGCTTTCATAGTTGTCCATGAGAAGCAATATTTATGTTTGGACAAGGTCGAAGTGCTGACTTTATATCTCTGGAAATAATTAAGGAACGTTATTTTCAAAGGCTGTGCTGAGTTCTTTGTCCCTCTCCTAGTTCTACAGCTTTGTATGTTTTTATTGGTTGAAATCATCACCGAGTAAAGTGATATATGATTCTTTGCCATAATTGAAGGAGAAAATACATTCCCTAATTTTCTGGGAAGTAACATATCTGCATATTCTACAGAAAAAAGCAAGATTTAGAGAGGATGCTTCCTCTGTTGAACACTATAAAAATGATCTATGTGCTATTTTGATTTGACATTCTTTCCTTTTTTTAAAGTTAAATGGCTTGGAGCAGGAGGGAGTGGTGACTATAAAAAAAATTCTTCACTGAATTGTAAAGGAAAACAAAGAGAAGAGGGAGATATGTATATAAATGTGTTGTAAACTTTTTCAGATTTGCTTTTTCACAGCTTTCTTGTGTGACCTTGAGCAAGCCTCTTAGTACCAGATCTACTGGAGGACATCACTAAATGCCTCCATCCAAGAGTTAAAGATTTATAGGTGTATGAGGACTTGCCAGTAAGGTTCTGCAGGTATTTGAATTTCCTTTTGTCAGGCTATGACAGATTTATGTCAGACTAGGTAAAAAGTTCAGTCTGAGGACAACTGACATATTTTTACAGGCTCAGAGGCAGTATATAGCATGTAGTCTGAGCTACTATTTTTGTTTGTGGTGGGAGGTTTTTTTTGTTTGGGGGTTTGGGTTGTTTTTTGTGCCTTTTTTTTTTTTTTTCCTTAGTATGAGAAAAAACCTGGCTATTTAGATGCTGAAATACTGCAAGTTAGAAATGCAATAACAGTTTGGAATGCAGAGGTCTGATTACTAAAGAGTGGCTAATGAATGATGTTATGTCCTGGTGAAAATGACAGTAATAGTAGTTTGTGGAAGAGTTATCTGAGGGGAACGTTTTATTGTATTGATCCCAGCCTGACAGACATACACCATCTACTCACAGAAAAATAAATTCTCATATAAAATGTTTCTCTGCTTTGGCGGTTCATAAAAACCAGATTAGATGAAATGCAAAGCCTTGCAAAATGACTGAGCTGTGAATGGAAAATGGTTTGAGAACATAATGCGTGGGAATGATGGACAAATCCTGCAGGAGCACTGTTCCTGACACGCTTGCTCCAGGGACTCTTAGCAGGCAACAGCCAAAGCAGACTCTGGCAGGGGCAGTTGTGCCTTGCTGTCTTTATCTGAAGGTTGAGCTTGTGGTGCAGTTACTGTGTCCATAGTACTTGGCCCTACTTCAGTGCTTTACTAAATGGAACATTCATATACGAAATGGAAAACTTGAATTTCGTGCACTCTTTAAGGTAATGCAGGATGTAGATTTTTTTTTTTTTTCTCATGTGGTAGCAGGTTAGGAGGTGGAGGTGGGGATCTCTGTGGCTCCTGTGAAACTCAAGTTCTGTAACCAGTTAGGATTTTGTACCAGGGGAGCTTCTTAGCTCTTCCCTGGCTCACAACCTTGTTTTGAGGGAAGAACTTGTTTGTTCTGGTTATGAGGGTTCTGACCCCTGGTAATCATTCAGCCATTGGATTCCAGCTGTTCCAGCTAAGCTGGAACAATGCTACAAAGAGCTGAAACAAAAACCTAAAGAGAGAAATCACTTTTGCATACCCTGACAAATTGTGTTCGTCTTGTCTGGAAGCCAAAACAATATTCCTACTTTGTAGTCTCAGTGACCTTGTCAAGTTGCTTAGTCCTTCTTTTTGTGTTGTCTTTCCTGCACACATCCCTTCCCCTTCCCCGGCACGTTCTGCATCAAGTTGCATTCTGTATTTTGCATTTGCATAATCCCATGTGCAGTTTCTCTCTAAAACTCACTCCAGTCATTTAGCACTTAAATTTCTTAGCCAGTCACTCTGCATCAATTTTTGCTTACTTTGTCTCCTTCTTCCTCCAAGCCTTCATCATCTGTCATCCACACCTCATTTCTGTTGGTGCATTCTAAAGGTATTGACTCATTCTTTTTGCTCACAGAAAGATACTTATCGCATTAGATTCAAACAAACATGACAATCCCACCCCCACAGATGCTGTCTCCTGTTTTCCTGGCTGTCCATGCACAAACGACGCCGTGCTGTTGGGGAGGTTTTTACGTAGGGCCTGAAGGATCACCAGGAAGAGTTGGAGCGTGTGCCTGTGTGGACAGACAGGTCACAGGGACATTGTGCATGCAGGAAGGAGGGCAGGGGATGGGTCATGACAGAGGGCATTGATCCAACCTAATTTTGGCCTTCTTGACCTTGACTTCCTCCTTTCCATCCCTCTAGAATTCCAGGTCATTGTCACAGCCCAGCCAAAATACATCTGATTGTCTGTGATATATAGGCCTTGGCTATATATATAGGTCATGTGATATATAGGTCATCATTGGCTCTTTTTCTCATCAGGGACTTGGGAGAGCACAGTTAGACCTTGGCCTTGCTTGATGGAGCTCACCAGGCTCTAATATTTTCCTTTATTTGCTATGCAGCTTTTTTTTAGAACGTGAGTCTGTATTGTAAGTTCTTCATGGTTTGAGAGTGCTACAGCTGGTTACTTTTCACCTATTAGTGGCTATTACTCAGCTGATCTATCTTGAAGTTTGCCTTCATGTGATTTAGTGAAATTGTGCCTTTATAGATGGTCATTATGGAGCAAGACTTTCTTTGTAGGTAAGATTTTGAGACTTGTAACAGTGCTTTTATAGCTAATAACAATAAATTCTGCTGGTGGTGGGACAGTGAAAGCTTTCCTATGTCCGATTTAAATTTAGGTTTATTTCCTTGAGTAAGAATGTTTGGTTTTTTTCTGCATTAATTTAACCATGGATCTAACTTTTTAAGAACAAGAGAGAGGATGTAATAAAATCTTACTTCAGTCAGGATTTACATATGAAACAACAGTTATATTCATTTTAGCTGTAACTTGGTTAACACTGGAGGAAAGATGATTCACTTTGATTTGTTGGAGAGAGAAGTACAAACTGTACCACAGGACAAGTAGTTTATTTTAGCTAGATCGCAAATGGTTGCAAAAAAAAAAGTGCATTTATCACCTTATGTTATCTGCAGTTATGAAATTCAGCACTGGATTCACTAAGGTAGAAAAGGTTGAGAGACCACATGGTCACAGAGTACAGTTATGTATCTTTTTGGGTAAAGAGAACTGGAGGCTACGATCTCCCAGTGATGATCCCCTCTTTTGTTTCTGGGAGCTGAGAAGGACGAGTCTGAGCAGTTCCTGCAGAAGATGTGTCTGAAGTGCAGAGTTACTGTACTAAAGAGATACATTTCATTTGCACGGGGAACATGGCCCGGAAATGGGGAATGAGGCCTGGAAGAATTGCTGGTAGGGGTTCAGGGGGTCTGGTTAGCAGAGCACGGGTTGGTCCTGCATGAGCGTGACACAGTCAGTAATGTGCTGTGAGTATAGACTGAATATATGAAAAGTTACTATTATTGGGAAAGTACTTCAGATTGTACTAGGGTGCAATCACTACTAAATCTAGCTTAGAACAGTGAGTTCAGGCACAGTTCTGGAAAGATTTTAGAATGAAGTGGCTGTTTCAAGTGCTGGTTGAATAGGAGCTAAAATCTTGGAGAAATCAGGGGTTTGAGGCATATTCAGGATTCAGTTTTAGTATATAATTTCTGATCAAGAACTGAAAAACCTTGTAAAAAGCTGAGAGGAGGCAGAGCATTGTTACTGTCTTCCAGATCTTTCCGTGTGCTGCTGTATTGAGGAAATGCTAATCCTGAACATAGAGTGAGAAAGCAGTCCTGTTTACTGTCCAGCTCCATCCACAGTGCATTCTCTGCACATGGACTTGAGTGATCTGACAGGCTGAATGAACTTTTGCAATGTTAGAGTTATAAATGAGTGCCATAGCCATGTTTGATGGTGGTGGGGACTGGTCTCCAGTCTCTTCTGTAAGTAAGCAAGCCTGCTGCTCTATGTCTTGTGTGCAGGAGCCTGGCTGTGCTCCAGCCCCGTGCCTCGCTGTGCTCAGCAGCACTGGTTGCCTTCCCTGAGCTGTTCATGTACTCACAAACCATTGCAGGAAGTGACAGAGGGAAAGTATGCGGCACAACTTCTGGGACATGATGGTGTCAATAAATTTGGTTTGCATTTTGAGTGAGAGATTGAATTTCTTTACTGACTGATACAGGTATTGTACAGACACTAGAGAGAAGTATTATACCTTTATTCATTTGTTCAGATGAGTCAGTTAGTGTTAAGTTAGTCTTAAGCTTGAGCATCTTAAGAAAATACTGCAACATTTCTCCTCTTCTGCTAAGTTGGTATAGGTCTATAAATTATTTCAGGATCTGAAAAGATTATGCAGCCTTACCATAAAGTTACTTACTGATTATTAGTTTATAGACAAGTAACAGATGTGCCAGGTCTCTGAGTAGAATTCCTGGCAAAAGTGACATTTTCACTAAAAGCCAACATTTTTAGAGCAGTACTTTGTATGTCAAGGATCTGAACCTAAATGGAGAGCTAAATTCCTTGGAACTAAAATTTAATTGCAGACCAAAACCTTGGAAATGCTGATGATATTTTATTGCTAAATTAATAGATAGAGAGGATTAGAGAGGATAGGTACAGAGACAATATAAGGAGTAATTTTACTTCTCTATTTCCTGCCCCCCCCCCCAAATTTACAGGTAGGTTATATTCTTTAAACACAAGGAAAATGATAGCCAAGTGTCCTGCTACACTTGAGCCTTTCCCCTGTGAACTCACTGGGAGTGCCTGTGGGAGAAGTGAACTGCATTTCATCATGGACGGGTGGGTTTATTCCCTGCTGTGAGGAGAGTTGAACCTGGGCAGTCGGGGAAGGGAGTTAGTGAGAACAGTAATTGAAAGCACGCTAAAGAGCTCTTGATCCTGGCCTTGGCCACGTTCTTGACTTACTGAAAATGAAATGGGAAGGTTTTTATTTGCTTTGGAAAACGATTCATTAGAATTGCAAAGAGCTAGCTGAGAAGCTGTTAAGAATCTTGAAAAGGTTAGAACAAATGAAGATGAATTTAAAGAAGTGTGTGTACCTGTGCCTGCATACGCCATGAATCTCGCCTAATCTTTTTCCATCCCTTATTGTCAGTAGTAAGGATAGTCCAGAAAGGCAATGTGCTCCCTTTTTAAGTGTCTTTAATAGTTTAGGGGAGAAATGACAGATGCTTCTGACATAGTTACAAAATTAAAGCAGTTATCAAGGGAGGGAGAAAAGAAAACAATTCTGAAAATAAAATATAGACAGTAATAATGTAAAAAAAAGATGTGAACAATATTGGAGTCCTCCAAAGAAGATGCAGAAGAGAAGTATTTTAAGATAATTAAAAATAACTTCAATAAATTCTCTCTGTATCCTTCATTCACTGCCTTTAGTAGCTCATTCTTTCACTGCTTTTAGTAGTGTCAGTAAAACAGCTCTTAAAGTCTTTGTCCTTCTAAGTAGAGATAAACCTTAACCCATCTTACAGGAGTCTTGCAAGGGGTGTTACTAGGAATGAGATTCTAAAAAATGTTGTTAGAGATGGCACTTTCAAGCATTTCTGCAGGGAGCTGTCACCTTTCCACGGAGTGCTGGTACCCCTCCCTGTGGGAAGCAGGACCCCCAGAGGAAGCAGAGCTGAGGACACCAATCACCCACAAAGCTGTGCGGTGTGCGGCTCCTGGTGAGCAAACGTGCCATAGCAGAGTGACCTGCAGGGTTACTGCTCACACACCTGCTCCTCCAGCCTGGATCATTGATTCCCCAAGTTCTACAGCAGCAAAATACTCTGAAACCCCAAGCAGAAAAGCCTGACCCTGGTGCATTCATCAATACTCTTGGAGGCAGCTGTGACTGACGTGCTCCTGTTCACATGTGAGAGGTGTGATTGTGGAAGCACAGAAGGCTTTGGGTTGAAAGGGACCTATAAAGGACAGCTAGTCCATCTCCCCTGCAGTGAGCAGGGACATCTTCAGCTACATCAGGCTGCTCAGAGCCCCAGCCAACCTTACCATGAATGTTTCTAGGGACTGCTATCTGCTGCCTCTCTGGGCAACCTGTGCTGGGTGCTTCACCTTCTTTGAACAAAATTTCATCCTTCTGTCTACTCTTAAATCTACCCTCTTTTAGTCTAAAACCATTACCCATTGTCTTACTGCAACAGGCCCTGCTAAAACGTTTGTGTCTTTCTTGTTGGGCCTTTAAGAGGTGTTCCATCCTTCAAGGATGCTTTACTAAATATACATTTAGTCTGATCTATATAGGTTGTTTTCTTTTTTTTTTCCCTTAAGGGATATTGCATTGTGCATGTGTCCTGTGAAAGTGAAGTGCTCTGCCAAGATCTTGTTGTTTCCAGTCTTTTCTGAGACAGAGTTTGACAGATGTAGGAAATACATATGTGCGAACATGACTGTGTGCTCTCAAAAAGCTGCCTCGGGGATGGAACTGACCCATGTTTTGGGTAGTCAGATATAAAAACACTAAGACACATCTCACACCATTTAATAAAACAAAAACAAAATCAAAACAAAAAGTCCAAACCACAAAAATCACACAACAAAATACCCCTCTTCTGCTGGGTCTAGGTGAATTGAGGTTAGCCTTAATTTAAACAAGGTTTCAGATTATTGCAGCACGTTTGCTGTTCTGGTAGTTAAATTAGAATGATGGACATAGAGAACAAAATGAAAAGTGCTCCTAGTCAAAGAATCTAGTTTGAATTACAGCTTCCTTTGAGATTGTTAATGTGAGTTCACTAGAGGCAGTGCTAGCACTGGTGGGAATTGTTCTGTAAAATTTTCTGGCACATACAAAATTTATTTAGGTAGAAAATCAAAGTTAAAAGCTGAAGCATGTCCATTACTTAAATAATAAAATGCATAGTTGCCTTTTAGCAGGATGTACTTAATTGTAATACTTAATCCTCTTTTTTTGGAAAGAAGTAATGCTAATAAAATGTAACTAGTTAAATCTTACAAAAGTTTTAAATTAGACTTTTTACCATGCATATAAATTTTACTGTGTTTATGCATACTATAAGAATGGTTTATGGACCTTCGTATAAAGACTTTATACCCTTGCGTAATAATTTTGCTGCAATATTATTTTATATGTCACAAAAATGTCACAATGATTTATTTATGACTATCAGTTCCTCTGCTTTCTCCTTGTAATTATAGAATTACAGAATAATTTTGTTTTGAAGAGACCTCATGAGGGTCCTGGTACAACCTCCTGCTCAGCTTGGATCAGCTCAGGGGTCAGATGAAGTTACTCAGGGCTTTATCCTGGCATGTCTTGAAATTTTCTGAGGATGAGACTGTTCAGCCTCTCGGGGCAACCTGCTCCATTTCTGGGGTGTCCTTCCAGGGAAAAAGGTTTTGCTTTTATCTAACCTGTACCTTTCTTTTTCAATTTATGCCTGTTGTGTCTCGTTCTGCTACCATGCAGTGCTGTGCAGACCTTGACTCTGTCTTATTGCACATCTCTCCTGTGCAAGATACATTTAAATAAAGTACAGTACATAGACTTTATAAATTTTGTTCTCTAAATAGAGTGGTATATGTGTTTATGGTTCAGGGCTTGTTAAAGGCAGTATCATAAAGCTGTTTTTTGTATTTCTTTACACATGAAGAAACTTTTTCTTACAACCCAGTACACTGCTTTCTTTTTGTAACTTGCAGCAGTGGCAGACCAAATGACTTAAAATTCAGTAGTTTGGTAGAATCAGTTGTCAGTCCAGCATATGGGTGTTTTGAGTGGAAAAGGCTTTGCTCTTATTTGACAATTGTTTTGTAATTGTCTTAGAAGATGAATTATTTTCCAGGATGTCTAATCCATAGATTTTTTTGACTATAGAGTAGATTAGTATAGTTTGAAAGAACTGTAGAACTTACAGCTGTGCAGCTGTAGATCTATTCACACTGCTCTAATGAATACCTTGTGAAAGTAATGGAGCTGTCATAAGACAGAATTTCTGCCACCTCCAGCATTAAATCCTTCTGTAGATGGTTGGTAGAGACTTGGAGAAGTTTTTTAATTGACAGGTTTTACCTGTACACTGTAATTCATTTAGACATTGATGCGAATTTTTATGTGGCACAGTGGAAAAGTTATTTTTGTAATAGAAAATGTAAAATTGTATTTTCATATCATGTCCATTCAGTGCAATACTGTTGTGACAGGAAGAGACAAATGCTGCTGCATTGTAACAGAAGAATGAATGGCAATAATCTCTCTGCTACAGAGAATCATTCACTGTTCTTTTTAGTACAGTTTCCAAAGAAGAAATCAGAAATTTTAGGTGTGGTTTATGAACAGGATTTTGGGACAGTTCTAGTAGTCATCAAACCTGTTTTCCATAAGCTTTGTACTCCACTTTACTGGACAGTGGCTTAGTGAAATGACATTGTGGAGTGCATTTTTACAATTACTTATTTTTGTGAGAGACAGACAGACGCTGTGTGATACACACATGCCGTTAATTCTCAATTTTAAAGACAGAGAAATGTGTCTTATACTGCCTGTTGTGTACAGTTACCTATTAGATCCGGTTTTGTGGTAATGAATAATTCTGATCCCATAGAAAGGTCTCTTCAAATGCAAACTATTAAAAAAAGGATATGTAACTACATAACTGGACCAAGCGAAGCCTTCTGAGCTAAGGATTCCAGTCTAGCACTGGTTTGCTTCTGTGAGCAGAATGCCCATACTTTCAATCAGTGAGCTTATGGAAGCAATCACCTATCACTGTCAGTCCTCCTTACAGTGCACCTGTCACTCTTGTGTTTCTTCTCATGCCAGGTTCTATTGATCTGAATACTCGTGGTGCTGAGGTGGGGCTGTGTGTGGGAGTGAGTCCGTAGGGTCTGCTGTGCTGGTACTCTGTGTGTAAGCACCAGTTGTTTCCAGAGTGCCTGAGGAGGCTGCCAGACCAAGCTGGGGCACTCCCCTCTTGCCATCATCAGATTTAGCAAACTTTCCTTGCTGTTTCATTTTAGCAGCCTCAGTTTGCTGTGGGTAATGTTGCTGAAGTGTAAGGGCTGGAAGTACAACAAGGAACAGAAAACCTGGTTCAATTTCCTGCAGAGCCTGATCTTTGAAAGCTTGTTGGATATATTGGGTGTCACTGTTGAAAACCAGCACACACACCCCTCCCCAACCCTACAAAAGCATTATTTTATGTTAACTTGTTGTCAAATACTGTGCATTGTTATGATTAAATTTAATGATATTGCATAAATGCTAAGCATAAACTGTTCCTTTAATTTTTCATGTATTTGCCTTGTGGCACACAATATTATAACTGTTTGGCTGTAGGGCTTTTTCCTTAAGATTAGGGTCTTTCTTCGCTGGGAATGGTTAGAAAATACTTTATTTTCATACCAAACCCCTAAGCCAGATGTCAGCTTTATCCTGTGATTGAAGATACAGTGCAGTTACAGACACATTTCTGTCTGGAGAAAACTAATTTTTCATCTGGAATAATTTGAGTGGGATAAACTTTGTTCAAGTGACCTTTCTATGATTTGTATTTTTTTTTTTTTTCTGCAATACTGGTAAAACTCAACAGAATTTACTGTGACTATTTAGCACGTTACAAATTCTTGTAATCGTGTTTTAATGGTTTATATGTTCTTGGGAATTTAATTATATAGGTGGTGTGGTTGTAAGAAATTCAGAAAGGAATTAGAAGATAGTGGCAGAATAAATCTTAGATGGTAAGTGTTCTGTATTTTGAGATTATGTCCTCTCCATCGGGGAAATAAGTTGTTTCAGTGGCCCCTAATTGCATTAAACAGTATTAATAAACAAAACCCTAGTGTTTCAAGGGGATGAAGTGGAGCAGTTTTTCAGGTACTGCAAAATCTACCATTGAAAAAAAGGCAGTTTGCTGGGCTTACAGTTTTTTATCATTTGACTCTACAAAGATTTTATTAAGGAGTTGTAGGAGAAATCAAAATGTGAAGAAGCAGTACATTTTGAAGGTAAAATATGAGCAGATGCTCTGGGCAATAGGAGGGCTGCATAAGGCAGTCTGCAGGTGTACAGAGCAGCAGGAGGTTTACACAAGTCAACATTCATCTTCATTCTGAGAAATTCAGCGATGAAAACTGGAAGAACTATGCTGTTGTAACAGGGCACTCATGTTACCCCTGAGTTACAGTGCACTGGGGAAGGCTGGTGTGGAAGTGAAGTGTGGGGCTTTTATAAAGTTGAGCATTAGTGGGGATATAAATGCTTCAGGCTTACTTATGACAGAAGTAAGATCACCAGTTCAGAAATAGGAACTGTTACTTCTGTTCCTCTCTGTCGGTGAAGCCTGTGGGCTGTTAATGGTTTGCTAATTAAAGCATTACTCCCACAAGCAGTCTTATTGGGGTCCCGTGTTAAGCCAGCTCAGCACCGTGGAACAGCTGATCTCCAGACTGGTTACTTGAAGCAAGAGGTTCTTTTCACATCCCTGTCTAAATTTGTTGATGTTGAGTTGGAGTTTGATGGTCCTTGTGGGTCCTTTCCAACTGGGGACATCCTATGATTCTGTGATAAAGAACACAAACCAAACCCATGTGAGCACATTATATATTGATACTGTAAATTATTTAACCATTCTTAACAGTTTTTACCATCTGGCCTGAAGTCCAGTGCTTTACTTCAGAAACACTTGTGAAAGAACAGACTTTGTGCTTTTAGAGAGTCGGCTCCTGCTTTTGGGTATAAATATTTCCTTAGGGTACTCATATTCCATGGCTGTGTTAATTCACCTTTAGGAGGGTAAAAAGACAATATTCTTATGATTCTGTAATCCAAGCCAAAAGGCCATATGGCTTTGGTTCTGCCATTTTTTAGTGGATGAATGTCCTGTTGAGTCAAATGAGACTTCTGTGTACAGAGACTTAAAGCATTGGTCTTCATGGCCATAATCCAATAAAGCTGTTTAAATGTGTAAGTAGATTCACATGCACAGAGTGGTGCAAAAGCAGGAGCTCACTAAAAGTTTGAGTTGTTTTTACCTTGAAACAACCTGGAAAATAATTTTGTTTTAAAAACTGTGTTTCCATTGAAACTAGCTTGCACAACATTATTTTAATTTTGTTAACAGTTCATCTCTGAGGAACTTTTTAGGAAAGGGAAAAAAGGCAGGGGAGGAGAAGGGAAGAGTTTTGACCACGTAGCATTGCTGCATTTTGATGCTTGTTGTCAAGGTAATGTTAACTGCAGCAGGTTTGAAAGTTCTGTTCAGCACAGCTCAGTCACTTACTGAACAAGACCACAGTCAGCTGCTTAAAACAAGATTTCTTACTAAGTCCTTCCTGGCATTCACAGGGGTGCTGGGATCTTCAATGCTCTAGGTATTTTTTATTTTATGCACTGGAAGCAGATATGACCATATGTGGATTTAAGGATTCTTTGGGTCACTTCATGATCTGTCTTGATACTTCTGCTTTCAAACAAAGGGGAACAGAAAGAATGGAGGTTGCAGTACTTAAATATGTGATAAGTAACAAAACCACAGTAATAAAAAGTAAATGCTGACAGCCATGTTGACTGATCAGAAAGATGAATTAGTCTGTAAGATGAAAACAAGTCTAACTAATCCTTCCCATGGTGGCAACATTTTGTGGAGGCGAGGTTCACAACATAGCTTGAAATTCTAGACCTGTTTTGTTAGAACACAAGTCCATATCAGAGCATTTTGGACCTTCATTTTCAACAGAGTGTTTTTGTTTAAAGCATCCTAATTCTTTATGTAAAGATTTAACAATAGAAAAAACCAGAAAAATTTCAGAATTATTTCTAGGGGATAGAGCAAGAAAGAGTTTTTTGAAATGCATTGCAAAATGATATTTCTTCTTCCATGATACCTCTGGCAACAAGTAATCGTGACACAGACAATATTCTTGCATCTTCTTCCTTGTATGTGCTGTGTGAAAAGCATTTTCCTCCTCTATTAATGTCCAGCAAGTGCCAAATAAACAAAACAGTCTGCCTCTTATCCCCATGTACCTGTCACTTGACAGTTGAACCCTGCTGCAAAGTCATTCTGGTGACCCTGCCTCAAAACACCCATCAAAATATCTCAATTATATAGTCCTGAAGAACTTCTGTAAGATTAGTAAGTTTAGTAGGAAATTACTACTGTCAGTACCCATGTGGGCACAGAGTGACAACTCTGAGAAAATTCTTTTTAACTATTATAATCTTCCATTACAGGAAACAGGGAAATATTATGCACTTCTGTCTTTAGTCAGACAAACAAAACCCTGGGTTGGCAGTTGGTTAGATGGCGTAAATAGAGGTTACAACAGCTGTTAGATTTGCTAGACTTGCTTCTAACAAATGAAAGGATGTAAGATTGTAAGTGATGGAAATGCAGTGATATTGTTAGCATTTTTTATTGTTAAAATCAAAGCAAATTATTGTAGCACTAGTTCATAGTGTGTAGTGCTTGTAGGTTTTGTGCATGGTTTTTTGTTTGGGTTTTTTTTTTAAAAGTTCATAAACTGTGACAAGTACCTGATGTTGTTCTTTAGCACATTTGTGGGGTTTTATCACAGGATGCCACTTTGAGCTGTCAAACTACTCTGGAAAGGAACTAAATCATACAGTGTGGTTCTCTGAAAAGCGATTTAATAACAGTGAAACAGTACAGGTGTACATTTGTCTCTGACTTCTGCATTGAATATTCCTACTGCAGAAGTAGAAAATTCACCAAAATAATCTCCAGTCTTAAAACTGGCATTTGGTCGGAGCTTGGTCCTTTAGATGTTCACACAGTAATAAAAGTACACCACAGTGCAGCAGACAAGTTTTAATCTGTAGGAATTACGCATAATTATAAAGCCAATGAATAATGAGTCAGTAAGTAAAAAAACCAAAACCCTACCAACTTGTATTTCAAGAATCATATTGGTTTTGTTTTGGTACCTGTAACTATACCTTAAACATGCTGAGGAGAACAACTCACACAGAGGTGTTAGTTCTTGCTCTTTTCCTTTCTCCTCTGCTGCAAAGAGCTCTGAAAAGCCTTGGGGGGCAGTGTCCATTGGGTTCAGAGGAATTCCAGAAGGTGTAATTCTGGTGATTGGCAACGAGTCCAGCTCTGAAATCGAAGACTCTCTCTGACAGGACTCTTCTTGCAAGAAAAGTTGTCAGGGAAAGGTGTTTTTTAGAAATAGGGGTCGTTCCCTCCAGCCAGGGCATGGTGGCTGCAGCAGAGGCTGTGCTCAGCGCTGAAGTCTGGCTTGTGTCTGAAACTGTTTTTCAAGATACAAGATGCAGTAAAAACCTGTGTTTGGTAAACTCCGTCCATGCATTAATTATGTATAAATTTTTGTAAGAACCAAGTGGGTTAACACTTGTCAGTGCAAACAATGGAGCAAATGGTTTCTTTAAAATGCACATTGAAATGAAAAATATTTTACCTTTTTTTTGATCTTCTTTTCCTGCAGATCATTCCCGAAAGGTTCTGAGCAGAAAGAGTTTTCACCATGTTTTTGTTTTTGATGCGTATATTGTACTTGTGTTTTATTTACCTCCAGCAGTGAAATTGAAAACGTCTATAAGGAAAATGTACATAGGTAACTGTGTACACTGATTTAGTACTTGAGAAACTACAGCTTTAATTAGTCTTGGTTGGAAGATTTTGGTTCATTTAATTGCAGCATTGGAATGGGAGAGAGTAATCCTGAAACAGTGTAAAAACGTTTTAACTAAATAGATAAATAAAGAAAATTATACTCTAGGTTTTTCAGTTTATTTCCTCATACAGAGTGAACTTTCAGGCTATAATCTTTTGAATGGTAAGTATGAGACAAAGATTTCCTGGTCTTTGCTGGGGGTTGTTAAAAGAAAGTGCAAAACAGACAAGGATGTAACTCATTATAATTCTCTATGGGGAGACAAAAGTTACCTACAGGCTATTAATATTAGTTCTATAAATAAATTCTGTAATAACTGTACATATTTTTTCCTTATTGCATGCAGTTTATCTGGAAGAGGAGAATTAATATGTCCTTGATATAATTATTTAAACAAAAATATTGTATTTTCCAAAATGAGTGGCTTTTCAAGGGAAATAATTTCTTTTCAGTCACTATTTTTAGCAAGGAAAGAAAAAATTGCAGTAGCAATAGAATATATTTCTCCTTCAAAGTCTGCTGGTTCAAAATGCCAGTCCTTGGTTTGAGTTGCAATACTATTTTTCTTTTGGCATTCTATTTTATACGCTCAGAGCTTTCAAAATATTCATCCTTAAGGCTGAAATTTTTCATGGATGACCTGTTCTCAAAGATGAACTTATTTTTGAATGCAGGAAAAAACACTGTCTAGTCCCTTTATTCATAAAGTTATGGGGAAGGCAGAAATTTAATCTGCTCTGTGAGATTGTTAAAAGTTAGCTTTGAGTATGTCCTACACTCAGTATAGAGTCAGGATATGTGCTTTGGTGCTTTTAGGATTAAAGTTTCTTTTTAAAATGGCAGACAATACATACCTTGCAATTCTGTATTACTCTTTCAGATGTGATTTTAACCAATCCTTGAATTCTTAAGGAACCATAACATCCCCATTCGGGCGTAATTTTAAGGTAACTTTTTAAAAGAATTGCCTGCTGCGGTTTTCCCTCTCGACTGACTCATGTAGTACTGGTGTTTTTATCACAGCAGCTTCTGCAGACAGGCAGATAGAGTTTCCCTTTTCAATAAATTTCCCCAAAGCTAAAAAAGGGCTCATTGTTTATCTTTACAACCCAGAAATGTGGCGACTCTTTTTGATGTTTGTTTGTTTTTTGAAACTACTGGGATCCTGAATGAGCCAGTCATCGGGGTACCTTTTTAACCACAAACAGACAGGTATTCCAGCTGATTCCTAAATTATGTCCTTCGCAGCTTTGCTGCTGTAGACCGTGTCTGTGCAAAGCTAAACAGCAGAAGGCAGGAGGTGCAGAAGGAACAACAAACTTTTCTTTCCTCCCTTTCCGCAGAACTGAAAGGGTGGGAAATGGTGATGAAGTAATGAGCAAAAAGTCGGTGGCAAATGAAGACTATTTGGTAAAACCACACTTACAGAACTTACAGCTTTGTTGCAGGAAGGTGGCTAAGGGGAAGGTGGGTTTTTTTTTTTTCAAGTGGCTTTTAAAAAGCAGTGCTGGGTGACATCTGCATGGAGGTAACTCCTTATAACACAGCTATCTGTGGTGCTAATTGAAATGCTTTGCTGCACAAGTTGGCAATAAGATGATTTTTCATCCTTGGGGACCTGTTGTGCAGCACTTTCTTGTGCTGAGCAGCAGTGCTGGATGCTGACATCGACACGTCGTGTAGCTGCTCCACCTACTTTTGATGTGCTAGCCTACTTGCAATTACTGAAAAATTATGGTGAGGAATCTGGATGTTTCAAATAGATGCAAATTTAAAACAGCCTGCAGGCTGTAAAATCAAAAGCTTTGATTTTACATGGTTCTTTAGTTTCTGGCTTGTTAGTGAAATCAGCAGAAACTTTATTAGCAATGTTAAAGCTGCAGCAAAATGCAGTGAGTTTTGTCTGGCGGTGGGACTTGTGAACTGACTTTATATTTTGGATATAAGGGATTGTTTCCTTCTGTAGAATAAAATCAAAGCGTTGGCCAACCGTTTGTGGTTTAGGTAAAAGAACACCACTGAAGTTTCAGCTTTAGCACTGTTTGGCACTGAGAAGATACTATTCTGCAAGTCCAGTGCCATGTAGCTGTGCCAGCTTGGGACTAGCAATGTGGGGAAGCAATAAGTTGGGACAAATTTTTTTTCCCTTAAATCCTGCTTCTTCAGTTACTTGTGTATTTCCTGCCATCCAAGACTGCAGATACTGTAGCAGTTCTCTTTGATACTCCATCACATACTATATTCATGACTGCTGCCTGATCCTGACCTACTCATCTATCTGTTCATGTGTCTCACACCAAAATCACTTTTCACTGTGATCAGGGAGGGTAAGACAGCACTGAGTAGTTGTGACATTGTCCATCTGCCAGCATTTTAATGCAACCAATTCTAAACCTGCAGAGAAGGATCAAACGTGGGCTTTTTCTTGTCGTTGTTACTTGTGGCTTATGCTGCCCCAGACCTTTCAGCACTGTGCTTTTCTCCTGGGAGTGGTGTGGAGACAAAATGAGTGCTCACATACAAATGAAAGAGAATTAATGAATAATCTTCCTGCAAAAGATTGTGTGTTGCCTATCTAAAGTCACTTCATGTCTGAAGATAGGTAACAGAAGACAAACTGCTGCAGATTCTACTTAATCACTCCCAGTTAAAGAATAAACAATCAGGCAAAAATATTGCAGCTCTGTTCTGTCAGTACCTACCTTTTGCATCAACAGAATCAGACAGAAGGGTTCCTTCAGGTGTTGTAACCCAGAGCTTTTGGAACAGCACATGAAATGTAAGAAGTAATCCAGAGGTTTTATCTGCAGGTATGTTTGAAACATATTAATAAATATCTCCTTTACTTGTTCAGTTTTACTCAGGAAAACTGAATGTGTTTGATAACTTCTCTATAGTAGTTCATGATTCCCAGTCTAAATGGTCATTGTCTCTTATCACACACATTAAGCTGTTCTTGTTCTCCTGGATTTTTTGTTTCCTGAAACAGTAGCCAGAAGAGAATATATGTGAAATTTACTGTCATTTTGGTTAGTAGCCCTCCAGGACCTTGAGAAATCAGTACTACTGGAACAAATTTTAGAGCCACTGCTTCTGTGTGACCTTGAGACATCCAGATCTTGTGCTTCCTTGCAGCAACTGAAGCTTTCTGGGTCTGTGCTTCAGGCAGAGATATTTCAGCCATCCCAGTAACTACACGAGGTGTTTGATCTCTTAGTGTTGCAAGAATTGGACAGGGTTTTGCTCCAGCTCCACTGTGTTCTCTGTAGGGTGAACGTGCCTCTCCTTGAAGCCTGAATTCTCTTCTTTTGTTGGTGATATCCATCGAAGACATGAGGGTGGAAAGCTTAGTTTTCTCTAGATTAAATAGATAGAGGAGTCTAGATAATGATAC
Source organism: Edolisoma coerulescens (assembly GCA_013397115.1). Lineage (NCBI taxonomy): Eukaryota > Metazoa > Chordata > Aves > Passeriformes > Campephagidae > Edolisoma > Edolisoma coerulescens. The sequence goes on along the minus strand of VWZW01007790.1, from coordinate 350,998 downwards.
TTCCACTTTACTTTTGTACTCACAGTGTTTTATTTAGGAAAGCAGGTTAGATGGAGAATCGGAGCAGCGTTATCTTTTAGTGACATTTGATTTAAGTATATTTCTAAATCTGCATAAATTATCTTCGTTGTTTTTGCAGCATTTCTTCAGGGGTAGGTCCTCAGCTCATAGAATCTTTGAGTCACAGAATGGTTTGGGTTGGAAGGGACCTTTTGTATTAAAACAGATGTGGCAGCTGGGATCAGATGGAAATAAGATCCTAAATCTAGGAACACAGATTCTGTTCAGGGCTAGCACCAATTGTTTTAATTGTTTGAAAGATGTGCTGGCTTGTGACAACAGTTGTGGAGAAGAAATTGGAACTGTTCTCGGTTATGAAAATATTTCAGAGCTTCACAGGAGTTCACTCAGGAATGGCAGTAGTGCCTAGAACCCATGAATAAAGCTAAACCGTTTTGGAGCAGCAGAGTTTAGAAGAAGTGTGTAAGAGGGGCAGGCATCTGTGATCAAAAAATAACTGATTCTAATGCTTTTGGTGGTCATGTGATAATGAAAAACGAAGGGAATGGTATATCCTGGCAAGAATCCAGTAATCACTGAAGAGAGGGCTCAGTGTGATGGCAAGTGATATAGTTACATGATAGTCTTCTACAAAGAGAAAAGATTTTGGAGATTTATAAGCATTAGGACCTTTGAACTTCTCTGAAAAACCCATTTACTGTTAAACGATGGCATGCTAAATTATGTGCTTGAAAAATGTGAAAATAGGGGCAGCTATGTAACCGTGGGACTAATGCAGAATCTGGTGTTCTTAGAGAAGGCTCTGTCTGTTGGGGTTTGGATCAAAGTGGGTTTAACAGGGAGTTTCCAGCATTCCTGTTTGTACTGGCCTAAATCCTCACGGACAGCATTTCAGAAGCTTGTGAAAAGAAGAGTTGGAACATAACCCGTCCTTTCCAAAGCATTCTCGAGAAGTAAATGAGAGCCATTCAGTCAATACATGATGTGCTGTGGGTATAAATCTTTCAGGGCTTCAGATGAAATCCAGAGTGAAAAAATCTGAGAGTTGAGCCACACAGTATCTGGTTCGATGTGAATAGAAGTCTGACTGTTCCTGGGTACCATGGCATGTGGCTGTCTTCTATTTTGTTAAGAAGAAATTATTTTGGCTTTCACAGTGCCTAATTTTTAAAAGAATAAATTTTATTAAAATGAAACTGCTTCAGTATTGTTGCAGTAATACAGAATTCAGTCGATTTCTGTTCATTCTAGGATGTCAGAGAAAATGTAAGATTTTTAACATTACCCAGCTCCCTGGTGCATGAGAGGTGTTCGTTTCCCTTCTAGCTCATGACCTATTTAAAACTGAGCAGTGTGATGTGCTTTACATATCCCTTCTGGTACAACCACAATTAATCTTATTTTTTTTCCAATTCCAACATTTGCTGCAATAATTTTCACATGGTTGATCACAGCAGCCATTAGGGAGGCAAGGTTATAGGATCTGGGAACAAAAAGCTAGTGAGACAACATTATAGCAGGTTGTTTTCAATGACAAACTGAAAATAAAAAGGATGATGAGCAGTGATGTTCTGAGTGTTAACGTCTTTGACCTGCAGATTCAGGTAAAGTCTAAACACTGGAAGGATAGAGCATACTTAAATTTTTTGTTCCAACTTCATTATGTAACTTAGTGTTTGTAGTGTTTAGGTGTATTTATAGACCTCTTTTGAGGTCACATATTTTTGCAGTTCCAGAAGCACTTTCAATATCACAGATGATTTTATGAATCAAATGGAAGCATAGATTTAAATTCTGGTGAATAACCGCTCAGGTTTTTCCTTGGCTTTGTGAAATAACACAAGCTCTTTTTAATATATTGTTACGTACATTTCTAGTGTTCTTTTTAAAATTAGTGTGACCATGAAAGATAATACACACTGATGAAATCTTTTTATGTCCTTTTTGTATGCATGATTTATTCAGAAAAAGTGGCACAACTGTGCCTTTCCTAGAGTTTCTTTTACATGAATACATTTGGAATGTATTTATGTAAATACATAATTATTTAAATCTTAAATGCCTAATTATTCCTTCCACTCGGACAGGAGCACTGGGTGTTTATACAGCCATCCTCCCTGGGTGCTTTGTTCTTTGGGGAAGGCTGGTGGGCAGGGTGTGCTGCTGACCCTGCTGCCTCCCTTCGTGTTGGCTGCAGGATGCAGGCTGGGGAGCTGGACACAGGAGATGTGCAAACCTTCCCTTCTTCCTGTGCAACTCGAAACATGACTAGAAATGAAAGATGCCTTGTGTGCCCTGTAGCCCCTATCCCTTTTTTAGTCCTTGGTGCAGTAGCTGGGAGATAGTGTATGGCACCCTTGGCAGCTGTGGAGAGCTGAAGCTCAGTTATCGTTCATGTGTGGTTGCTAAGGAACTCCTGACAGGAACTCCAGCATTGTTCTTTGGCCCTGCTAGAGAATCTCCCCATCTAATACTAAAAAAGACAGCTACTTCTCTTTTTATTTCCCCTCAGAGTTGCTGAATGGTCCATTGAGGTAGAGGAGGAGAAGATAGGGCTCCAGGAGAAGATGATTGCACTTAGTTACACTGCACCATGAAGAAACTGCTTGGTGTGTAGGAGTGGCTTTCAGGTCTGTGGGAGCATGGATCTCCTGGAGAATTCTGGCATGTCTGATGTAAGGTGTTTGTAAATTCCAGAGCTGGAGTCCGCACTCCTCCTTAAACCTTCCAGCTGCTTCCTAAAGCATGGAGATATTATATGCTGACAGGGTGTGTTTCTGACATAGCGCTTCGGGAAGAATCCCTTGTGCAATGGTTATGATCTCTCACTCACTGGATTTCGTAAATACTTGCTTGTCTGGATATTCAATAAGACATATTTGAACCCTGATAGTTTTATAATGTTCAAATATTGCTTAGCTCTGCAGCTTATCAAAGAACATGCACTGATTAAGTAGGCCTTTCTGGTTACCTTGCTGAACGTAAATTTTTATCATATTCACCAAGTTTTCAAGGAATCTAACATTCAGTGAACTAATTAGCAGGTATATTTTCCATTATTTACTGAAAGATTTCCAAAACAATGTAAAATAATTTCTATTTATTTTCCTAATTCTTCATCTTTTTTAGCACTCATGATGGCATGTGGCATTTATTCTGCTGCCATAACATACTAATTTTAGCTTGAGCTGTATTATCAAAGTAAGGCCTTTTGAGGGATATGAAATTGTGTTGTGTCATAATTGTAGGGGTTGGACTGAAGCTGTGTGTGGGTTAACTGGAATCATTATTTTCTAGAGATTCTTTCAATTTTATAATATTTGGAGGAGTAATTTTTTTAATTGAAATGCTGTCTCAGTAGCGCTGCAGGTATTTCTGCTTTTTGTTTAACTGGACAGGCTTCACAAATGCCAGAATTTCTTTCTTCTGGTCAGGTAGAAGAAAGTAATCTTGGCCTTTTTCTTTTCTTCTGCAAAATGTCCTTGTAACCAACAAATATTTTCCTTTATAAATGGCATTCGAAGTGCCTTTTTATTTAAGTCAGTGCTGAAACTCTGATGGAGCCAGGATGCCAGCACAAGTATTTTAAATATGTTCCTTTAAAGCTATTGCTTATGTCTGTGTGGAGGTGTTAAGGAAATAAAGGAAATAATTTTTTTAATAATTAAAAAAAAAAGGGAATAAGACTGCAAGTGACAGACTGCTGAGCAGTGATTGTTGTTTATGAAATGTATAGAGATGTGTGAAGGCAGCTTGTTCTTTCCAAGCTTGAAAGTTGTATCAGAATTTCCACAATTACATCAGTAACTTCACTGAAGCTTTCATTTTAGAATATTCAGCTCTCAGTCTTGAGGTCACTATGGATAGGGAATACAAAGATCAAATGTAGGTGTTTTTGATATTGCAGCCAGTCTCTGCCTTTTCTGAAAAGTTCTTTCCTGTTTTTTGTAGGCTGTGGGTTGTGTGCCAAGGTAAGGATAACTTCGAGGGGTTTATATGAACTCTGTTTTCTGTGTGAAAGGCAGGGCTGGGCTATTGAAGAGTTGGGTGTTCTTCAAGGCTGGATTTGATGTTTTTGTCTACCCAGACTGCCTCACCATATGTGTAAGTGCTGCAGTGAAGCAAATAAACGTGAAAACCTGCAGTGAAACATGATTGTCTCCCCATGGTCAGCCCCTGAGCCCGTTTCATGTGAGCTCAGTAGTCATCTGCTGTGCTGCGCTGGAGAGGGGAAACTGAGAAGACAGAGTTCAAACGGAGAGAGAAGGGGCTATGCCATGGAAATCCGAGCCTGGGGAGCTGACTCCCAAACTGGGAAAAGCTGTCTGAAAATCAATTCAGTTCAGGAATCTGAGATGTTCAAATTAAGAGGACAGGTTTTCACATTTAGCACTGGATTGACAAAATCAATTGCTATACAGCCAAATAAGGAGAAAAAGAGTATAACAGCTATTCAGATCTTAGTGCAAAAAGTGTGTCAGTATTTTTGTTAATTTAGTAATCTACCCAGAGTTTCCAAGAAATGGAAATGAAAGGTGACTCATTCACTGTAAACATGAAATTGAAAACAAAATATATTAAATGCTCTGAGTCTTAGCCTTCAATCCTTCCACATGTACTTTTGAAAAAGCAGTCATTTCTATATTCTCATGCTGATTTATTCAGACACATAGTGGAGAAACGCATGTTAAGTGATTTAACTGTCCTCCCCTTTGTCTTCTTTCAAACTTTTATGGTGATGGAAAATGTGAGACATATGGATTGATATGGCTTTATGGATGGGTGTGAAATTGGGGAGCAGGAAGATATTTGAAAAATGTTGTGTTTGAGTATTAGAAAGTGTCATGGATTATGACTAGGGATATGCAAAAACTTGTTTTAAAATGGAAGTGGCGTCGACTCAGTTGAGTTGTTTTGTAAAACAAAGCATGACTCTCTAGTTCCCTTGTGTGCTGGAGTGTGAATGGAAGGAGTTGATGCAGGCATTGCTTTTGTGGGAGGGATGCTCTTTCTCTCCTCAGCCATGAGCACTTACTGTTGGACTTGTCTGGGGTGTCCCGTCCGCGCCTCCAGCTGCCCTGGAAGCACAGAGCTCCTGAGATCCCTTGCTTTTCCAAGGCAGGCCCTGCTCATCTCTGCTGGGTACCAACAAGCTGAGTTTTGGAGGCTCGTTGGTGTCAGTAAAGCGGTTCCTGAGCCTAAACCCATGTTGAATAACACTGCAAGAGAGTAATTGTGAGAGGTCTCACAATCACTAAATGCAACTGCCCTGGGTATGACCTAAACATGCTGTGAGAGGAGGTATTTCAGGATGATTACTGGTTTGGTGTAGTTAAAAAGACCCAGGGTGGTCTAAACCAATAATAACAGATGATTGTAAACATTGTGTGTTAGAGGCTTGCAGGGAGACAATAACAAGGCTGTGAAACCTGTGTTACGCTTAGAATAGTTTAATGCAATGTCTGTAATTTGCCTGCTCACTCACAAGACCAATAAAGCAAGCAAAGAAAGGGCTCTTAGATGAGGAAATTGGAGAGGAGGGATGATGGCAGATGATGATGGCAGAGGCTCATCAGAGGCACATGATTTTAATCAGTGAGGGAGAAAAGCACCACTTGATGGGGATAGATGCCTGTTGAATTCTATGCAACCTTTAACATTTAGCAAAATAATTTCCCTGCTGATGTTTAACCGTGTCTCTCTACTGCTTTTCAGTTTGTATAGCACTAATTACAGCACTCCTGTGACGTATAAAGATGCTGTGGATTAGTGGTGAGCAAAGCTGTGCCAAGATGCTCACCTGATTCATGGAATTGTTGGAAGCACTGTTTTCCGTTTTTTTGGTTAAAGAGATTTTTCAGTTAAAAGTTTTGAGATGTGTTTGAGAAGCTCTTAGGCCTGATAGACTGTTTGGAGCTAAGCTTGAGAATTGTTGTAATATTACAGATTTCAGAATATGAGTAATAACTTTTGAACAGATTACGTGAAAGGTTGGAAGATACATCACTAAATTATTACTATTAATAAGAAAATTAATATTACAATGAGTCATTAATTATTTTTCACAGGTTCTGTGGAAAAAAAATATACCTCTCAGCAAACATGGCTGGATATATATTTGGTAAAAATCCTGGAATTCATATTTCAGGGACGCAAAGTGTATGGAATGGTTTTCACATGTAGGGAGGAAATCAGAGATTTAACTACAACTAAGCAAAGGAATGTGGTTGGCACATCCCCCAAGAGAATGATGATTCAAATTGTCACGTATGTGTACAGTTGTACAGAGATGGTCAAGAATCCCAAAGTTGTCCAGCTGCATCAGCACAAGGCTAATAAAATTGGATTTCCTGTCACTGCCATACTGATCTTGGTAAGACAGCCCAAAGTATTAATCCTGTGTATCTGCAGGGGTTATTCTGGGCCAGGCATTGGCATGGCACAGCACTGTACTAAATGTGCTATGGAAGTTTACTCTGCAGTGAGAGTGTTCTCTCTCTGCCTGTGTCTGTGCTGTGGAGATGGATTTCCTGGGTCAGTGCTAGTGCAGGCATCTCTGCACCATGTGAGTGCAGGATGGGTGTTCAGGCTTTTCAGTAACGCTTGCCAGGTGCACTCAGAATCATTTCAGGCGCTCTCTGGAATAATTTCAAATGTACTTGGTAAAGAGATTTGAGATGTGAACGCTGCTGAAATGAGGATACGTAAAGCCTGGAACCAAATCACAGGCACTACAATCTGTGTTAGTTTGTTCCGTGATTTAGGAGCTTACTCGGGCACAGTGAATGAAAAGAATGTGTATGTTTAGTAAGTGGTTGTTTTTAATGCCTTCTTTTTAGATTATTGCACTTCACCTGCAGCTTACTCATTAGATTAGTTGTAATTGCTGTGTTTTGTAGCATTTAATTTAGTGCTGTATGAGTTGCTGCATTGAGCAAAACTCACGTGCTCGGGTCTGTTTAGCCACAGAACTGTCTGCCCAGTAGAGCAGAAGCACAAAGCACAGACCCTGTGTGCTTCTGGCTTGTTCTGACAACATGCCTGGTATTTCTACAGAAGTCTGTACAAGACAGTTACTTTGGTCATGACTAAAATAACTGAGATTCAGTTCACTGACCCATAATGAAAACCTCTTTATGCCTTTGCAACTCTCTTCTGTTAGTCACACACATTTCCTTCTGTACTGGTTGTGAAACCTCTCTCTGCTTAGTCTGGTGGAGAGTTGTGGTATTTGTTACGCGTTTCAAAATGTGTGTTTGTAGAATCAGAAAAGTGGTGTGAAAGGAGTGCAGGAAGTCTTCCAGAACCCATGCATCCCAAACCAGAACCATATATTTTAAGAGGGCAATTCCAGCAGTTGGTTTCTTGTCTTTAGAATGTCTGTCCCTATGTGTGCTGCAACCTCTCAGTACAATCTGTGCTGGTATTTCACTATCCTTCTTTTTAAAATATTTCCCCTTTTATTTGTTGTTCTTCCTTTCGTTTAAATATTTATGTTTTTTGTTTTCTCCTGTCCACAGAGAACAGATGATTCAATTCCTTTTTATATATTTGAAAATGACCCACAATTTCTGTAACTTTTCTGTTTGCAGCCTCAGTTTCCTCATTTCTCTAAATTCAGGTGTTCTTTTTTGAGGACTGTTGTGCATATCCAGTGCTCTCCTCCCATCTTGTTTTGGTAAGAGGTTTTGAGTGGGGCAGAGAGAGCACAGTTTTTAACGTCCACAACTATTCCACATCACTTCAGCTCTGGATTTATCATTCTTAAAGATGATGAAAGGTAGCCAGATGTTTCTACAGGCTAAAATCTATTAATTCACTTCTCTTCAAAATTGTTTGTTTCAGGCAGAATTGGAGATGGATTTACAGCAGGGCAGCATATTTCCATTGCATTAAAATGTGAATTCCCTATGTGATTCTTTTTTTGTAGGACTGTAATACAGCTGGCAGTTTGTTTTTTCCAATTTGAGTATAGACATTTGTGCATGTTGAAATGTGTGGTTTTAAATTGCTTTTAGGTGTAGGTCTGTTTCTGCTAGTGATTGAGACTATTTCAGTTTTCATCTTGCCCTTTGTTATCTTTGTTTTCTCTTTCAGTTTTCTCTCTTTTTCATAACCTTGACTGAGAATATTTAGGGTTTTTTCCAGTTGCAGAAAAAAATTCTGATGAGCCTTAATTTAGTACTTATTTCCATTTGATACTGGCACTTCATTGTCTATTCCAGGATGTTTGCCCTGATTATGTTTTTGTACACTCCTTGCACTAGTTTCATTTAGAGCGTGTTTTTTGAACCTGCTTTCTGAACCTCATTTGGCATGGGGTTAAAAGCCATGCTAGAGAAATGACACATATTATTGTCATCTCCTTTTAGTCACACCCCCCTGGTCCTGTTAGAGAAAGAAGGGAGATTGTTTGAGCCAGCCCAGATTAGTGTAATTTACTTTCAGTTTCCTTTTTCTGTGCTTGCAGTGGATTTTTTTTAAGAGTTATAGTTAGATTTCTATTCCATTGCTCTTCCTTGTTTTCCTCTTTTTGTGGAATCCTCACTTTAGGGATGTATTATTTTTCCCTAGTTCTCCAGTTACCTCATCAATACTCCAGCGGGGTCCCAGGTGAATCACTTAGGACTTTCAGGCTTGATAGGGTAAGATGGGATGAAACTAAATGGGTTTAGGGAATTTGAAAGATACCAGGTTGTCTTAAGTATTCTTCAGTGTGTTCTTTTCCAGTATTAATCTGCAATCTTATACTCTTTTTTGATTTTAAATTATTATTGCATCTGATCTTTCAAGTAATGTCTGAGAAAAAAAATTCAGTGAACTTCTTATCTTTTATAGTAGAATCTGACTCTAGAGATTTCCCTTTAGTGCTCCAGCATTTGCTTCAACTTCCTCCTACTCTATCAGTGTTTCCAGAACTTTTCTTGCAGTGTTCGGTATCCCTGGCTAATTCAAATTTTTAAAATATTTTGCTAGTGTTGATTTTTGTCCTTTATGTGTTAGATATAAGTTCTGTTTTGAATAGGTGACCTTCATCCTCCTGAGAAGGGAAAGAAATTTTTGATGATTAATCCATTTGGTCTTTTACCCTCGATTTCCCATGGTGTGACTATTTGTCATAGGTCACTCTGTGTTTGCCCAAGTCATCTTTCTTCAAGTCCATCCTTTTCGTTTTGCTGAAGGAAAAAAGTAACCAAAACTGTATCATGGCAGAGTAAAATGTATGAGTCAAAAGGCACCCTGTGTGCATGGAGTGGTGTTCCCTGGATGCAGAAAGCAACAGCAGCTGTAACCCACGGGCTCTTTTGCTCCAAGGGGGCAGCTGCTGGAGTAGAATGGGGCTGCAGGAGGAGCAGCAGTCCTGGTAGGAGAAGCAGAGTTTGTCATTTGGAGAGTGCAGAGACAGACCTGTGGCTTGCCTGATCTGCCCGAGAAAGATGAGTGATGCAGAAACAGGCTGAGAACTGTGCTGTGGTTTGTTTGGAAGTGAAAACCAGCAGAGATCCAACCTGTAACACTTGTGCTGAAGTGAGGTGGGATTGGTTAGTGCAGACTAAATAGCTCCAAGGTGCAACACCCCCAGCTCTTGGTCTGCCTGGTAACGGGTGATGTGCATCCACCTGAGAATTATTTCATGGAGAGCTGCAGCTCCTCCTTGCTAGTAAGGAGCTTGTTGGGGGTGAGTAGTGCAGGTCTGGGGCGTGTTCTGGCTCTGCTGCTCACCAAACAACTTCTGGTTTTCCATGCAATCCCAATCATTGTACAGCAACAACAGTATGGCAGAGTGGTATATCTTTGTATAACCAAGTGTTGATGTCTCCTGGATGTAGTAGCTTCATTATTTGCACTTAGCCTAACTGAAAATGACACTCTTCCTCTGTGGACTTACTTGTTTATTCATTCATATGTGTTTTTTGCTTGGCACTGAAGCTGCTGCAACAAATTAAATACTGTTACTGACTGTCCTTAGCTGATATTTTTGATAATGAAACGGAGAAAATGGAACTGTTCAGAAGTTCTCTGATTTGAAATGAAGACAAAATGATTTACTGGATCTGGTTTTTTCAGCTTATTACCCATTGGAGTGTTTCTGAGTATGGTAAGGCTTTTTTTTTTGTTAACAATTTAGATATTGTGAGTAATTCATTGCAACATGACTGTGCTTAAAACTTCTTAATGAAACAGTAGCATAATGTAATTTAGTCACTGTAGCTTCTCCGTTTGATCTTCAGTGTGATAGTGAACTGCAAATGCAAAAGTATAATATTCTTCAAAGCACATCCATGTGATTTAGAGAATTGCAGAGGACATAAATAGAGAAGTAGTTCTGTAGAGCTATTCTAACACTCTTATGCTCCTTTAAGTGGATGTTTCACCAGGGAACTGCAAGCAAAGAGGTTTCAAAAAGGTTTACAGAGTTTGAGTGGAGTATTGAGTCCCGCAGAAGTTAATCTACTTGTGCTTGTATATAGAACAAAAATCCTGACCAAAAAAAAGGTATCTCTGGCTGTAAGAACTGGAGATCCAGAGCACTCATGTGGAAAGTGGAAAATAAAGGAGTTTAATTTTGACTATTTCTCAACTTTTTTAATCTACAAGACAGGCTGCTTTGATCTATTGGCTGTGTTAACGACACCATATTGTGATCATTTGGTTCTTGGCTTTTTCATAACTGATATCATGAATTTTCTACTCATGAAAAGCTGAATGCCTTCTATTCATTTCAGTGAAATATCTGTTTTTCTTTATTGTCTGGACAGCAGAAAGATGGTGAGCTCATTACCTGTGGTATTTCTAGTGGGCTGTTTGCTTTGTGGTTTGTACAAACTATCAGTTTGAAGCCTTGCATTCCTTTAAAGAAATTAAATCTGTAACGTTTTCTAAAATAGAAAAATCTGACAAATTCTGAGAAATCCATCTAAGTGATAGAATGAGTTTTCTTTTAGGATGCACTACTGACTAGGAAGACTTCATTAGAGTATTTGATTTTTGACATATGGTATTTGATGAACTGTATAGTCCAAGGATTTGATACCAGCGTATGGGGCTTTCATTTGATGTCCAGAGGTTCAAATCTTACTTTTTTCTGATGATTAGAGATGACACATAACAGCTGTTCCCTGTCCTACTGACAGTCTGTCCATTTATTAGTCTACCAACGCCCACATCATAATTATTTGAAATTAAACAGCAGGAATGTCGCTAGTCCCACAGAGGCTGGCGGTGTCACTCATGTTTTCAGAGGGACTTCTGTGGTCCTTTGCTGAATCAGAGCCTGAGTAAGAGAATGATCTCAGTAGTGAGTAGGCACAAAGTACCTCATGAATCAGGTTCCTTTGTTACCTTAAAGAAGTTATTTCTGAAAAAAATGCTCCTTCAGAAAAAAAGAACGAGTTTTAATGGCTTGGGAAGAGTTTTCCCCAGTCTTAATGGATAGGTGGATGGCTAGATATTCTGTGGGAAAATTCTGCACCTTTCCCTGGAGAGGAACTGCTGAATAAATTATTACTTAACGTAATGGTAAAGTTTGGATCAGTTCTTTGAAGATAAATGAATGTTCATTTGAAGGTCATGCTGTGGCTGGTATTGTTTCCAGCTCAATGATTAAAAGCTTAGTCATCCTCTTCAATTTCTCCTGGATTGGTGCCCTGTGAGTAGGAACTGAGTCTGAGCTTGACAGGGACCAATAGGCCAGTACATTGGTCTGTGTATTGATAAGGAGCTCTTACAAGGAGCAGGAGAGTAGTCACATTCATCTTTTGGGTTTGTTCTCTTTAAGAAGTGAATTACTGCATTTTTGAAGCAATTTTTTTCCACATCAAAAGTAGCTAAAACTTACTTTACTGATTTATCCTCTGAAGTTCTCATTTTCCCTTGTTTTATAACCGTGAAGAACATTGAGAAGTGATAGCTTAGGGAAACATGGAGCTAGGCAGGCATGGTTTCTGTCTGGGTTTCCAGCTCACAGTAGGGTCCTGGGTGGTTCCTTCACTCTAGGCCCTCTTCTAATGAGAAGAGAAATGTCTTCAGGTGTTGGGGATCAGAGCTCTCACTGGTTCTCCGGCATTAACCTCATCCATGTCCCACTTGGAGCAAGCTGGAGCTTAGGGAGCTTTCATTCCAGATGAGTTTTTATCGGGGTGTGTGGGGGGAACAACAGGCCTATTTTAAACAGAATACAAGGGTGTTTGGAGCTGCACCTCTGCAAAGCTTTCCAAAAGCTTCTAATTAGTCCCCGGAGGCTTCACTGAAGTGCTGAGTAGGAGCGGTATGAACAAGGTTTTGCACACTGTGGTGCTCTCAGGTACAAGCTCTCGGGGGAAGGAGGAGGAAATCTGCAATCTGTGTTGGGGAAGTTAAGCAGCCTCATTTGGAAGTAACGATAATTGTCCCGTTATTTCCAGAGGGCAGTAGGGAGTGTTGCAGTTCTTCCAAGCTGACAGCAAGACTAAAGTCTCTTGCACAACCAGTGTGACCCAGAAGTTTCTCCTGGGGGGGTCTCTTCAGCCAGGCAGTCTGCAGAGCACCACACTCCTGCAGCAGTGCTGTCCATGCAGCAGCCAGGGAGGGAAAAGTGCCTAGACACTTTAATTGGACAGATAATGAACTTTGTTCCCCATATCATAGAATATATTGCTAGTTTGCTATGTAGTTTTCTCATGCTGATTGCCTTTTCTCTGGCATGTAGATCCACTTATACGACTATTTTTGTAACTTACTGACACTGTGAGTTTAGCCAGGTCAGATAAAATGTGTATTTTTGTTTTGCCACTTATTGTGTAATTACTGTAAATGGTCGTGAATGATCAGGAAGTTTCCTTGCTATGTAGCACCCATTGAATGCAACATCCAAATGTTATATGGAAATAATTTTGTTACGTTAGAAAAAAATCATCTTATAGAGATTGTAAATTGCTTTTTACTTGATTATCTGAGAAGACTGTAATTACCAAAATTGTTTTCCAGGGTAACTGTTATTATGTGGTTGGCTTTTTGGCAGTTTTCTATTACTGGGGTATTAACAGGCTGAATCAGCAGCAGATGTGAACACACTTCAGTGACTTTCACAAACCTGAGTTTTCAGGGCTAGCTGTTTAATACACTGCTCAAAAGAATTTCAAATGTTTTGAATTTGGGACATTTTTCTATGCTGAAGTGATTGATGAGACTAATTTTAAATCTAGAACTTGTCATGCTGTGACTGCTTAACAAGGACAAATTATTTTTGTCTAAGTTGGAAGAAGAGTGTCTAAAAAGCAGGAAAAATAGTTAATAACAGACATGCCACAGCTGCTGTGTGGGTGTTGTAAGATGAGTAAGTATACAGAATGCAGGTGTATGCATTTGTTAAATAGCTTTTCTGGGTGGTTTTTTTTTCCTTGTTGTTGCTGTTAGTATATGACTACCAGTTTACCAGGAGAATGTTTTCTGTTCTCTACTTTCCCAATAAAATTTCCAGTTTGGTCGTAATTCTGTAGAGAGAATGTGTGATGAAGAACATTAAAATTATGTTGAAGACTTGGGCAATTTTGAAATAGATTTCTTTGGTTTCAGAGAATGGTTCCTAAAAAAACCAAGTAACCCAACCCAAAACGACAGAAAAGCCTCAAGTAGAACAAAAAACTCACTAAAAAAAGACCAATGCAGAAAGAACCCCCAGACCCAGGAAATACATATGGCTTAGAATGAGATAGGAGTCGTTTTTACTGATGTTTGCTTCGTGTGAAAAATGCTTGGAGGGAAGGATTACTTAGCTTGGCAGGAGCTGGTTGCCGGGGTACCGTGGGAGTCCATGTGCAGACCCTTCTCCGCTCCGTCCCCAAGCTGCGGGGGGAGCTCTCGGTGTGGCTGCCCCCTCTGGAGCCCGGACAGGCGGGGGGCTTGCCGCAGGCCGGGTCGCTGCTGTTCTCTTTGGGACACTCTTCTCTTTGGGACACTCTTCTCTTTGGGACACTCTTCTCTTTGGGACACTGTTCTTTCCTCCTCGCTTAGGTGATCCTGTGCCGGGTGCCGTTCTTCCCATTTCTGTAATTGTTAAAAGGAGTGATATTTCTTTTTCTTTTTACTATTACCATTGTTGACATCCTGAGAATGTCATGTGTGTTTAGCAAGCCTTCCAAAGATTGCTGCAGTCCCAAACACTTCCTGCTTCCTCCTACTCCATTCCTTTCTCCCCCTGGCGTGATGGTGAGAGCAAAAAGCAGAATGTGTGGCTGGAATGATGTTTCCCTCTGCTCCCATGTTTTTTTGCTCCTTCCCCTGTGGTTTCCCTGACCTGTGAATGACATGAGCTGGTGCTGGTAGCCTGTGTCCCTCCTGTTGGGTTCACAGTGCCCGTGTGCTGGGGCTCTGATCCCGGCTGCTGCTCTCGATCCCACGGCCATCCTTTGGCTGGAGATGGGACATCCTTTACCTCTGATTCTGCAACATTAGCTCCGAGCGGGCCACAAACTTCAAATGCTCTGTGGTAGGACATCCAGGAAACTCACTTTTAAAATATACAGATACACAACTCATCTCACATTCCTGCTGAAAAAAAATTATATTAGAAATATTGGAACTTTTTCCCTGAGCAAGAATAATGTCTTCAATATCGTGCAAAAATTGACTATTATAATGAAATACAAAAGATTTGTTCCCTTTCAGGTGGTAGTTATGCTTCTTAGTTTTGAAGATCAGGTCTCTGAAGGATTACACTTTTTAAAAATTCTGTTCACTTTTCAGAAATGATGTTCTAATAATAATCTAAAAAGTAAATTGATTAGATAGTCATTGAGTGTGATTTATCACTTTAACAGTGAGGTATTGTCTTATGAAAAAAGTTTTAATGCTGCATTAATACATCATAAGAATGATCTAGAAGAAAGGAAACATTTCAGAAAGGTTATTTTCATGTTAAATAAACTTTCCAAGACAAAAGAACTCTACTGCTGCTTTTTTATATAAATGGAATTCACAGTCCTGAAACTGTAAGATGATATGTCTCAGCAACCCAGGAAATTACAACACTCATCCAGAATTGTAAGTGAAAAGCACTACAGATACTTGTAAGTCTTGGAATTTGTGAGTGTGCTGCAAACAAAAGACTTGATACTGTAATGAGAGGAAAGTAATTACATTTAAAATAATTGGGCAATGCTTAGCTAGTCAATGAAAGAAATGTCTAAGTCAACTCTTAAAAGAGCAGATCCAGAAATATAGAAGAAAACTCTGTTGATGTTTATGTTGTGGTCATTTATTCACATTTTTTGCGAAGGCCTATGTAGTATTTCCCACTTGGCTTGAGGAGATTTTTGATCTAATCTGTGTTTAGTCAAATTTTAAGTGACACTGGAAAACTGTGGGATCATTGATAACATGGGATTCATCTCTGAGGAGCGACTGCTCGTGAGAAGCTCACAGTGGCACAAAGCTGGATGCTTGAGGATCCAGCCTTTGCCAGGCACATGAAGTTAAGTCTCTGTATGAAATGTGAAAAAAAGAAATATTTAAATCCTGCATGTGAAAAATTATTTGGTCTTGGGAAATCCAGTGCTGCACAGACTGATTTTCTTAGCCTAGTTTTGCTAGTGAGGCCTTACCAGATAAAATCAAAAATACAAGGTTATTCTCTGGGAGTAGTTTCAGTGCTGGGTGCTGACCTCCGTTCCCATCTACTGCATGTTATTTTCTTCTTTGACACACAGCTGGAGATAAAAAAAGAGTCTGGTGCAGAGGGAGATGGGACAGAGAAACTGAGGTTTCTGTGTTGAAACCCAAGATGAATCCCAAGTTCTGCGACACTTGGGATGTTGGAATCCCTTCCCCCCTGGTCAGGAGGGGCTGCTGTGCTCACCTGGCAGATCACACGCCTTGAGAAGATCTCAGGCTGCCCAGGACGTGCAATACCAAGGCCTGATGGCCATGTGTACTGGTCTGCCATAGCTGCCATTCCTTCTGCTCGGTGCCTTTAAGGAATCCCCTACCTCTTTACTTCATTTAGCATTCCTGCTCTGGAACTTACTTTTCATCCATATTTTCTTTCTCCTTCTTCACTTCTCCACATGTATTTTTCCCCTCATTTTTTGCTTCCTCTAATGTGATTGGGATGCAGGGTCTGACAGTCGGTCTGTTATTCTCAAGAGCATGTGGAGAATCGGTGAGGGCTGGAGGAAATCCCTTATTTATGTAGTGTCTGGTGAGAGTGAACAAGCTGGTGCTGTGTGATGTGCCCACATCAGTGTGGAGCCTTTTCTCCCTGGGGCTCAGCAGGGAGGGTGCTGTGCAGGGGTGCTGCCCAGGCCTGCAGGAGTGAGCAGTACAGGGGCTGTTTGCAGGCAGCTGCTGGAGCACACCAGCTGAGGGGTAAGGAATGTGTCTTCTGATGGTGAATAGGCTTTGGTGGGGTGCAGACAGGAAAAATAAAAGAGCCTACAGACAGCAAACCATCAGGCCTCCAAAGACTAACATGGCAATTACAGAGAATTGCTTTAATTCTGTATAATTTTGCTTTAATTCTGTGTGAAATAGCCAAGCTTTGCGCTGAGTGACTAATTGGAAGAATAGTATGTGATTGCTTCAATATGATGTCTTATAATTAGTAGGGAGGAATAACGTACTTTCTTAAAGAAGAGTTTTTAGAACCAATTTAGAGAAAATTGCTTTTTCACACTGAGTTTGTGACACAGAGTTAAAGTTAAAAAGTATTCTCAGTGGGACGAAACAAATAGGGAAGAGCTGGGGATACTGTTTCTGCTCCTTCACCTCCTGCACCCTGTCAGAGCAGTCCCCCTGGGACCGTGGATCCTGAGTGTTCTCCTCTCTGACCATTACTCTGTAGTGTTTTGTGCTTGGTATTTATTGTTGCTATTTCAACTTTACGTGATATTGAAGGAACAAAATCTTAAGGCAGTTTTTCCAAAAGACCCACAAATAGTGTATTTTCTCCAGAAAATACTGCTCGGGCTTTATTAACATGGGGAGAAGGCGTTCCTTAGCCTTTAACCTGAAAGTGCCTGAACCCATATTTTCTCTAAACAAAAAACCCCATCCAGTAAGGAAAAATCAACAGCTCTCTTCACAGATCTGATGTGAGAAGTTTTAGTCCAACCTATCAATTTGTCAAAATTAGGAACAGCTGAAAGCAGGGGTTTTGTGATGGAAACTGTTACACAGGCCTGTGCAAAGTAAGCCAATTTTTTTTCAGACTTACTTTCTCACCTGCAATTTTTTCTTTATTAATTTTCTCCAAACTTAACTGGAATTCGAAGTTCTATGTGGAGAGGGGGTGGAGGAGAGATCTGTTAAAATAATGCCATGTGAGATAATGCAAACAGGCTTTTTGGGGATTTTTTTGGTGTTGTATGTCTGATACAGGGGTAAGGCTGAGTTCTCACCTGTTTGAAGGGCTTTCATGTGACTGAACCTCTGATAGGGCATTCAGTTCAGGAAAATGGAAATTATGTATTGAAACTTTTCTGACTTCCTGCAGCAGAAATTGTAATGAAATGTCTTATTTCAGACCAGTTTATATCAGCTGGATTTTTTCGAGGGACTTGAACACCTTATTTTTTGCCTATTTAGAGATCAAGAAAACAGCATTTACCAACTTTACTGCTATATAAGAAATGTACTTTGGGGAGACCAGGAAATCATTGAATCAATTAAACTGTAAGAGTTAGGTTATTTCAACTATAGAAGTATGAAGCTGACATATAAGTTAAATTGGAGATTTAAACCACTGTTACAGACAGTAGTCTCTTAAGGTAATAAATAGACTAGGCAATGCAGTCCCATACTGATCTCAGTCCTGGAGCTGTTTGTAATGCCTTCAGCAAAGCAAAATCCTCGTGGCTCCATGGATTTTGAAATTACTTGTATTAATAAGGATGATAATAGAGATTGTGATGTGTGTTTGTTTGTTTTAATAAAAACTACTGTTACAGTGTCTGTTGTCTGGAGAAAGTCAGAAGTTTTTCCCCTTGGCTGATTTGCATCCACAGGCTGATGGAAGGTACTTCTTCGTTGTTGAAAAATTCAGATCTGGTTCATCCCTTAATAATCCCTTGTTTGGTATCTACAAATTAGCAACCATTTATAGCTGTTGAGTGAACACATGAATTTGGGACCCAAAACTTTGAAATGTTTCCATAAAATGAATAACATTGTGCAGTTTTTAGATATTGGTTACAGTTGATCCCATTTTTATAGCTACTCTGTTACATATTTATAGTATATTGGGTCAAACTCTTGGGCTGCTCATACTGTGCTGTGAAGGTGATGCAAAATCCTCTGGAGCATCAAGAGGAATAGGAGTGTGGGACATGGTGGCTGTCAGTACTGTTGGTAGGGATGCAGCTTGAGAAAAATCCAGCTGTGTAAACTTTTGCCCCTAAGATTTGCTTGCTGTGGATTTGTGTAGCATATGCCTGCTGTGTAGTATAAATAATTTCATCAGAGTACTGCCCTTTTCTCATCTTCTCAAAGCATTTGCTATGTAAAATACAAGCTAATCCTTAACTTGTTGCATGTTTATTTTATAAAACTCTTTTGGTGTTTATGCTTTTTGAATTTAGTGTAACAGTGGTAAGAATTAAATGGTGTTCTGCATTGATGTGCCAACAGGGAAGATGAATAAAATTCCTAATCTAAATAGAATCTATGTAAGGGTAATTTCTAATTTTAATAGGAATGTTAAAAGGAAGAAATCAAGTTCTGTATTTGCAGCATTTCTTGACAGATACTGATGCTGTAAATTATACAGTTGTTCTTCCTCTGTATGGATTTTGTAGTACTCACAGCAATTTATAGGTCTAGAGTGCAGCTGCTGGAAGTCATTTATTCTCAGTTCTGTATTAAATCTATCACATATAATGCATTAACATTCAGTTCAGAGCTCAAGGGCTTATGGCTGCTTCTTTCTCGTTCTGAGTTTCTGTCCTAGAAGTGTTTGCAAGGTATGCAGAAAACAAAATTTAAAAACTTAAATTGATATGCAAGAAAAAAAAAAAGAGGATTGTCCGTGATAAATACTTGAAAGCAGCTCATTTTGCAGTTTCAGCTGAGCAGTGAAAACAAGCCCTGCTGTTAACATTGCTGAAATTGGTAATGCTAATAAGCTTGTTTTGATGGATTAGCACTTCAGTCCTGTTTGCTTGAGTGATGCTCTTTACACACGTCAGTTGGACGTGTCTTTAAGTTAGAGAAACTTAATATTCCCTGCAGTTTGGTTTGGGTGCATCTTAGGCTGTAGGAGGCTGTCATTGATTTACTTGATTCAGCTTGTTTTAGTTGTGGGTTTTTTTAATTAGAAAAAAGGGAAGTACATTATTTTAAATATTTGGGAAGGATTTCTAATGAATGTTAAAAGGAGTTAAACTGTACCTGGAGTTTGACAGAAGAATAGGGGCAAAGGCCATGGAGATTTTTTGAGTATGTAAGCTGTGAGGAAGTAGCAGTTGGAAGAGACTGCCTGATATGAGTCCTGCACCTGTTTACTGTTGATGATTTCTCATCTTTCATACTAAGATAATAAATCTAGGAAAATGGAACTAAGTTCTGCTCAAGATGAGGAGAAACTTGTACCTGGGGGAACTGGAGCTGGTTTGTTGGAGAAGAGATCCTGAACTCTTGTGGCAGATGTAATATGTTCTAGCATGATTACTTGACAACTAGAACAGGCTAAATGTGAAAGATTTGTTTGTTTTCTGTTAAACCATATCAGTGAAAGTGCTTGTGGACCCTGTATGAAGTGATCTGCCAGCACTAATAATTTACTTAGGTTGTTTGTAAGTAGCCTAATACCACTAAGGCAGAGAATGAAACCGGTTTTCAATCCAATAAACATCTCCAAATCCCTTCTAATTTTAAAATCTCAAAAAAGAAGCAAGTAAAATAATCACATATGGTATTATGAGAGTTTAATAAAACCGTGGAAAAAAATAGTTGTGGATGAATGCCATTCTGCTGCATTTTTCACTGAGTCATCTTCCATTGAAAAAAATTCCAGGCCGAAACATTTCCTGAAAGCTTTAACAGCTTAGTGAAAGCTTCTAGATGTGATAAGACCTTCTGGAGGTTCCTAACTTCTGAGCCCTCTCCGTGATGAATGGTTCCTGCTCTAGTTCTAGGCAAGCTCGTCGGTGACAAATGTGACTGTAGCTGTACTAGGTGAAAACCTTTGCGAGCTAATATATTAATTCTTATAGGGAAAAAATTGCTTTGCTACCTTTCCAAATCAGCTATTTCATCTAGGAGACTGAAAGTCAACAGCAGGGTATTGGAGTGCAGGGACCAGATCCTGAAATAGCAGATAGAGAAGTGACAGCAAGGATTGCTCCATCATTATTGCTCCAGTAGAAGATGGCTAGAAGTTTGGCTAGAAGTTGCCAAAGCGTGGGGCAGACAGAATATTGTGCAGTAGTTGCAGTCTGATGCAATCAAATCATCAAGAGAAACTGCATCTTTCCCTGTGTGAATAACAAATTCCTGGAAAACATTAGTAAATTGCAACAGCAGGGGTATTAACCAGTCATGACTTTGTATAAGATAACTTTGCTGTTCTGTGATGTTATATACCACACCTGTATGATGAATAGTAAATAGGTATAGATACAGAAAATCCTACTGGGAACCTCAGTCCTGTACATCTGTTCCTGCTTGCTCTCAGTTGACTGAAAGACACCTGCAATTAGAGCCTGCTGCGTCATCTTAGAGGGTATTACTTAGGGCTTAGGCTTATGATAACATTGATGTGGATTTGTACTGTAACACTTGATATTTTGTATATTCATTCATATGATGCAAACAAAATCTGCCTACGCTTTTGGCCATACAGAGTCTGTATTTTGTGTGCATATGTGGTGTTTCTGTAATCGTGCTGTAGTATTGTGATACCATGAGACACTAAGAACTGCTGATGATTTCTCAAGTCAGAAAAACTGAGTCTAGAGGCCAGATAAGACTTTTTGATTAGAAAGTTAGCTTGGAATTCCTCACAGTCAAGCACATATTATGATCATGCTGGTAAGGATAGGGTGAGTGGTGTTTAACTTGCTGTGAATGCATGTAAGGGAGCCTTTGGTGGTCAGTGCAGCACAGCCCTATCATCTAGTGGTGTTTCATTTGTGCTAACAAAGCCTTTATCCTGCCAGGTGTTTTCCCCAATGTCTCTGTTTTTTGTGTGGTTACAGTCACTTGTGTACATCATCAATTCAGATGTAGTTAAAAGCCTTATGTGGAGGAAAGGAGCCACCAGGTCGTGCTGTTTGCAACTTGGCAAATTTAGTATTTTGTAGAGCAGGCAGGGTCACGTTTCTGGTGGAGCTGAAGGGCGGTGATCCCTGGTAAATGGTAAATGCTTATCTGAAGAAGGTCCTGTGGGGTGCAGCGAGGGCCGGCTGCTCCCTGAGGCAGGGCATCACCAGCCAGACATCAGCAGGAGCTGGGCATGCCAGCTGTGGTAGCCAGGCTCAGCCAGCAGTCCAGATCCTCAGGAAAGTTTGTAGTGAGGAGACAGCTCCGAGGACAAGCTGTGGGGTCAGTCTGTGGATCAGGTGAGGGTGACCAGGTGAGACAGCCCTGTGGTGTCTCAGAAGAGCCGTGGTGACCGGGCCACACGGAGCTCAGGAGGTCAGACTGGCAGGGGCAGCTGTGGCTGAGCTGGAGCCTGGCATCCCTATGGCATGGCATCCCTATGGCATGGCATGGCTTGGAGAGGGGTTGGAGGTCCCAGGGCGTGTGGAACTGGGGCTGCAGGGCCCGGGGTGAGCGTGGGTGCAGCTCCCCGCTGAGGCTGGGCAGAGCCCCCAGGGGTGTAAGCTCTAACACCTGTGTAAACAGTGTTCTCTGGGCAGAGCTGACACAGCTGAGGGACATCTCGCTGTCACTATCACCCCCGGATCTTTTTCACTTGCTTTTTGTCTGTGAGATACTTTCTTCCCCTGAAAAGGACGACACAATACTTATGAAATATGTTATCTGGAGCCTTGCCCAGATGAACAGTGCATGAATGCACTTGGAAGAGTTTGAGCTTTATTACGGTCTTTGAATCACCAACTATGCACAATTTGGCAGTCACTTCTGACTGAAAGCTGAATGCTAAAGCCAAGGTTTAAGCTGTGATAAAAACTAATGCCTTTGTCCTGTATTTCTATAGTAGTATGAAATTATGGGGGTTTGTATGCCTGTGTTTTTCCTGGATGCAGAACTCGGCTCACTAACATCTGTCTCTGCAGAGAGCAGGCTGGGTACTGCAGTGCACTTTGAAGCTACAGCTGCTGCAAAATACAGCAGCATGATTTGTACCCACGGTGATCCCAGCCCCTGTGAGCTGTGCTGATGGGAACGCTCAGTGAACAGGAGCTGGCTTCCTGGTGTATTGAGCTGTCAAACCTTAGATGTATTATGTGGGATAAAGAACAGGTTTTTTTCTTTTTCTCCATTTTTTTTCTCCTTATTGAAGTAGTGCAATCAAAGCTTAACAATGAAGGTAGTTTTCAAGTTCTTGAAATTCTTCTTGTCCATTCACCGTGTTTAGCTGGAACAAGCCACAGCTGGGAATCTCTGATTATCCATTCATTTGCCATTCTTATCATGGACAGCCAGGTATAAGGAAGACACAGAAGTATGGCCTGGTAGGGCTAGGACAGCAGCCTGGGGACTCTTGGACTGGCAGTGGTTGAAGATGGGGATTATCTTTAATCTCAGCTGGTCTCATATAAACTGATTTAGTGTGGAAAAACACAAGCTGGACTAGTGGACATAGTCCACTGGTCTAAAAAGAAGTTGGAATGAGAAGAAAGTGCAAAACCATGTAGAAAAAAATAAAATAGCCTAAAGTGCAGTAAAGTAGCTGGGTGAACTGCAGATATTTGTAGAGACTAACTTCCTGCTTTAAAGAACTAGTTCATTATTGATAATAGTTCATTACTGATAATCCAAATTGGATAGTGAATTCACTCCATTTTAGGGGGGTTTTTTGACCATTTATGCAGAAGATCAGACTAAGATTATCTGATGTTTCTTTCACATGAAAAATCTTAAGGAATAAATTCTTCCTCAAGATGGAAAGGAATAATGGTTCTATGGCTTCTTTTGGGGCTCTCCAAGCTCACAGCTAAACAACAAAGTAGGGATGAATTTCATGGGGCTAGGGTTTTTCTTTTTTCATTTTACCATGTTACTGAACAAAACTGGGGCTCTTTGTAGGAGAATTTATCAATGCCATGACTCTGAATCTCTCTTACAGTATCATGTGAAACAAAAACATTAACTTACCATGCCTTTCCAGATGTGTTTCAGACATTGTGTTGCTGACTGCTGTTGCTGGCTTTGTGCTACTGGTTTACCAGTTTTGGCTTCCTTATGAACCCCTCAATCCTGGTTAGACAGTATTGTTTTAGAGGGGAAAAGTAATTTTTAAAGGCTTTTGGGTTTGATTGTTTGCATATGATGCAGCAAAGTGAGAAATGGTTAATAATAGAAGCCAGTTAGGGTGAAGTGTTGCATTGACTTTCCCTTGTGTCTCTAGGTCTGTGGCTTCCTTATAGCACAGGAGAAAAGAGGGCAGTCTGCTGTCTTGTAATAATTGCAGGAAAGACAGATTCACTAATTAGAACTAGAGTTTAAATAACACTTCTGAACAAGTCCAGTGCACTGGACAAATTGCAGATGCTTTACTGCGGTTGGAGATGCAGTAGTATTTGGATTTGAACATACTGGGCAATGAAATCATTCTTGCACAGTGGTGATTCATTTATATATTGGTTTATTAAAAATTTAAAACTATGTTGTGTTAATACACTCAAGGAAACAGTTTTCTGATTCAGATGATCAGTTGGTTAAACTATTGTCTGCTCCTGCTTAAGACTACATCTCTTTCATTTTGTTTGCTTTTGGTTTTTTTTATTACTGTATCCCTGAGATTTCCAAG
Organism: Edolisoma coerulescens; assembly: GCA_013397115.1. Taxonomy (NCBI): domain Eukaryota; kingdom Metazoa; phylum Chordata; class Aves; order Passeriformes; family Campephagidae; genus Edolisoma; species Edolisoma coerulescens. The sequence continues at coordinate 327,066 of VWZW01007790.1, read as the reverse complement.
TTAGCCCGAGGAAGTAAGATGGAATCTTATGTCCAGTGCATATCTTGGAGTAAATGAGATTTTAAAAATACAGGACTGGTTCATTTAATATCAAATGCTCTTTTCCTCAGCCATTAACTTAAAAACTTTATTCAGTGAGAAGTGGATACTGTGATGCTTTTGTAAATAATGCATATAGAGCCTGATGCAATGCAAAGGAAAATAATTAGACTTCAGATAGCCTACGGGCAGGCTGTGAGAAGTTCTGTACACATTTACTTGTTCATTCTTCATTGTGCCTCTTCTCATCATTTGAATCTGGTGCCACAGGCTCAGATGTGCTATTTTCCCTTCCTTTTTTATTCTTCCCCTGAATTTAACTGTCTCCTTCACCCAAGCCATTTCACAAATATCTGTTAGTTTTCTTTTCAAAGGGACGAGATGCAGAAGAAGCATGGGAAAATGTCTATAATGAAATAGGAAGAGGCAGGAGGCTCCATACAGCCTGATGTCGGCTGCATGGTTGTTTCAAAGTCCGTAACTTTCAGCTGCCCAAATAACAGTGCCCACGATTGATTCCTGGAACCAGTTAAATTGGACTTGGGAGTTCTGTTGGTGAGAGGCTGTAGGGTTTCAAGGAGGTCTGGGTGGAGAAGGGAGGAACACGACAGGTATGGTAAGATCCCTGAATGCTTTAAGTGTGCACACAGCTGGGACAGAGGGGAAGCAGGCAGTGGCACCTCAAGGTGGCTTTCTCAAGGATGTTTTTTATTTCCACACCTTCCATGCTTCCCCTTTTCCAGGAGTGCAGGATTCTTATCCCAGACCTGCTGTTCCTTTCTGCAGCATGCTCGAGACAGAGGCTGCTGGGGCAGGGAAGCAGATTCAGGAGATTTGTTCAGATGCAGCAATTACAGAATGCCTTGTTTAACTCTGTGTGCACCTCTGTCCTTCTCTATTTCTTGTGAAGAAAGACATGGCTAGGAGGAAAGACAGCTAATTTCCAGGGCAGTTTTCTCAGAGGAAAACTGCTTAAAACCAAAAAAACCACGGACAGTTCATGCTGCTGGTTGTAAGACACACTAAAAATTGTGGTTGTTTTACACATACTTTGTTCATTTCTCATGAGATAATGATGATTCAATTGTAAATATCGTTACAGTCCATTTTCAGAAACCTTGATGAATTTAACTTGGTGTTTCCTTAAGCAGGGTAGAGATAGAAATGAAAAAAATGTTTATACATTACTTGTCAGTTTTGGAGTGCTTTTGGAAATAAACAGCATGTTCTTTTGCTGACAGGATTTGAAATCTAGCAATCAGCGAGATGAAATTGCTGCAGCACGTGCATCCCTGAAGGAAAATTCTGCTTTCCTACATTCAATATGTTCAGCTTGTTTGGAACATTCAGATGTTGCATCCCTTACAGCCAGCAAGGATTCAATTTGCAGTGAAATACAGAATGCTCTCAATGTAATTTCTAATGCTTCCCAAGGAGTTGGAAATAAAATGGAAAAAACTTCATCTCGCACAGCTACTCTTGGAAGTGCACTTGATGAGCTTGAGGTACGTAGACATGAGATTACAATGTTTTTGGAGAAAAGGTTTATTTATTTTTTTAATAACTATTGGTATGATAAATGATGAGCCTGAAGGCATTAGAGATTGCTGGTCTGCTTAGTCCTAGTCTAAATAGTATCACTTGAAATTATTTCATTGAGAGGGATCACTTCCTTCAGAGGGGTTTGGAATTAAGGCTTCATGTGTGTTCAGTATTTGGTTCCCTTTGAACAGCAGGGCAGAGTTAGTCCCAGTTGTGTCCCTGACACTGGGGACAGACACGTCCTGCAGTAAGTGGGCAGAACCCATGAGTTCAATTTGCTAATAAGTGGTTCTCAGCTGACAGTGCCCACTGCTGCATTCAAGCTGCTACCGTGCAAGCTGAAGTCCTTTTCTCCAGAATGTGTCATTTGGATCATTCTGTAATTTATTTAATCGAGCATTATGCTTGCTGCTTATCATTAAATAGTGATGTAGCCAAAATGCTTTCACTACCTCTGCATGTCTGCACCCATTATTGAAGCAGGTACTTGGAGGGAGGCAGCACTTTCTCTGTTCCTGACCTCATCCTAAGCTTTTCTATGGAGTTTTTCCTTTTTCTCGTGGCTGTTCTGGCTCTTACCAGGGTCCTTTTCCATTGTCCTGCCAGAAATGGTAAAAGATGTCCTGTAGGTGAGACTGCAGACTGTGATCCTCATGTGGTGTAACTGATGTAGGCCAAGATCAACAAAAGGAATGAATGTTTCTAAACACATTTGCAAATAACGGGTGGTTTTCATTGTAAATTCTTGGACTTAGCAGATCTCAGCATCCCAGTGCCAAGATTGTGATGCATTTTCAGGAAAATTTGTGTTAGGACAGATGGTAGTAGATTTTTGTCTAAAATTTTCAATGGAAGATTAAAGCAATACATTGAAATATGACACACATTTTGTAGTGGCAGTTTATTGATCAAAACAGACCTCTCAGTCATGCTCAAAGTCAAATCAGACAAGTTTTCTCCCCCAAAGGAATGGGCTACAATTGCACGATACATGCCATCCATCCTTGCTTCTCACAACGGGTTTTAAAATCAGTTTCTAATCTATTTTCCTAATAAATGGAAGGAAAAAGAAACATGTAAGAGTAATACATGATTTTTTACAGTGTAACTGTGAATGACAAATTATATACCTTATATAAGACCCACTATTTACCTGGATTACTTAAAAATTAAAAAAAAAAAAAAGTTGAAAGCGTTGCATTTTTTTACTGCAGATGAATTCATCCTGCATTTATGTAAGCAGTACCATTTAAATGATTGTAAAAATGTAATAACATTTATTATTGTTGTAAAATTTAAGATTTGTGATAATCACAAAAATGGAAAAAATTGTATTTTGAATTGAATTTGTTTTTACTTGGAAATGTAAGAACATAGAAGTCTGATTGTTGTAAAAAGCCATTTATTTATCAAGTTGTAAATATATTTTTACCTAGGTAGCACAAATGGGAATTGAAGCTATGTGAGTTAGATAAAGCACAATTTATAGAGCATTTAACTTCTAAAATGATTTTATGAATTAGATGGTTGCACTTTTCTCGCTTTACAGAAAGTTCTATTGGCTAAGGACCTGAAATAACCTTTGCTCTATCTTCTTGTTGCAAATACAGTGCCATGAAATAGATTGATGCAGTAAATACTCTGGTGGGAACAAATCTCATTAAATTTATAGTGTGGAAATGTATCTCGGAGCTTACCCAACAATCTAGTATCTAGATGTTTTGCAATATCATTCTTCCTTTGCCAGTGCTGGCGCTGTGAAAGTTATTAAAGATTTATAGGTGAGGAAACCACCAGTAAAATTAGAGCAGCTAACTCTTAAATCAGTAGATTCTCAGCAATGCCTCTTAAAGGCTCCCTATAACTACCATGTCATTTGTAAATAAACACAAAATTGTAACTTTAAAATTTAATTGCATATTAAGATCTGTGAAAAGAGCATGTGGGTTCAGGTTATCTAATGCCTTTTACTGGTCTTTCATCTTCTGAATGCAAAGAGATTTCTCACAAAATGATGCAGCTCTTGCATGCCTGACTCTCTGTCAGAGTGTTCATCTGCTCTGTGGTCCTTGAGTGCCTGTGGCCATCCAGCTGAGCAATTACATCCGAGATGGCAGAAGGCTGTAAGTCAGTCCAGACCTTCAGGAAATACAACCGAGTCTCTGGACACCCATGGGCCCTCTCTTTTTCCTGGATCTGTAGATCAGTGAGGGAGAAAAACAGGGATCTCATCATTCCTCTTAAATGCTCCCTTATGCTTGAGTCTTTAAGCTACTTAAAGCTGACCACTGTTTAGCCTGTTAAATCAAACCCACAGAGACTGCTTGTTGTGTGTCTGGTGTCTTCTCATCGAGTCTTTCCTGCATAGATGTACTGATTATGAATAATTAATGAAATTATTTGAAGAATTTTATCTGTTGGGCAGAGTCTTTACCTTGTATCTTCCTGGTTGTTAATGCCTAGATTTTTTTTTACTCAGAGATGAACCATAGTAGCTTTTTGGCTAGTGCTATTTGTCAGTGTTGGTGAGTCTTTCTCCAGACTTGTCTCCCAAAGGAGGACATTTCTGCTTTGGTTCAGCTGAGATTTGAAGGCAGGCATTTTTCCAGCTAAATGGCTAATAGGCTGTGGCCTCCAGGTGTCTTAGTCTTCCACAGTCAGTGAAGCTGTTTTTTCTGTAGCAGCACTTCAGTATTCTACCTGCCAGGTGTGTTTTACATTCCAGTGGACACCGTTATGTATAGCTTGGCGTTGAGGGGGTTACTTGAGATACAGGAGCTTGAAGGGAAGTTGCTGCTGCAGTGAGCAGTGACCATGTGGCACAACTTGAGCAGATGTGAGGTACCCCAGAACACCTTGGTTTTAAGGGCTGTAATGTGAGTAGGAAGGCAGAGTTGTAAATCTCAAACACAAACTTGTGACTCAAGTCCCCTCGCCTAGCTGGTAATGCTTTTATCTTGTGGTGTTCACTTCCGTTTCTAGCTTAAGCTAGACAGTCCCTGAAATTGTCCTATTAAATCTAACTTGAAAGTATAATTAAAATTCTTCAGCTTAGAATTAGTCTGGCACATACTGGATAAGCACAGATAAGTTCTGCTTTACCTAAAGTCCACATCAGGGTATCTGGCATAGTTTTCTTTTTTAATATTTCTTCTGAAAGCTTGAAGCCACCTATGAATGTGATGTAATCTGATTTAACTTTCTCAGCTGTGAGCTAGCACTGTTGGCTCTGAGTTAAATCTAGAGGATCCCCTCATCTCTAAAAAGCTGAAGTTTGGAGGCATTGAACCCCTCTTTCAAACAAGGCTTAGACTCTGGTCTGAGGATCTGAATGGCAGAGAGAACCTGGGTTTGTCTGCAGATGACCTCTATGTGTCGTCCCACTAGGGAAAACGGAATCTGCCGTGGTCAAAAGTGTTTTGGACGCTTCCAGCGGGAAGGGCGAGCAGCACATCTGGGAAGTGTAACGTGACTGTACTTCCTGCAAGTAAAAAATAAAGCAGCAACTTCATTGGACTGACTTTTCTTACCTGTACTCCTCATTTTTTCCAGAGTTTAATTGTCCTGGATCCTCTTGTAGCGAAGGAGGAGAAAGCGAGGCCGTCCCTGGAGCAGCGGCTGGAGGCGATCATCAGCGGGGCGGCGCTGCTGGCCGACTCCTCGTGCACGCGGGACTCGCACCGCGAGCGCATCGTGGCCGAGTGCGAGGCCACCCGGCGGGCGCTGCAGGGCCTGCTGGCCGAGTACCTCCGCACCGTGAGTACCGCGCGCCTCGCTCGGGGCTGCCTCGCAGCCGCTGCCCCGGCCACGGAAGGGTTTAACCGAGAATGAGCGTAAAGTACGGTTTAACCTGCGTTCCTTCGCCCCAAACCGGGCCAAGAGACGCTTCTGAGACCAAGCCTAGGAATGGGTATTTGCTTTATTTAGCGCGCTGGGTGTGCGAGGATCGCTCCTCCTGACGCACACACCAGGCGTCCAGCAGTTTACAATAGATGGTTGCAATTTATGCATATTCGTTGTTTTCCCTAGAAAAGGCGTGGTTACGCAAACTCTTTCTTAGAGCTCATTATTACCATTAGCGTGCGCAGGGCTCCTGGTGGTCGTGCTGAGGAAGGCTCGGTGGTCGTTTGATGAAGGCTGCATCTTCTTCCTCGCTTTGCACTTTTCACCTTTCTTTCCTAGGCATGCGCAGCCTCCTGACAGCTGTTTCAGCAATTTCTCGACTGGTTTTAGCAAGCTTTGTCCTTTCTTTCTGCAGGCTTTGTTCCCTATTTCTCACCAAGTTATTCAGCTAGCTTCTACATTGGTTACAATGTATCTTACTCTAGCCTCGGTGTACCCAAACATGCCCAAGTAGAATGATTTTAACCCTTTCACATGCTCTTTAAAACGTTCAAAAGGACGTTTTTCTACAGAAATCTAAGCAAAAACTAAATACAAATCCCCAAAATGAGTAGGAATTGTATTATATCATGTGTATGAAGTCTGTGGAAAATGCCATACCACAGACAAAATGTACATGTTTATGTTATTTTATGCTTGTTGTGAACTGTCACTGGTAGCTTCCAGACGTAATCCTTCAAATGCCAGAAACAAGGGTTTCTTCGCAATGCCACTTCCTAGAGCAGAGTTTGAAAATGTAATCTCTGTCCCTGTAGAATGCAACAATTTAATAATAATTTCTTAAAAAGTAAGTAATCTGTTAGTGTTGTTTTCAAGTAGGGTGTTCACACTAGAAGAGAAGAGCACCAATTTACAAGTGTAAGAATGACTAGATTGCTATATTGGGAAGACAGGAGTGTTGGGTAAATCCAGAAATCTGGTTGTCTGACATGCTTGCAGGCTAATTCAGCTGTGAATTTTTTGAAAAGGAACATAGTTTGCGTTTTAAAAGTGATTGTTCTTCTAGGTTTGAAAAAAGGATTTGACACTTGTTATGTCTGGCAGGTAAATGTTGAAACAGTGGAGACTCAGTACTGTTAATATGGGTACACAATGCTAATCTCATGCTTTTCATCTGTAAACATTTTCTGTAGGCATAATGTTCTTTTCTAAAGATACTTCAGGATGATTCATCAAGCACATTGAGAGAACAATTGTGTGATACAGATATTTGTTCCCTTTTTGGGAAGCTGAAATTCCTTTCTGTTCTATAAGTCATAGCAGTTAACACAGTCTAAAGCTGTTCTAATGAGACTGTTTGCTTTGTCTTACCCTATTGTCATTAGGATAATGTAGTGTAGGGACTAAAATAATCTATGCATATCAGATTTTTTTTCTTCTCACAGACACTGTACTTTTTGATATTTCTCTATATATTGGGGGGCAGGTGGAATTTACAGATGCTTTATTCAAGTTGTGCTTTCAGTCCCTATGCCAGAGAAAAGCGCTGTAATATTTTTACTCAAAATGCTGTTGAATGCAGCATTAATTGTCAAACCTCTCTGGAAGTGCTTTACACATGAGTTATATAGTGAGTTTTTTTCAGCTCTGGTTAGCTTGGAATGTAAGTCGTTGGTATGTTGTTGCAGCAGATTTCTCTTGCAATGTGTGTTCTGGGTGAGTCAGGGTTTACTGTCAAGTGGCTGAAAGTTTTATAAGGGAAGGCATCCACCTTTAATGGTTAGACTCAATGATCTTGAAGGTTTTTTCCAACCTAAGTGATTCTATGATTCTATCCTGTAGTAGCCAGAGCATGTGGCAGAGTGCAGATGTGGTGAACAGCATCCCATATTAGTCCAAAAGACTGCAGTGGGTTTGTCCCAAGAACGCTTCCCTCTGTATCTCTGGCATGAAACTACAAGATTTTAAGTCAAATGGTCTTAAATTCTTAGACTCTTGAAACAAAATTGTGATGATCTTTTCTATTTCAGAAATAATCATGGTTTTAGGGGTACATAATGTACAATAGGTGGAAAAGAATAATACATAACCCACCCCACTGACTTGAGAAAGTCAGAAAGCAGCTACTGAAATATGACAGGAAGGGAAAGTGCCATATAATTTGCTGCAGAGCACAGTGACTGCACAAGGTGGCAAAGAGAAGGAAGCAGAAAGGAAAAAATACAAAAGATTTAAAGGTATGAGGTTACATAACAGGAGGGAATGAAAAGCTTTTAGTTTCTTTTAGAGCTCTTGATCTGCTTATACAATGATTACTGAAGGGAAAAACTCTCACTGAGAATAGTTTGTGGCTATTGCTGAGACTGAGTTAAATAAGTTTTTGAGTGAGAAGATTATCAGATGTCAATTACTTTATTTCACAGCTCTAACTTGCTGAAGAAGAGATGATAGATCCAGGAAACAGTGCTGATTTATCAGGGTCTTTTTGGTTCTTCTATTAATAGTTTCAATAAGCCAGGACTGGGAATTGAATGAGCTATAAAGATGATGACAGCCATTTGTTACCATAGCACAATTTAGGGTTGTGATTCCCTTCCTCTCTTTGGGGGAACGCTGTTGTACTCCACAGGCAAGTGCTCTGTCTGTGGAATACTTCATGGGAGTTTGTGTGTGTGCCCTCCTGGCTTGTGCCCTGTGCTCTGACTGAGGCCCAGAGCCTCTGTGCCACAGCGCGTCCGTGAGAGTGGAAACTTTTCCTTTCCCACAGTCCACCTGGGGCACGCTTTGCTCCTGGCTTTGTGCTCCTGGTGTGTGGCTCCCAAGCACAGCGTCCCCACTGTCATTTCAGCCCTCTGCACTCCTTCTCATGAGCTGTGCTAGTGTTATGAGTGGATGATGTGGGTTTAAATAAGATCCTGTCCTTCGCCCAGGTCTCTGGCAGCAGGCAGTCGTGTTATTGAGGTGGCCAGCACCCCAAAATCCACTCTCATCTGCAAGTTCTTTAATAATGGCTGATTCAGTCTATTATAAAATGAATTATTTATTAATAGACACAAAACTAACAGACATAAGACCTAGAACAGACTATTACTACACAGGGATAAGACAAAAAGCAATGCTAGTATAATACACGCGGAATTAACGGTACCATTAAATTTACAGCTAGCTAAGAAATAGTATAACTTAGGATTCAGTGTTTCTTACCATCCAGTCTTGATGGAGTACACATCAAAAAATCCTTTCTCTCAATTCCCGGGAAAGTAGCCTGAAGTTGCGTCCAAGCTTCAGGGAGAAATCTTGTCACACATTCCCAAGGAGTGTGTAAGAGACTTCTGCCTTTCTGTTAAACTGTAGTACTTTTATAGTGTAAAAACAGGCCTTTTGGTCACCTATGTTTGTTTATCTCTTCCCATATCTGGTAAGCTGGCAGACTTTTGGTGCCAGGAGAGGATCCTTGCTGGACCTTGTCAGCCGGGGTTATCTCTCCTCTCTGCCCCGGCAGTCTGTGGTGGGAGGGGGTGATGTGCCCTGCCACAGCCGGGCAGCTGCTCGGAAGGGTTTGCTTTGCTGGAGATCGGGCTCCTGGTTCTTGCTGGCACATTGGCTCGGTCGCTTGCCTTAGGCTGCTCCCTGCCTGAGTGTTGCCAGTGGGAGCTGCTCTGCCCCAGACACCTCCCCCAGTGAGTGCCACCTGCACAGACCCTCCTCTGGCAGCTGGTTTGCCAGGAAGCTCTGGGAGCTGCGCTGGTGACATCCAGGGTGGCCCTGGGGCTGATGGTGGACGTGCCCTGCCTGGCAAGTGTTGAGCTTCAACAGGGGCTTTACCAAGGACTTGGGTGCCTGAATTCTGTGTAGGCTCTGCATTGTCTGTTCTTTTGAAACTAGGCCTCAGTGCTTGAACTGTACAGGAATTTAGGATTTAGCCCTAACATTTGAAACAGTATAAGGAGTATAGCTTTTGTGGTTCCTAAATTTATTTTTAAATTTTTCTCAATTATTTACAGTGTCTAATAAGCCTCAGGGACATCAAATGAAATTAAGAGCTTGTTGGTGTCAGTGATAAATTTTCAAAAATCTTTTTTAAAAGAGTTTTCAATGCAAGCTGGGGGAAACATCTTTTCAGAACATACTTGCTTTTATGTGAGTGTCTCTTTTTCACAGAGGCTTTATCACAGTGAATGGTACAATGGAAAGTGAAGCAAAAGGCTTTCCACAAGAACCTATAAGTTTTTCTGTTCAGAGTAATTCAGACACATAGTAAATTGAAAATACATTTATAATTCTTTGGAAAGACAGCAGTTTTTCTTCTGAATTGTTTCCAAAACTCTTTGACATTATTTGTGTACTGTTATCCTTTCTGAATTTTACTCATAGACATACATTGTTAGGGGATATATTTGCATTTTAGGACATCCAGTAACAGGAATTACTACTGTGGGTTTGGATATCTTATCAATGGCAGAATCATACTGTAGTGTGGATAATAATGTAATAATGTATCCATGGGAGTAATCATTTTGTTCTAGTAATATGCACTTGCTTTTTCTTAATGACAAGCTCTGGTTTTTTCATCCTTTACAATGAAAAGTTGATGAACACATTGGAGTGCAGCAATACGAACTCCCTGTTTCTTGAGTTTTTTCTGAGCTTTTACTCTGTCACAATAAGGACATTCCCTTCCCTGGGAGGTCAGGAGGGATAATGGAGCTGTGATTGAGTGTGAGTGGAAGTGGCTGTTGTGAGCAGCACTAAGTGGTTGCAGGTACTGCTGTCTCTGCCTTCATTAAATAGGGTGGTGTGCCTGAACAATTACTGCATCCTCCTCTGCCTTTCAATAAAGATCACTCCTAGATTGTTAAGGCTGGTAAAGAAAGGCCAGATACACTGATAATATGAGAGCTGCTTTCTTGGAATTGAAAACTCCTTACTTTTGGAATGTTGTTTCATGATGTTTGAGCTTCATTAGTTTTAGTTCATTAGTTTCTCAGCTTATTATGGCTATAGGTTGGAGATACACGTGTGTGCGTATATATGGGTCAGTGTATTTTTTTCATCAGTTCTGATTTTGCTTTCTTCTTGTGTATCCCAAAAATTTCTGTTTCTTAACTTGGTTTTTGTATTATGATTACCTGGATGTTTGGGTCAGACGTGGGTGATTTAGTCTGGACGTGCCTGTGGCTCTTGTGCCACAGGTGGTGGCAGCTGCTGTCTCCTGCTGTCCCACAGCTGTGCTCTGTGTGTGGCAGGGAGCAGAGCCAAACCAGCCCTTCTCACACCAGCGGTGCTTCCATTTAAAAACTGTGAGGAGAATAATGATACGTTTTACCTTGAGGCAGATCCAGAAGTGAACTGAAGTTGACCACCTTGTACATATTTATATTACTGCTAATCAAGCCCTGGCCATCCATGTAGCCTAAGGGCAGGCCAACTGAGGCTGAGTGGGAATGCCATGTGCTCTGTGACATGGGACTGCTCAGGAATGATGCTGCAGGGGACATGAAGTAGCTGGTGGCAGGCAGTGAAGCACCTGTACTGTATGTAGGGCTGGGAATGCAGCTCCTGGAGCTTTATCAGACTGGGTTCCCTCAAGGCTCCCTGAGGCCTGGTGCTTCACCACAGGCTTGTGTCCACAACTTCTGGGTATGAGACGTGTTTGGGTCTGAGCACATCAGCTGAAAGGATGAGACTAGGAGCTAGGATCCCTGAAAGCAGAGGGGTAGGGAGTGAGTGTTAGACTGGGACAGGGAGTGAGCTGGATTGTGCTGAGCCCTTAAGGAAAAGGTGTGCAATGCAGAGCCTTCTACAGCCATGGGGAAGGTCCAGCTGCGGGAGAGGGGACACAGGGGATAGCTGGGACTTGTGCGCTGTGTCTCTCTAGATTTCAGACTCTGACTGTTCGCTTACTGGAACTTGAGCATTGGAAATTCAAAACCAGAAAATGGGTGGAAAACCAGGAATCTTTTTTTATTGATGGTATGGTTCTGGGCCTTGCTCTTTGTCTCAGCTCTTAAATTTGATTGCTGTGGAGTGCTAATGCCTTGCTCTACCTCTGTGTTGAGTACTCTTCAACAACAGCTTAAGGTCTGGCCCACTATCTGCATGTGAAGACTGTGATTGGTAATGTTTTTTGTGGTGTTTTATTGCCATTCTTACTCTTGGAGAGTGGATGCCTCAAGCATGCTGATATCTCAACTCGACGTTACTTGTACTTCATGATTTCCTCATGAAGACTTTTAACACTTTCCTGGATTGGCAGTGACACCTGAGGAGGTAAAAATAGGGGACTATTTGACTTGTCCTTTGTGGTTACTTCCACTTTCTTTCACAAATATGTAACTTGCAAAGTTCTGTGTAGTAGCTTTCTGAAGAACTGAGCCCAAACTTGGTAGACCTGACTAACCAGGGAGTTTGAAGAAATTCCTTGTTAAAGTCTTCGGGAACAGAATGACTGTTGGTTATTCATGGAAGGGGTTGAAATAACTAACTTCCCAAAATCCTTGTTTTTAAATCCTTTTTTTATTTCTGAACAAATAGAAAACATTTGTATTTGTGCCTTTTTTACAAAAAGAGTGGATTTGAATGCTCTTACTTTACTGTCCTCTTCGTATTCAAACATCTTAAGAAAACTTCCAGAGAAATTTGAAATTGAGGTATGTCAAAATGTAAGCTAGAAGAATTTCCATGTGTGGGTGGGAAATGTCACTCAGTTCTTTTCTTATTCGTGGTTTTTTTTATTTTTCATGACTTTATTGAGTATTATATTTTTCAAAAAAGCATGTATTCCAGTAAAATTGGTATGCCCATATGGCATATTATGCTGGCATTTATGGAAGAAAATATGTAGTTTTCATGATTCTGTTGTTCACATTGCCTGAGTAGTTGATTGAGTTGACTTTGAACACTCCTACAGAGGATTTTCTTCCATTTTGTATACAGTATGTGTGATTGAAAATTATTTTTCTAAATGGTAACTTTCAGCGAACGTTTTGTTTTTTGGGGAAATTAGATAGGAATTTTTAAGGAGGAGGATCTTAAGTGTACTTAAAAGACAGAAGTAGTCTAGTGAATTCCCCAAATAGATTTACAGCTGAAAAATAAGCTGCAGTTAAACGTACCTGATTATAGATGCTCTTACAGACTTTGCAGTAATCTGGGATCTCTGCACGTGAGCTGGAGAAGGATAATGAAAGCTTTTCCCTCCTTAAGCCCTGCTTTTCATTGAACGGTTCTGAGCCGAGCTATTTCAGGATTAATCGGATCTGAACTTGAGGCTTGCAGGGGAGTAATGTAGCATGAGGAGCAGCTCATGGCTCTGTGGAGGGTGATTCACTACAGGAGTCAGTAATTTGTATTTAGTATACCTGACAGCACTGGAAATATATTGGGTTGCTGAAGACTAATTTTTTTTTCAAGAAACCTTCAATAAGGCAGCATTTGCTCTCCCCAAGATGAAATAAATCCTTGATTATGGCGATAAACAAGCATTAAAAATAGATAATGAAGTATTTGTTAACTCAACATCTACCTAGCTGTTAAGTTGACAAGAATTTTCCTATTTTTAGAGTTCATTGGAAATGGTTGTTGTTATGTAATGTTTTTCTCAACCAGTTGCCTGTTCTCTGGAGGGTGTTAGACTGGTCATTTTTTGAAATGTCAGGATGCCATTTCTGGGAACACTGCTGAAGTCTGCTGTTTCAAATGCATTTATCTTGCTTTTTATCCTCTGGTATAATGCAGCTGATTTTTGTTGTCCAAATACATTTCTAAATTGTATTCTGTTTCAGGTTAAAAGTTACTTATTTTTGTTTATGTAACAGTTCTGATTAAAAAAATCAATCATAATTGATAGTTCAGGGAACTCTTCATAGAATGTTGGTATTGTAGGCCCATCCAAAACCCAAACCAACCTGGCTGGAGTTGACAGTGCTTTGAGCAGTGGGTTGGACCGGATAATGTCCGAATATTGCTCCTGTCTTCGATATGTGGAGTCTGATGCTAAACATTTGAATAAATTCCAGTGTTTGGACAATGTCCTGGATGACCCTGCCAGCTCCTTTCAATATACAGTAAATACCAGTGGAAGATTTTACTAATGGAAGATTAAAAGATATTCAGGTAATGAAGCCAGGACAAGAAATTACATAAAGTAGAAAAAGGAAACTTTCATTTGAATAATCTCTGGTAATCTTCAGGTGGTGAAAGAAGAGTAGTTAGTTACTGTGTTAAATTCTGTGGTAATGAATCCTGTCTTTTAAAATGTGCCTTGTAGAAGTCATTTGGGAAGTGCTTGATTGAAAGCTCTCCCTAAGAATTTCATCACCTGGCTGTTGAGGTCTGCTGCATGGTTAAAGCCAAAGGCTTTTTCCTGTAGCTACCTGGATTTAGGATACTTGTATGCCACCAACCTATGAGATGCTGCAGTTCTTAATTTATAGAACCAGAAGTGACTTCTTTTTGGTAGAAATGGAGATATCTGCATAGTTGTCAGCTGACTTTTGGACTTAATTTCTTGCCTAACTTCTCTTGATCTTTTTTTGTGAAGAATGAGCAATGGAGTTTTACGTGAAATAGCTTATGGTCATTTTTGATGAAATCAGTTCTGTATCATATTGCAGAAAAATTGTAGTTCTTGGTCTTAATGGTTCAGCCAGATCTCATAACAGTGACTTAAAGCTTTGAGATTGGGAACTTAAAGATGTAAATCCCAATTCCACATTTCCATATTCTTTCTGAAAAGAAAACCAAAACAAGTCTTAAAAAACAAAACCATATCTTTGTCTTTGGTCATAAACAGCATTTATTGGCCCTTCGCTTTTATTTTAACTTCTCTTTTAGTGGATTTGTTTCCAGTTGTTGTTTGTTGTTCCTGTCTGATGTACTACTCTTCTTTCCTTAATTAAGTAAAATAAAAAGGAAGAATATAATTGTGTATAATTGCATTTGTGACCAATCTGTATGATCAGAAGGCTGGCAAAGTAAACAATTTCCCCCCTCCCCCAATATTAATAAAAAAGATGTGCTTTAGTCCTTTCAAGATCAGCTTTTCTGAAGAACTGCTTCTCGTGGTTGTTTTCTAAGCCTGTGTTGCCAGTTGGCAGATTTTCTTTCTCTTTGAGTGTGCAAAGAAAATAAACGTCTTAAATCAGACAGCTGCAGTGCTTAGTAGAATACATTAAATAAATTATTCTAATTGCTGTATTTACTGGAAAATCCTTGCTATCTTAGGTTATTCTGATTGTCTTTAACCATTGTTTCATTATCAGTGGCAAAAAATAAAGGAAATTTATACAAAGATGGAAAGAAATGATAAGTCAGCTACTTGACTAGGGGCTGTCCTCAGGAATAATCTAAGATTATCTTTTCTATCAAGCAGCGATGTTTCTAATTTTTTCTAAACCCTAATATTGTACAGGAGGAATTATCAGTCTGTAGAAGAAGATAAGTGGTAAAGGAATCCCTCCCTTCATTTTCTTGAATATATTTGACTCTTTGCAGCAGAAATGAAGAAGAATAATCAATTTTTATTCCATGTAAATAAGAAAAAATAAGAAATATAATAATTACATATACCCTGGAAGCAGTTAATGGAAAACAAAACTGGAGCCCAAGGTAAATCTCTTCTCTGGGAACTTGATTAGTGCTTCTTTTCTGCTTAATATGGCAAAAGAGCACTGTATTAGTAACGTGCCTTTACTGACCGTGCACATGCACACAAAGACAGTGTAGACATGGGAGAGCAGATGAACATAAGCCAGAACCAGTTTGGTTTTATAATGATAGTTCCAGTCTACTGTTTGCAGCAATAAGGAAGTGAAATAGAGGAAGACTTTGCAAAGTTCCTGTAGAAAGTGTGAACTAAAGGAGTCCAAACAATGCATAGGTAAAGGAAACAGGAGCTGCTGTGTGACAGCTTGTGGCTGTTTGCTGGGGAGGTATGGTCATAATGGCACTTGTGATGTGTCCTACAGCTGGCAAGGAAACGGAATTTTTATTGCCTAGCTTTCAAGTAATCAGAAGAACTTGTTTCTAATTTGAAAAACAAGAGGCCTAATAATCTTTTGGATTCTGTCAGCCACCTCCTGTGTTCAGCTGTGCAACTATACGTTAAAGCAAGATTTTGAAATGAAATGCACTGGGATACCATAGGTGATGCTGACAGATACTGCCAGGGCTGTTAGCAGTTTCTTACCTGTCCTCTCCCGAACAGCTGGGGAACAACTGACCAGCTTGTTGAGATGAAGTATTATCCTGGATCTCAGTGGGAAACCGGAGTGCTGTTGCATATGACTGAGCATGCAAAATCTGAATAAACCCCGGGTAAGGCTGCCAGGTCCTGAGGCTGTTTGGCTCCTTGTTTATTGTGATTCTCAGAACACCTGCCTCTCTCAGCTGTAAGAATGGAATTTTTGTAGAGCAAGACTGCTCAGGGACTGGTACCTCCAAGTTCTTCCCAGAAAGACTGGGAACAGCAGATCTGAAACTTTCAGAGTTTGGTCCCAAGGCCATCTTACAGAGCTGGCAGGGCATCTGCCTGTGTTTTGTCAGAAGATGTGTTGTGCTTTCTCTGTTTCCATGGAAGATTCCGCTTTTGATGAACTGGCAAAATTTAATAGAAGAAAGATTCCTCTGGAGAATCTCCAGCTGTATTCCTGATTTCTGATGTTGTGCTTCAATTCTTGCTCTGTTTTTCAGTTAGTCTGCAGCATTGTCAGAGCCATTTTAAATGCCTGATAGAACTCTAAGCAAATAGTAAGCCCTCTTTTTCTCATTCCATGTCTGGACGAAATGTGATGTTTGGCAAACGTTGGATATTAAAATTACTTGCTTGGCGTTTATTTAGATGCAGATCTAGTAAAGTACTATTACAGACCTAAGTAGCTATTACAACTTAAGTAAAATAGTGAGGCTGAAAAAATGACCAGGAGGATTGGGTTTAGATTTTTGTTTTGACCACTAATTAAGGATGGAAGTTTTAATTTTTTTGTCCTCTGGCTTGTTCTTGTAGTGAAGAGTCTGTGTATATCTGTACTACAGATCTATAGGCCTGCCTGTAAAGCTGGAATCATCCATTGCTGGCAAACAGCTGGAATATGACACTGTCCTCATGTTCCCTGTGGCTGAGGAAGTTAATGAGGTGGAGTAAACGAGCAGTGTCCTGGGATTGCTCTGGAACACAGTGCTGCTGTGGGAGTCCTGGGGAACCTCTGCTGTCTGGTGGGGAACGCCGTGCCTTCCCCTCAGGCCTGGCTGCTGCAGAGAGACAGATTTTTTGTAGATGGTTTCTAAGCCAGAATGGCTCTTTGCTCCTTTGCCCAAATAACAGACATTCTGTGGCAAAAACGATGCAGCAAGGCACAGTCTGATCAGCACCAAAGGCTTCTTTGCTCAGTTAGAAGAAAGAAGTAACCTGCAAATTTAATAGTGAAGGAAAGGGTGGAAATCTGAGCATGGGAAGTAATTTAGAAGGGAATAATAGGAGGGAAAGTAAAAACCTAAGTGGGGGACAGGAACTCAAAAATACTTTCCTACCTGCTTCAGGCTTCATGTAAATAGCTGGGAAAAATGAATGCAGTCAATAAGGCAAAGTGAATAAATGCCAGAAAGAGTTCAGGAATATGTAAGAAAGGAGTTTGTGAACCATTGGCCTTGATTGTAAAGATCTGTGAGGAGTGAGTATTTCCAGGTAAGAGAAAAGCTAAATTTATCTTAACAGATAAATTCCTTTATCTAGGGAATTTATAGGTCGGTCCCTCTAACTTGGATAACTGTGAAGAAGCTGCAGGAAATCCTTATATATTCATTTCCTGAAACTGCTCAGGATGAGAAGGTAGTGCTGAGCCGCAAGCATGTATTTTCAAAATGTGTTCTGTCAAATACATGGAGTTCTTTGACAGAATAGCTGGCTAGGGATTAAAAGGGAAGTTGTAAACTGATGTGATGTTGCACACAGCATTGCACACTGAGAGGATGTTTTCATAAGGAAACTTGAGAAGTACAGTTATTGTATAATGAGGGAAAATACAGGTCACTGAAAAACAATGTTCCTACTGAATTAGTGTTTGATCTATTGCAGGTCAGTTTGGGATAGCTTAATGAAGTGTGATTCTGCAAGGACTGGTCTGGGATCCACGTGTATGGGGTATTTTCATTAGTAATAAATGAAATAAAAGTAAATAATGGCCTAGGGAATGAAGAGTGGAAATAATTGAGTTTGAATGATGCTACCCTGGTGCAACTTCAAAGGATTTTATAGGTCAATAAAAACATTACCCCCCCTTTCTTTCTTTTTTTTTTTTTTTAGTTTGGAGAAACAGTCTGAAATTTGCAGACTGAAATGATAAGTGCAAACAATTATCCTTGGGGAGAAGTTCACTGTGTACATAAAAATGCAGGATTTGTGGCTTAGCAGTGGTACTGCTCTACAGCTCCCAGTGCTGTATGAAAATTAGAGATGGAATGAACTGTCAGCAGGGCTCAGCTCAGTAGGAAATTTTGGGCATCACAGCTTAAGAATAACAAGGGTTGGTAAGAGGAACAAAATGAAGCAAGGATTTTATAACTTAGGAAAAGTAGGAAGCAGCTGACTTAACTGAGTCTGTGTAACTTAGGAAGAAGTGGAGGAGAAGAGGAACATATTTTCAGATATGGAAGAGGTTTTTATAACATTTATGCTGCTGAGTTACTCTCCATATCTGTTCAGAGAAAGACAAATATAATTGGCAAAATGCAAAATTTGTGCAGTGTTGGGTTAAAAAAACCAACCATGTAGATGAGTAAGCACTGGAACAGTTCCCTTGGGAGGCCACAGAGAGTTGGCCATGCACGTTTTTGGGACTGGTTGGGCTGCCCAGCACCTGCCTGGGAGCTCTAGGAACATGTGGGCTGTTTCAGAGTGCTCAGGGTGCACAAAGTGACCATAAGCTCCCTCCTAGTCCCACTGATTATTGGTTTACAGTTTTATTAAAGTAATATTCCCAGTCTTCATACTTCATTTTCTACCACAAATTGCTTTTTTCCACAGATTAGTGTAGGTTTGTAACAGTGAATGCTTTTTGTATGCAGTGATCAAAACTAGACTGAAATTTGGTGGGGCATTTAGACTTCCAGGCCATCCACAGATAATAATTTGTCCCTTCTACAATTTTGTGTTCAAGCATCTGGGGAAGCCTGGTTAATAAAAGAAATTATTAATAGTTAGAGGCATACTAGGAGTTTATTTCTTCATGAGCTATTTGCATGAAAATAGTACATTTAACAGTGATTCAGCTTATCATACCAGCAGGAGTTTTTGTATCCTGGCAAATTTATAACTACATTAGAAAGATTTATCTAAATTTAATGTTTTAGAATCTACCTAACAATTTTGCATCCTATAATCTGTTCATAAACTGGAACTTAAGTACAAGAAATAGAAAATAGGAATTTTGCTGTACAAGATTAAAACTTTAGCAACCAAATTGCATTTGTGTAATGTAATATGTGAGCTGTTCCCTCATACTAACATTTTTTTCTGAAGAGAATGGATATGCACTGTAAAAACAACCCAACCAACCAATCTTTCTATAATTTGGCTGTATGGCAGAAATCCCCAGTAATTTCCTGGTGTTAACATAAAACCAGGCGAAAGCAGCCTGAAGCATGTTGTGGGACGCGTGGGAGGCAGGAGGCTGCCCCAGGCTGGCATGTCTGTAGGGAGTGGACCTTGCCTAAAACTTGAAGGGAGGAAATTTTCCCAGGGTTTCTAGAGGAGGCTCTCCAGGACCGATGCAAACCTGGGTCCTGCTGCAAGGCGTTGGGCGAGGAAACAAGGAAAGAGTAACCTACTCTTGTCAGGATAGAGGTGTCCCTGGAGTCACTTGGCCATCTGAGCTTTGCTTCTCAGAAGGTTGCCACGTTCCATAATCTCCCTGTTCTAGTAATTAGAAAGCTCCAGTAAACCCAGCTTTAGAGGTAGAGGATGCCTTTGCTGCAGACACCGGAAAGGAAAAGCTGGTCCTGTGCCACCCCAGGACCCCGTCACGCTGTGCCTCTTCCCGAGCACAGAAATGTGTGTTGGCAGGGATGGGATTTTGTGTGGCTGATTGCAGTGCTCCGCTCCTCAGGAACTTCTGCCAAACATCAGGGAGAGTTCTTGGAGGAGAGCTGTTCACAAAAGTGTGTCTGCAAAAAACAGCGCCAGGAAAACTGAGCAGGGCATGGTGTCGAAGCTGTGCCTCCCGAGAGGCCCTTTGGTAGTCATGGGTGAATGTTTCACTGACTGGAACACAAGAACAACCTAGAATATGTCTTTGTAAGTAGAAGACACAAGACAGCTTTGCAGTTCTTCTAGAATTTTTACTGGAGCTTTAGGTACAAAATGATGGATTAGTTCTGGCATAGATGGTAGTTTGTTTGCCTGATCTAGATGAAAAGCCTTTTTTTCCCTTCCTACAATTGGGTTTGGTGGTTATAAAGGAAGAATGACTTCATTATGTGTTGAACTGACTTTTTCACAATAAACTAGAGAATCTAAAAGCATACTATCGAATGTCACTGTTTTATGCGATGTATTTCACAGTTTAAAGCACAATTTTTTTCCAGAGTTGAAATTAGAATTGTTGACATTAAGGAAATGAAAATGATTGATGGAGTGGTTTTACTTGACCAGCTGCTAATGATTTCTCACTCAATATCTCGTTAGCTTGTGCTGAAGTCATGCATACGGCAACCTAGAAAATAGCCTGAAGTTCCTGAAACTACAAAGAAGAAAAATATAAGTTATTCTGGTGCTTTTGATCTATGAACTGTGATATAAAATGTGACTTTTGATGTTCTGGGATGGCGTGATCGATAGCATAATTTTTGTTATTAAATTGTTTACTCTTTACTGAATGTTACAGTGTATTATATTTTGGCTCAGAGGCAGGAAGAAAGGTCACTTAATTTCCTTGTTGGCCCCTGTAGCCCTTGCTCTGGTGGAGCTTTTTGGGAGGGAGAAGGCATTTTCTTGGGAACAGCTGAACCTGCTCATCTGAGAGAAACTTCTGGAGCTTCCTCAGATGGTGACTGATCTCTCGTGGAGGAGACTATTTCTGTGGCTCCTGAGGGAGTTTCATAAAGTTACAGCTTCTCAAAAGCCCTGCTGAGAATTCTTAGCCTGAAAACAGGTTTGAAGGAAAGGAAGGGTCCATGATGAGCAAGAGAGGGGTTGGCTGACCAACACTTTGATTTTCAGTTTCTTTTGTCCATCAGGGCAGCTGTGTTGCTCTCTCAGCACTGTGGCAGTAAAGCACAGCTGTGATTCAGTGGCTTTTGATTCTCTCAAGGAGAAGGTGGAGGAGGCTGTGGTCAAGAGGGGGGCAGTCTCTGGGAGGCTCCCAATAGCCACTTCTCAGTGACACAAAATTTAAATTCCTAGATCACTATGTGGATGAGTTGCTTTCTTCAGTGTGAGAAGGAAGGAGTGACCCTCTAATTGAATACTCTTTGAGTATAGGAAATATCTCGAAATGCTGCAGGTGAGCATTTAATTGTTAGATCAGCCAGTTGCCTGTGTCCAGCTGTGCTACGTAAAGCTCTCATTCTTATCTCCAGTGCTGACTCCTAATTATCTTCTGTACGAGTGCAGGAATCCCACTACGAAAGTATCAAATCCTCTAAAGCCAGTGGTGGAACTGCAGCTGGCTTTAATGGAGCCAGAGCATCATCTTGTTTCAAGGAGTTAAGCTCAGCTCTGGGGGTCTTACTACTTTTTTAAAGAGTGCGGTAAATATTCTGAAATAAATATACAGAAATAAAATATTCTATATTGAATATTGTATGCTGCTCTTCTTTGGCTTTGCCTATATTGCCTGACACTCTGGTTTATTTTAGTGTCTTACAAACTTTATTTGAAAAATTTGGTTAGTATTTTTGTTAAAATACAGTCCTGGTTATATCTCCCCTTTTTTTCTTTCTTTGAATGGCGCTGTTGTTTTGATGTTTCTGCTGACATTCATGATGCAAAATGGAAGAACTTCTGCAAAGCAGAAAGAAGAAATTATGGTTTGACCTAGTGTTGAAGCTGAGCAAATTAGCAAAAGAAAAACTGTTGATTATCAGTGAGAAATCATCCTATTTTCCTCACGCATTTTTTACAAGTATTTTGTGGCAGCTGAAATTTCTGACCAGGACTAGACTCTGTCTCTTTTGGCCTCAGACTGCATGTAATTATTCAGAGTATGACATTTCTCTTTGTAGGAAGCCTTACTACCCACAGGCAGATGTAATCTATCATCTTTTCCTTCAACAATTCCCCTTTTCCCTCTACCTCAAAAGATATCAGAAAAGATTTATAATATTCTGCAGCCCATAAAACCTGCTTCATTATCCTTAAATCAAATATATCTGATTGTAAAGCTCTTATTTTTATAAAAATTTCGGGAGCAGAATATTTTATGGGGTTTGGTGTGCTTTTACTAAAGGCAACAAATGCGTTTTTTAAACCTAATTTTTTGCAAGTTATTGCTGCAAAGTAAAAGCCCTTTTAGAGAGAAGGAAAATAATGGATCTACCTTGAAATGTCCAAAGAGAAGGAAGTATTCAAGCTGAAGTGATAACATCAATTCAGATGATGCTGTCTGTGTGTATTGTCACTGTCCTGTCCCTCTGATGTAACTTCCACCGTATTTTACAGCCGTGGCGGGTGAGGTGGGCAGCTCCTCGAATGGAGATGTTTGTTCCCTCCTCTGCCCCAGGGGATTCCATTTGTTTTCAGACCAATCACTAGGAAGGAACAACTGGATTTATGCCCTCCCATTTTCATTCCTTCCTGTTTCCTTCCTTACCTTAATCCATGACCATGATGAGCAGTTACAGTTTTGTCAAGTTTTTCATCACTGAATCATTGGGATCTTCCTTTTCCGTCGGCTTCTCTATGGTTTCCCCTCCTTTCTTTCTCCATTTTACACATCTATCCCTTCTCCTGTTTAGATAGAATTAATTTATTTTTCCTTGTTGGGTGTTTTTCCTAAAGGTGTTTTGCAGTGAAATGCTGTATTATTTTTGGACAGCTTTAATGGAGCTGGTGGCTTTGGGTGAGAAATAACTGTAAGGTTCCCGAGGGTTGTTATGGGGAGTTCCCCCATTTCCCCTCATTCTTCCTTCCTGAGGTGTTTGTTAACCCCTTCAGTCAGACACTGAGCTTACACAGCAGCTCCTGCTATTCCAGCTTAGTTAACCCTTGATGCTGCAATAGCTGTGATAAAGGTTTTATATTTATAATGCTTCCTTACTTTTTAAATTATTTTCCAATGTTGCCTTTATTAACTGATAGTTCTGAAAACTGTGATGTTAATGGAAAAATACACCACTAAAGCAGAGCAGAGCTCTGCTCTTGATGGGCAGCACTGTATGTCTTTATTGCCCCATCTAATTGAATTAATATTCATGAGCAATGCTTTGGTGTCTTTACAAATATTGTTGTTTATTTATTAACTATTCTGCCTTTGATTTACTTTTTCACTTCCCATGGTTTCTCTGAAGTCCTCTTAGGTGAAACAGGTCATTGGCAATGTCACTTTTAACATAAAGCACTTGATTGAGGGTCTAATATAGATCTGTTAGAGCCTCATTATATTTATTTGCCTCCCTGAGCAGTTTTGCAGGTCTGGGTCTGTCTTTGTTTTTTTTCTGGGGTCAGTTACTTCTTTTAGTTCATGTGTGTGAGGCCAACTTTTTTATCCCTGTTACTGATTTACATTCAGATACTATCCTACTGATTAGTGACATGTACAGGAGATATTTGGTACTAAAGAAAATGGAAATGGTTTTTATTTTGGGAAAGGCAGATCCCATTCTCAAGTGGTTTGCCTGTGTATATCCAGTCTAGACTTAAATTTAATCCTTCTCATCTTCTGTTTTATGTTGTGCCTTATTAGCCTGTACCTCCTTTTAAAAACCAGCCTTAAATATCTTCTCTTCGAGGTCCATATAAATTTTGAAAGTATATGTTTTTTTGTTCCTGCAGCATAACTTAACTTAGGTGCATCTGTGGTATTTATAGCCCCTTTCTTTACATTCTCTCTCAGGAGTAATGCTGACTTATTTCTGCATTTAAATCTTCAAGTTTTAGCTAGCAAAGGGAGGTTTTTTTGGGTAACTGTTGTATTTCTGTGGCACTAACAATGCCCCTGCATAAATTCCCCTCCTCCCTCCTTATTTTGTAAAAGAAAAGCTTACACACAAACTCTTAAAACAGGCCATGAATGCTCACTTCTGGGAAGCAAAAATTCCTTTTTTTTTTTTTTTAAGAATAATTTTGGTTTATAGTAAGCATATATTTGGTTTGTACTTGCATATTACAGGAAGGAATCTTAGAATGTGGTTTAGCAATATAAATTATCTGAAATCAATTCTTTGTTTTGGTGGGTATTTTTATTTCTTTGCTAAAGTAAAGGTGGAGCCTCAAAATTCCCGTGGCAGAATGCATGCAGGTAGGGAAGAAAGGAGTGAAGGAGTGCCAAGGCTTGTGAATGTGGGAGGCGAGGCGGGCAGCACTTCACATTTGAGCCATGAGATTGATTCTGCAGTGCAGAACGCAGGCAGATCTTTCTGCCTCTTTGGGATCCAGGTATCTTCAGTGAGACTGTTAGTAGATTCAAGGAGTTATTGAGAGAAATAAAGAAATGGAAGACAGCTTCAGGAAGAAGGTAGTGTTGAAGTGACTAATTAAGCCAGACAGGAGACAGGATTACAAAGCAAATTTTATCAATATTGTTTATTCCCACTCAGGTTCACTAATTCCATTCCATTGATGTAGATACTGTGTTCTCTCGAGACTGGAGGGTGTTTAAGAAGTTACAGAAGCACCTATACAGTTGTTTTTGCTTTGAGATGGGGGAGACCATCATGTTCATCCCTTCCAGAAACTTTTAAAGTTTGTTACAATCACCTGATGAAAGTGGAATTAGGGCAGTTCATACTGCCATCTGTAATCATATCTCTTCAAGGCTCTAGGGTGCAGAGATTTATAAAAAAGAAACCTGAACCTTAACATCACCTTGTGTAGTGGTAGAATGAAAAAAAAAAAAAAAAGGTTGATTTTTATTAGCATATTCTAGCATTTTTGTATTTATGAATCTGTATTCTCAAGAGCTAGTGGTGAAGAAAAGGAGTCAGACAAACTTCAGCATGTGCTTGGTAGGCCGCAAAGCTGCTCAGCTCTGGTGGTGGATACTTGGGAGGCATTTCCCTCCAGGATCTCAGTCTGAATAGTTCTGTTTTACTGCTGGCAGTCTCAGTTGTGACGGCTAGGTTTTGGAGAAAGAGCTGAGTTGCAGAAGGCAAAGAGAAGAATGAACTGTTTAGGTAATGCTGAAGCAGAAGACAAAAATAAATCTTGTTCATGAATCCTGTTTGCATATTCAGATACACCATTGATAGCTGTATTTTTTCCTTTCCTGCCAATGAGAATAAGGCTTTTGGGCAGTGATGGCTGGGTTAATTGTGCAAGTTTAGAGGTTCTTTAAAAATAAAGTTACCAACAGCAAGACATAAAAGGGAGGTGCGTCATTATTACTAGAAAAATAAATCACTTTCATTATTTCTTTTGAAAGCATAAATTACAACAAACTATTCAATATGAGTTGTTCAGTTAATGGCTTTCCATGCCTCATTTATGACATGCTCTTGTGTAAAACTACTGAAATTATTGAAGTGCACAGTGCTGCGGGGACACATTGTTTTCTTTTAATGAGTATTCTCAGCACTAGCTGATGAGGTTTTGTTCTCTAAGAAACACAGAATTCGTGTATAACAATGTTTAAATTATTGGGCTTTGAAATATGTTTCATTGAGGCACTCATTTTATGATTAGATTGCAGATAGAACTATTGCTGAAATGCATCCACCTTAAAAGTCTGTTTGTTAGGGAATACAAAGTGGGAAGTACTCTCTATGAAAGCTGGAAAAAACATTCTCTTGTATAAGTGCACACTTGGAATTCCTCTGGTGTTTATGAGCAGACCATCCATCCTGTCCATGCCAGTTGACCTAAGGCAATTCATAAGGCAATCGTCACACATTACTGTTAATCCAAAGAAATTCTATACTAATGCAGCACTAATTAATGCTCGTTTGTATATGATTAGTGTTACATGTGGCACGTCTGTTGTGGTGGGACTTTGAAGTGTCCCCTGTCAGGAATGTATGGGAGCTTTGATGTCAGAGGGGTGATGAGCCGTGTGTCGCCGGCTCATTTGCTGTGCCACAGCAGGCGCTCCTTTGTGGGTACCATGTAAAGAGGCAGCTCTCAGAGTGAGTTATTTACATACCAGATTGATGGTGAGCAAGTAGAACAGAAGCTCCCTGCCATGTGGGATTTTCACACTTGTACACACTGCACTTCAGCTTACGTAAAAATTCTTGGCAAAGTTCTAGTGGCAAAATGGTAATTTCTTGGGGGTTCATTAAAGTAACATTAATCATGAACTCTGATTATGTTCACCTTAATTTATTCTGGAACTTCATAACTGAAATTAATCAGATTCTATAATTAGGTAGAACAATAAAATGGAATTTTGCCTTGTTATTTTATAATAGAGCTATTAATTCACTCAAATGTTAGAATTTTTTGAGGAATTTGAGGAACATCTGCTTTTAAGTACAGATCATATGGTCAAACTTGTACCTATTAGAGCTTCAAATGTATCTTTCTGTGTTGAAAAATGCTTGGGGTTTTTTGCAGTACTTCCGACAAGCAGGTTTATTGTTCGTTTACTATTGTGATGGACTTGAGAAACCTGGGAAAAAGCATTTCTCCTTTCTGGTTAGCTGAATCTTGATTATAAGATACAGACCCCCCCACCCTCCCTAAGAGAAATCTCAGGGTTTCAGATGAAGTCTGCACTCCAGGTGACTGAGTGGATGTCATTCATGCTCCCTGGAAGCTGGCAGTGTGTCATTATTAATTACTTGATAGTTGTATTTCTGTGTCAAAAATGGAAATCTTTGTTCTGGTAGCAATGAATGAGGAGAGGCAGCTTTTCTTGTCAAAGTAGACGTCCTTGCTGCAGCTGTGACTGTCACCAAGTGCTGTGGCTTCAGAGAAGCTGTGTGCACGTTCAGAGGGGGACCAGTAAGAGGCCGTGTTTGGCTCAGGAAGTCCCTGACCTACAAAGAGTTGGGATCTGTGGGGGCTTTCCAGGGAAATACGGCTGTGTGCTTGCCCCGGTCTTGAGTTTTTCTTTGGGTTTCATCTCTCAGCTGCTGTGTGAGACAGATTATCAAGGCTGGCTGTACCTTTGATGTGACCAAGTAAAACCATTATTGTACTCAGCCTTTACTGCTGAGATTTGCCTTTAGGAAGCCCAGGCCCTGAGACCTGTGCAAAACTCCAGAGCAGAAAGACCTTTCCCTCAAGAGAGGAGGATCAGGCTACAGGACGTGAGTTAAGCTGTACTTTTTCACCTGTTCAGCAGACCATTTTTGCTAGCCCGGCTGGGAACTGAATACAGCTGCTTGTATGAGACACTGTACATGGTCATGTAATCAATTACATTTGCCATCTTTGAGTACCTTCATTGCTAGTGCAGCAATATCCAGAATTTATTACAGTTCCATTGACACTGGAATCATGGCTTATTTCTCAGGTCATGGTGATGCCCTTGCACTTTTATTTTGTTTTTTTACCTTTCGTGTTATGGTTTTTGCACAATACCTGTTCTCGTGTCCAGTCTGAGGACTGGAAATAAGAGCTAAAACATGCCTCGAGAGAGGAGAGAAATTGAGGGACGACTCTGAGTAGAGCAAGCCTAGTACACAGCTTCTGAGGCTGGCATTTTCCATTTGTTGAGTGTTGCCAAAAGAAGTCTGATATTTGCAATGCATGTCTGAAAACTGTGTATATTTGGGGGGTTTTTATGTCAGTGGTAGCTCTCAGATCCCGTGAGAATAGTTTGTACTGCGAATTTTCATTTTCATTTCATGACTGCTTTTTAATTGAAGCAGTCATTTCCTTTTTTGAATAGATGGTGTTTGTTTTTTTTATTTACTGTCTTGAGACATATGCAGGGATTTGTTAAATGAGTCATTAATCTTTTTATACACCACCTTCTCTCAACAGGACCTCCAGTCAGGTACTTGGGCTTGCTTTGCTAGTAGATGTTTCAACCCTGTGCATTGCTGTACAAGCACGATCCACTGATGGATGGTGGGAATTGTTGCTTGGAGCTAGATTTATTTTTAAAATTGTCTGGGGTTTTTTGTTGCTGGAGGTTATATTCTCTCTCAGTTTGTATTTTGCAAGCGTAATGACTTCCCCCAGCTTTTTCTTGGTAAAAAGACCTGCCAGGGTATGGTGGTGTCACTTAGCTGTGTGACAGAGATGGATGCCGTTGGCTGCTTCTGTTTGTGGTGTGTGGATCTATTGGAAAGGGAAATGATACATGAAAGTGACCCCCTCTTAGGAAATATTTGAACCCACAGACTCCTTTCTTCTTGCTAACTTAGCTACAAGGCTGGGGCTTTATTAGGATTACTGTTTGTTTTATCCATGGAATGAAAGCATTTACTGTTGCTGTGCAGCCAGAATCAGAACACGGCTGGCAACAATCTGCTGGCAAGCAGGTGTACACCGGCTAACATTAGAATTTAGGAGCGAGTCTTTTTTCGGTTCGCCTAACTTAGGTTTTTTTCATGATGAGGATTTTTTAGAGAAGGTACCCACCTGCCATCTAGCTTTCTTGAAGACATCCATCCTATTGAGAGCAACAAGTTTTGGGCTGATGTAGTCCATTGAAAAAAAATGGTATCCACTTAATATTTACAGAAAGTCATGTTTTAAGAGTCTGGGATTGGGGTGAGCATGCACCCCCTGCTGCTCTGGGCCCTGGGATGTTGGATCCATCTTGCAGAGCACTGGAGTGGCCTGCTGGGGTTACGGAGAGCCTGGCATTTCAGATGCCTGGGAAGTGACTGTGAGAGCATGAGGAATCTGTGAGGTGCTAGTTGTGACTCTGCTTCTACTGTTTGTCCTGCGATACGTGCGTCTGGAACTGGGAGTCTTTGATTCATGACTGAAGGAAAGAAAAGGGGCAGTGTTGGTGTGTATGTGAATATTTACCCATCTGTGCCTCTTTAAGCAGATACATCGAACACGTGTTGTGTCTCGTGGCATAAGAAAATATTTTCTCATGTTCCCTACCATAAACTCACTAGTGTCCAACACTGGGAATGCTCATGGTGTAGGTCTCCATAAATAGGAAATACATGGAACCTTTGAACATCTGCATTTTGAGTAGCTCCATCAGTGCCAGGACCTTGTTCGCACACCATAAATACTTGAGGGCAGTGGGTCGAAGTACAGAAGAGGAAGGACAGAGCAAGAACAGCTGAAATGACCTTTTGGGAGTGTGGTGTTTGCTCCTTCCAGCTCAGGCCTGCTCCAATAGCCAGAATGCCAAAATATTAAACCTCAAGACCAGCTGTGGAGTGATTCAGGTAACGTCTTCCGTGTCTTGGTTTGAGACAGATTTGGAGGAATGTCCGAAATGAATGTATCCTCTAACAGAAGGCAGAAGTAATCCAGACAGTCTTTCCTGGCAGTCCTCTGGCATGCACTACTGGGACCCTGTCTCCATCTACCACGTGCAGGGGCTCAGACTGGGCAGGGCTGCTCGGTTCGTGGAGCCTCGGGTGTAACTGACCGGGTGACCGGTCACCCCAGGACATTCCAGCCGCCCCAAAGTCGCTGGGCTCCAGAGGGACTCCTGCACGTTTGTCTGCAGTGGATAATTAGCAAAATGTGTTTTCAAACCATGTGTAAGAAAATTCCAGCACTGTGGAAGGTGACCACAAATTCAAGAACCCGTGTAGTGAAGAAATACAGAACTGAAGTGTGCAAGTTTAAGAGGCGTCTTAAAAAGACAATATTTTGAAGAGGAAATAATTTATGCAAAATCTGATACAAAATCTAAGTGCTAAATAAATAAGCAGTACAATGTATTCTGTTTTGACACTTTGTTTCCACTCAACAGGTACTGAATGCAGATTAATTTGTTACCAATTCTTGAAGCTATTTTTCATTCTATTCACTTTGTTTTGTACAAACAGTTGCCCTGTAATTTTAAATTTCAGTCTTCTGCTTTGAAGCTACATGAAAATATGGTGGGATAAAGATCCAGAAAAATAGATTTGTGGTTATGTAATTTCTCTTTATTATAAAAAAGTTGCTTCACCATATGAAACTGTTTTTCTCCTATATTTTGGAAGGCTCATGTTCCCATTTTGTTTTTCACCGAATCAGCATGATGTAATGTCTCTCTAATTTCTGTAATCTTTTATGATTACAACATGAGGGTAGTGGTATAAAAAGTCACTCTCATACAGTATTGAGAAGTCTTGAAGATTTAAAACCAAAGAATGGGATATAAGAATGCCTCGATCCAGATATTAAATGATAGACAAATAAGCAATGTAGTAATTGTTAAAGACTTAATACTACAATAATTTTTTTTATTTAAAGGTTTGGGGTTTTTTGTCTTTGTTTGCTTTTTCATAATGTTAAAGTACTATAAACTTTTACCATTTGTTCCGAATTACTACATTTTTGAGCAAATAGATGTTTCTTTTGAGAAACATTTTACATTGTAGGAGTATTGTAAGGGCTTGTTTCTGTTGCCACTTGTGTCAGCAGCTTCCTGCGACAGAAGTAGGTTTTGGACCCCTTTGTCTTTTAGCAGAAATACAAATGCCTGATTTGGCAGACGCTCACAGCAGATTTTGTAGCTGCCTGTTGAAGTCTCCTGTCTGTATTGTCTTGCAGTGCAGTGAGACTTAATAAAATATCATCAGCCTTGACTAACAGCTGCATAAACAAGCTTTGTTGTTAAAAATCAGGCTGTATTTCAAGGCAACAGGTAAGTCTGAGGCGAATTCAAATTTTTTTTTTTTTTTAAATTTCCAGGAAAACTTGGCTATGTATTTCAAGAATTTCTTAGAAGTTTGAATAGTTAAACCCTCCCTCTGGAACCAGTAGATAAAATTCTACACATTAAACACGGTAAAAATGGTGCATATTCTGCAAAGGACAGAATTTTAGATTAAAGTTGTCTGGGCACAAAAGCAGTAACAAAATGATCCCTACAAAACAGAGTAACTTAATAACACAAGAAATAACTTTTGTTAATTTGAAGCTTTAGAAACTGAAGCTTGTAAAGTAAGATGTAATTAAATTATGGTACTGTACATACCAGTTGTTCTTGGTAATTGAAACTTTACAATATGAAAAATACATTACATCTGTACAGTTTATACAGGTAGGTAGGATGAGTTTTGAAAAAGATTCACTTCGAGGGTCAGACTCTGAAGTCAAAAAAATACTGCACAACTGAACTAATTACAAATTGTAGACTCAAACCAATTAATCTTTGTGATTCGCTTTTAATTTGAACAGGGATCCTAGAATCCATAGCATTGTCTTCTCACTCGTGTCCATAACGTTACATAGGATTTGGTTGCAGCCTCTGCTACAGGAAAGCCCCTCCAGCACCCCCCTAAGCCAGCTGCTGGCTGTGCTCCTTGATCCGTGCCGCCGTGGTGATTGTGCTCAGGTCCAGCTCGGGCTCCAGGTGGGTGTCCACTGCCTCCTCCGGGGTGCTGGAGTCGTAGGGCTTGTGAGCCAGCAGCTCGTGGTGCACTCCGCAGTAGCTCAGCGTGGGCTGGTCGTAGGCCAGGAATGTTGACACGTTCATGGACAATGGGATCTGGGGCAAAAACAGAGGTGAAAAGCAGCCAGTTACCAAAAGACACAACCAAATGGTACTTGCCTGGTTTGCATGTTGAAAAACCAGACTGTCTGCTCTCTCTATCCTTCCACCCACTCCTCTCCACCCAAACCCTGGTCTTCACCAGGATGTTTTAAACCTGACCTCTGCCACCTTTGACTTGAGACCCAGGGCTATGTATGTGCTTGAATGTGTTTGTGAAGATTAAGATGTGATTGAAGTTAAATTATCTTTAGAAAGTAATTACCCCCAGCTGTAATCACTCTGTCAGGGAATATTTCAAAAGAAATGTAAATGCTTTTTCAAGTTTGAGTGGCTTGAATTTGTCAGTGAGTGTGATGCCTTTGGTCTGCTTGGAAATACAGGTGAGAGTGTTCCTACTACTGAGGTGTTTGGGGAAGGAGACCTCAACCCTCCTGGCATTGTAACTAAACAGGGAACAGCCTTATTTGTATCCCCTCCTTTGCAGCTTTCCTTCCAGTTTTCATTCCTAGTGGGATGTATCTCAATAAAATTTGTAGTTATGAAGAACCTCCTGTTCTTTGAAATTCAAAAGAATCAAATACTGTCACAGCAATTGTAATGGTTAGTTCTCATCTCTGACAGCACTTCTGGAGTAAAACCCACTGCACTGTTTAATTAATAGTGATATGTGAGCTTCGTATTGTTTGGAGCTCAGGTTCAGATGAGCATCAAAAAGCCCCAGCTTATCTTAGATTTAGTGTTCAGAAGCCTTAAAATTGCAGTTTCTGTTCAAGGAAGCATCTGTTCTGCAAGCTGAATTTCATTGCATAGTATTAAATTTCTGTGCAGTGAGGAGGAAGTTCCAGCAACCCTCTGTCTTCTCAGGAAGTTTAAAACTCTAGACTTACTTGACATAGAAAGTGTAGCTAAAAGTTTGTATTTACAAAACTGTATGGCAAACCAGAATTTTTAAAAAAATACTTCTGTTCAGTCCTGAAAATAATGTAGTTCAGTGTTTGGTGTGTTGAATTTTTTTTGCGTTTCTCTTTTGATCATCACTGGCAGCTGAAAAGTTACCAGAGATTAAAAAGAAAGCTTTTTTTTTTCCCCTTTTAAAAAAAAGAGGGAGATAATTTGGTTCTGGTCTCTGTAGCAATTACAGGGATCTGCAGGAAATGGGTTATTTTCTCCAGCCTGCAGAAGTGTATTTACTTCTAAACAGATGTGAACTGGCGGGGGAGGGGAACGCTCGTAGCTCCAGATGAGTATCTCAGCAGTTAACAAAGATGGGAAAGGGTCTTGCAAAGGCCTTACAGCATTTATTAAGCTTCTGGTGGTGTGCCTGTGTTCTTATCGGATTGCTTGACCTTGGCTGTGCTTTCATAAAACACAGAATTGCATTTTTTTCTGAATGCATTGTATTTAGAATCAGAGGCAATGTTTTCAGCCGAAGGGTTTTGGTATTTTGTTAAATTTCATGGACATGGGGAGTTGGAGCCCCTTGTGGGGATTTCAGGACTCGGCCACAGAATCCTGAGAATGAAAACTTGGAAAATAAAGGTATAAGGGGACAACCACAGATCTGGAGTGGCTTGAGAATGTTATGATGGGAAGTTATGATAGGGCAATGGAGTATTATCCATGAAGGTGACAGAAACAGAGCTGAAAAACAGATGATCATGAAAACGAGGGATGAAAAAAAGCAAACCACACTGAAACAAATGAGCTGAAGGGTGGAAGCAATAGAAGTGATGGAGCTGTGGTGTGTCATTCTGAAAAGGTACAGATTTACAGTGTAATGACAGGGTCACATACAGCACAGGCATGGGACTGTGGTATATCAGCGTATGGTCAACAATTTAATCTATTTCATATGCAAGTTTTGCTGTTGTCTTCACTTTAAAAAAGCAAGCCCTTGCAATATGTACCAGGGAACTACACAGCTTTTATGGATGTGAATCAAAATGAAATGCTTTTTTTGTGACTACGGGAAGATTCTTGTTATTTCAAATGAACCTCAAAACAAACCTGATACTTTACCATCCGTCAGTTTGTCTCTGTGCCTTTTTTTTTTTCTTATGGAGTCTTAGGACAGGGCTATAATAGCCTACAATAGGTTTTGTACCTACATCTACATCTCCTGCCTCTGTCTGTACCCCTGCATTTAAATTCTCTCTGTGCTTTAGGCAGGTCTTGCATGTAACAAGTCCCTTAATTTCCCTTTAGAATGCCCTAGAGCTGTGTCATAGGCAGTTATGAAAAGAAAATATCTATCTGATTGTCATCTTGTCCCTTTTCTTTCGTTGTCTGCTTCTTCAAGCACTTACTTAAAACTGCTGTGCTGTGAAACAAGGGGGATATTTAAACTCAAACTTCTGTTAAAGCAACAGATAAATCTATTACAGCCAATTTATGATGGTCATGGATTTAGAGTTCAGATCCTTCTGGCTCCCCTACCAAGAAGTAATTCAGCTGTGGGGGTAAAGTCACCAGAAGTTACTTTTTGTTGTAATTTGCATACACTGTGAGGAGGCCACACTGTAAGGCAGCGAGTGCCTCGGATTGAATTGTTGTCCCTTGAAAGTGCTGAAAAAAGATAGCTGCAGAAGCCTCTAGTCACTTTGAAAGACCTCAGTTTTCCTTCAAACTTCTCAATTCTTAGGTGGTTGTTCTTTTGAGTTTACGCATTTCAACCTTTCCAAGTCCAGATTCTGAAGGCCTGGTAAAGGGCAATGTGTTGTTGGATCAGCTGCTGAAAACTGTGGCATGAAATGTCACAAGGACAGGTATCAACTCAGCCAGTTTTCCTTGTCAGTGGCACGGAGGAGTTGAATGCAAAGGGAAGGATGTTTTCAGGCTTTTTCCTGCCTCTCTCAAACTCATTTTCTACTCAGTTCAGGCTGTAATTAAAAACCTACCAAAAGTGTAAGCAGCAAGAATAGCTTTCACTGAACAGCACAATTGTTCCTCACACAAATGTTAATGTCCTCTTGGTGAGAGAGAAGTGTGTTTTCTATTCAAAGGGCACACCTGTCGAGATTTGTGAAATTTCAATACTCAGGAACTCTTGCTTTTTTTTCTGCTACACAGTCGTGGAATGTTTCATGTGCTCTGCTTGGCTCTGGTAATTTTTCTATTCTAACATGTTCATCTCTGGTCAACTTGGGGTCCCACGTTGTGAGAAATAATGCAACTGAATCCAAACAGAAGTTTTATGCCTAACTTTGACTGCTGTGTCAGACTAAAATGCACATTCCTGTCAGAGAAAGACCAGAGTGAGGAAGCAAAGGGCACGTGAGAAACCTGAAGTCCTTTTAAGTCTTTTAAACCCTCACTTGAGTCACTCTCAGTGGGAGGACCCATTGTCTCCATGGCAGTATAAGCAAAATAACCCCTTACTGAAGTAGCTGCTGTTTCTAGACTTTGGTTGTTTCAGTGGCTGAATGCCCTGGGCTTATATTGATACTAAAACAGGAAAATCTTTACTAAGTGCATGATTAGAATTATGGCCCATCAGTAATAGTAATTTCATCTGTTCGGTGGTCAGCATGAATTTTTAGTAATTTATGATGCTGCACGTTCCCTGGGAAAGGAGGGTGGTGTTAAAAAATAAAAATCACCTGAAGAAACAAAGGCCAGAACTTCTGAAGCTTTGCTTTGAACGTTGGACTCCTGAATAGTAAACTGATATTTTCTGAGGGTAAGAAGAGAGTACAAGAGCATTCAGCCACTGATGGGTTCCATAGCAAAACCAGTGGGGCTTTTTTGAGGTTTTTTTTGTTATGTCAATGTAGATTTGATATCTTAAAGTAGAAGGAACTGACAAAATTTTTTCAGCAATTTGCATATACTAATTTTGACAGTCACCTCTACTAGAGTTTGAAATGCCAGAGGGAACAGCTGCTAACAGCTGCTAAGCCCTTTCTTCTTAATTTTAAGAAGATGATAAGAGGAGAAAGCAGAAAGAAAAGGTTTTGTATTTCACTGATTCAGTTCACTTGGGTTCAGGCTAAGACATAATGAGCTGTGGTTTCCTTGTTGCTGGACATTTTGTCTTGCATGTTGTTAATTTTCCTAAAATTTGAACAGGGTGATATTTACTTAAGATCTTTCCTTCCTACAAAGAATGTGACATTTGTAAGATGAGAACAACTTGTGTCTTGATTAGCTCTAATTGCTTGCTTGACTCTGAAAGGAGTATGTATTACATTTTTTCAGTTAGACACACTTGCTAATAATGTTAGAAAAATGAACACATTATAAATACTCTTCTGCCTGACAAAGTAAATATCTCCTCTGCTTGCCTTTTTTTTTTTTTTTTTAATTTTCTGTGTGGATGCCTTTGGTTGTGTGGGTTTTTATTTGTTGGTTGGTTTTTGTTTTAACTTGAACAACCTACAGTTTTGGATTTTTGTTTCTTTTTAATAGCAGTCCTTCAAGTTCTAATGAAGTAAAGTGAATTAAGGAAGTAGGTATGAGAGTGTGTGACTAAATAAAAATTAATCCATTCAGTTGCTTGAAATATGCTTCATAATATTTAGTAGAGACGTGTACATTATCCTAAAGTAGCTCCAAAATGTTATTACAATTAGATCCGTATCTAACTGAGCACTAACCTTTTTAGGCTTCTCATTTGTTTTTAATTTGTATGCAAAACTTGGTGTTTATTAGATAGGTTCTGAAGGCATAATTACTGAGGTATCATTTAAAAACAGCAGCGCTGTATTTTGTGGGACTAAAAGCAAATCAACACAGATAAAGCTTTTACTTTAGATGCTGGATAAATGATGGACTCAAATCCAAGTATTGCCTAGCAAGCATTTGTTGCATCTAGAAACAGGGAGCTCTCTCTTGTCTTAGTAAGGTTTGTTGCAGCTTGGAGAACCTGACCTTCATACTGTAGCTTAGTTTTAATTCTCTATTTAGAAATCAATAAATTATCTTAAACTATGAGGGAATTGCATGAATAAAAGCACATTAAAAAAGACACCTTTGAAAAGCGAATAATGTGTTTGTAGAGATGTCTCAGAGAATGTGTTTGTAAGCCACATGTGTGTAGGTAATGCGTGCATATTGTACATGCACAGTGGGTAAGTCATGTGGACAAGCCCTGGAAGAGGTCAGTGCACCCCTTTCCCTTCTCCTCTGAAAGTTCTAGAATGGTAAGAAGAAAAGCAATGAAATTCATTGGATTTACATTATAGATTTGTTTCATGTTTAGGGGAGGTCTGTTTCCCTTAAATCAAAACCTCTTCTATCATGAAATAGAAGAAACAATGAATTAAAGTTTTAAAGTTCTTCTAAACTTGTCCAAGCCGGCCTTAGTTGAACATCAGGGTGCCTTGTTCAGTTAAAGAGCCCGGGGCTGCTTGTGCAGCAAGTCTTCCACAAGCCCAAGGGCAGACTTTGTGTTTTGGAGAGCTCTGTGGAGAGCAAGGTCTGTGCATGGTAATCAGGGGTGTTTGTCATAATGAGCAAAACCCACTGAAGACTGGCCAGGTGCAGTATCTAATCAGTTATGACACCAACTGCAGTTATCTTTACTGATTTTAATTAATTGTTCCTGTTTTGGTTGATAGTTGAACTTTTTGGGCCATCAGTAGGCTCTAAGTAGAATTTTTTGTGGTTTTTGGAGGATGGATTCTCATGCCTTGGGTAGGCCTCTGTAGAGCGCGATTAATATGATCTTATTTTCTTCTCTAATTATTTTAATGTAACAGGCAATTTTCATATCCCCTAAGTACTGTAACAGGCAATCTCATTACTTTTCATCAGGCTTGTTTACAGAGAAATAAAACAGCAGCAGAATGCGCAACACTGAACGAACCAGAAGTTGAAGTATTACCTACTCTGAGTGTTCAGAACCGCAACTCAAACCCCACAGATCATGAGTTTACCTTAAGAAGAGGAAAGTATTTTTATTGTTACAATCTTTAGCTGGTTCTTTACTTTTCAGTGTGTGAGCGGTTCAGCAATTTTATATAGTTTGTGTATCTATGAAGGCTAAGTTCTAAATTCAGTGAAAGCTGAAGTTATTAAAACTCCAGTAAGAGGGTGTTTAGAAAATACCAAGGAACTTGATAATCGGATGATGTCGACATCTTCCTTTTTACGCTTTGCCCTCTCTCTCTCTTATCTTCCAAATCTTAACCTTTCTTACTTTGTTCTATGGTTTTCCCTCTATTTCTGTCTTTAAGAGGAAGCATCCTCATTATTACCATATTAATAATTTGTGTAACCTCTCCATCTTCCAGTTATATTGTTGTTGGCTGCCATTAGTCTCCTATCTCCTTCACCTTTGCTTTTCCTGCATTCTACGCTATCTCTTTGGCTTCTTCTCACTGAGATGCCCCAATGCTGTCTTCCCTTAAGTGCTGTAGCCCAAAATCGGCTTTCTTGACTCTGGGAGAGTATACAGGATAGCCTGGTGGTGCTGAGACAAACGGTGAAACCACACTCTGCAGTTCTAAATTTTGAGTATTAGTTGTCAGCCCTTGATACATAAACAGTTCTGCTGCTGCATGGACTGTGATTGTGGTTCCATGGTGTCCAAAGGCTGATCCTGCCAAGTGTTGAGTGCAGCTGTGGCTTGCCTAACGGAACGAGCTGATGACATGTGCACGTAGTGGTTGGATAAAGTGGACTTCCCTGGGGTATCATAAGCCAGGGCCACAAGATTTATAGATCTTTATAGAAGGGAAGAGGACTTGTACTATGTGTGAGAGCAAGGAGGAGGCCTTATTTACTTTGCTAGCTTGATTTTTCCCAAAATTTAGTGTGTAGAAACTGAGTTGAAGACAAACTGTGTATTTCATTTGAATTCTTTGTTACAGATAGCTTGAGATTAAAATGGGGTACCAATTAAAAAACCCACAAAAACCATCCAAAAGCTGATGTTTTTGATGTTTTTCTCCTGATATTTCTGGAGGACAGATTTTCCTGTCACATCTGTAGCTGACAGAATCCTGTCCACAGTGCTCTGGTAACTGAAACCAGGATGCTCTCTCAGCAGAGGTGTGCTGGCAAAGCCCTTCCTGCAGATGCAGCCATGCTTAATTCTATTAGCTTGGCGTGTGTCAGGCAGGATGTTCTTCAGCTGCTGCAGGGGGCCTGCAGTCACATTGTTCTGCTGCTATTACAGCACTCCCAGCCGACTGCTAGGGAATTTGAGGCACTCGGTGGTCAGTGATACAGTCTCAGGGATATTCCCATGTAACCTCAAGTCCCGGAGCCTTAGGAAGTGTGTAAGAAGGGTTTAAAGCCACAAGTAATGCCCCCCTATACCCCTTGTCTGGTACCTCTGTGTACTGCTGCATTTTGTGGTGCCATGCTGAGCCAAAGCACACCTCGAGGTGTCGGGTGTGTGCAGATCATTTAAAGGCATAACATCAAGGTGCCTCTTTGGGCGTAGGAAACTACTCATGAAGAATGAGGACGTTAATCGTGGGGTTTTGATTTCAGTCCCAGGTGTGTTGCAGTAGAAATTCCTCTTTACATTTCAAACAATTTGTTTCCGTGGAGTGGTGTCGTTTTGTGCACAGTGTTCTCAAACAAATTATTTAAAAATCTAACATTCACAGCCTGCATCAGCTTAAAATATGAGTAATATTATTCCAGTGACTAATCCAGACATACCTGTCAGAGATGGAAAGCTTATACTGAGACTGCCTTAATCCACTCGCTGATTTTTATGGTCTCAAAGTCCCTTGAAGTACCTGACTGAAATGCAAATGTGCCCCACATGCTGAGTTTTGCATGTAAATCTTTAAATTATTTGAAGGATACAGACAGATTCCCTTGGGATTTAATAATTTGCTAAAACTAAAATGGTTTGTTTTTTGCAGGAAGTGTTTTGTATTTGAAGTGTGTTTTGCAGTGTATAATGCAGCTGTTCTCATTGAAAATGTAGTACATGCTGCACAGAATTCCCTGTTTTCTTCTCCCATCCTTCCTTCCTTTGTTCTGTGAGGTGGGTTTGTATTGCTCAGAGAGGAGTGGATGATAATATGTCTATTCAAAGAATAATTAAAATAGGCAAAAGACCAATTCTCCATATAGCTACCATTGCACTTTAGTTGAATAATTAGCATATTGATATTTTCTAATTGTTGGAACAAGAGCATTTTCATATATCTTAAAAAACCATTTGAATGGTGCCAGAATGCTACTGCAGTTTTGGCAGAGGCTCTCCTGGAATCAAGTCCTCATTCTTTGTTAGGGGTAGGAAAATCGACATGTTCACCCAGAGAGGAGAGACTTCCTAATGAATATTGGGAGAAACAACTCAAAACAAAGAAGACTTAAAATCAAAAATTTCTTACTGAAAATTAAAACAATTAATAGAGAAGAATATACCTAAAAGAAAAGTGAAAT
Source organism: Edolisoma coerulescens (assembly GCA_013397115.1). Classification (NCBI taxonomy): domain Eukaryota; kingdom Metazoa; phylum Chordata; class Aves; order Passeriformes; family Campephagidae; genus Edolisoma; species Edolisoma coerulescens. The sequence continues at coordinate 287,563 of VWZW01007790.1, read as the reverse complement.
GTACATTTAATGTTTAATTAACATACTGCTTTATCAGACTTGTTTCTGAGCAGTGTTTGTTTTGTTTATTTCTGCAGAATAGTATAATTTCATAAAACTGAGTGAAGCATTTCTGATTACATTACTGAATAGGCTCTGTGTAATTATTTAAGTAAATTAAAGAAAGATGTTTGTTAAAAATTGAATGATACTGCAACAGAAGACTACTACCAGATGCAGCTTGAAAAGCAAGAACAGAGCTTAATATAATTTATAAATTTCATGGATGGGGAGCATGGGCTATATTGATCATTAATTTCTCAATAAAGATTCTTAATAACTTTTATTGAGAAATGAATACCTGTGTGTACCTGACTGATAAAAAATTGTTCTTTTCTTATGTGACAGAAGTAATAGTAGATTGTTTCTTTTCCTTAACCATCACATCCTGTACATATACTGTTTGATATTTATGCTAATGAAAAAATTGTCTTTTTTAGCTTATTTCCCTCTTTGAGTGGCCATCATATTGTATTTTATCACTGTGTGATTCTAGAGGGAAAAAGCTCTGTTACATTCTCAAGCAGTATATCAGTATAGGCTAGATTATTTTTATTTCTAAAATGTACTAATATTTGCATTTGTTAAAATATTTCTATCATGCATTTCAGTTGCACTGCTGCTATGACATCTGTGTGGCACTCAGGCTGGATGTTTGTGTATTGAACTGTCCAAAACGAAACAACTCTTCAGTTTAGGACTACAGATTTTTCAGGGCAGGAAAGCATTACTTGGCTAGTTTAATATTAACTCTTCTAAAATCCAGGCCAAACATTCCACATATGAAGTGACAGTTTGTTGATAGCCAGGCTATCCTTTTCACTCTTAAATGCTGCAGTAATTAGTTACTTTGGCAGAGTTTCAGGAAAATGACAGTGAACAAGGGGGCATAGGCAATACACTGTGTCAGAGTTAGAGGTGTGCAGGCAAGGGACCAAAGCTGAGCAGAGCAGTTTAAAAAGGAAAATCCTGGGATGGTTGTTGTAAACGTTTTTGGTTTGTTAAAGATGACCTGAATTTCTGGTTGGGTGGTTTCTCGCACTGGCACCAAGTTTCAGAGGCTCAGGTATCTGTGCTCAGCCCGGCGTGCTGGTTACAAATCCTGGTGAGACCAGGGGCCCTGCGCACAGCTCCCTCCTGCACGGCCCTCGTGGCACCAGGGCTGGGGCTGCACTGACAGAAGAGGAGCCTCTCTGTCTCTCTGGGCTGTCCTAACTCTTCGTGGCCTTTTTGGCAAGGGGATCTTAAAGCCCCATCCTCCTCACCACTTGGTGCCGGTGGTATTCCTTTCAGATTTGTACAGGTAAAGTGCATTTCCCCAATAAAGAAATCCTCAAGCAGTGAGAGAAATGCAAACTGGTTGGGACATTTCTTTAGAGCCAGCCAGTTATACCCAGTCACTTTGATCTTTGCTACCCCGTTGTACAAATACATTTATTTTCTTAATTTAACTGTGGAGAGAGCAATCGATAGCCCTTGCTGCATGGCTATTTTGGGTCAGCATGTTCCCTCCAGGTCAAAATGGGGTCATGTTGCAGTGTGATAAAAGAAGCTGCCTGTAGTATTTTTGGTACTGTGAGTAGGCAGAGAATGGTTCTCTTCATGCAACCTGAGATGTTAAACAGTGTCAAACCACCCATGTCTAGCAAGAGCCCACAGGACTTCAGGGAACACACAAAATGGGTGTGGAACAGCACAGCCAGTGCTTCTAGCAGGTCTGGTCTGGGGGAGAGCAACAGAGTCTGAATACTCCTGAAACAAATGACAATAGTACAGAAAATGGAATAAATACATTTGGTTTATGCAATTCTATAGGGAAACTTCCACAGAATTTACAAAAGAGGATGTGTTTCTGTTCAGGGGGCTTTTTTGCTCTTTGCACAAAGGAGGGAATTCTGTGGAAAACAGGACAAACTCGGAGGGCTCAAGAGCCAGGCCCTGCTGTGTGCAAGGAAAAAGGAAATGCAGGTGCACTGGATGTTCCTCGTTGTGCTTGGCCTCAGTTGGTGTTTCCCACCTGCAGGTGCAAGATGGGGAAAACTGTGCTGGTAATAAAGAATTCCCTTCTGTGTTTGAGAAATATAAGATTATGTGTGAGCCGCCCATCTTAATGAGTCTGTGCATGTCAAAGATAATAAAATAGTGCTGGTTTGCAAAATGAGGAGAAATTTACACTCTGAGGCCTCATATTCCACCTTCACTAGCTCTAGGTAGATCCTGATGATGGAACATAAACTTCCACTTAGATGGAAATTCAAGAATCTGAGAAATACTGTCTTGAATTAGAATGAAAAAAACAATTAAGGACTTTTGACATTTTTGACAGCACTGGAGTATTTTCATTTTGAATTAGAATATTTTGTTCTAAGTGGTTTTTGTTGCGTGCTGTCTTAGTAATTAAACCTTCAACAAAACGGATTATCAAAATTGATTTTTGAAATGTCGATTAAAGCTGTAAAATGGCAATAGTGTATTAAAATCATAATGAGAACATTGTAGTCTAATCCAAATGTTCCAGAATTTTTAGTGCAATATTGTGTATATATTTTTCTTTCTCTTTTTAAAATGAATTTCAGTAATTGCAATTTTCTGTTGAAAAAAAATCCACCCATGTGTTTTTGACCAATTTTGACCGCCTTGAGAATAATTTCAAGGATTGGTTCCTTTGCTCAGGCCAGACCATGCCATTAGCAGGATGGTGGTCACGAAGTACCATCACATCTTGTCTCTGACATCAAGCACAGACAAAAAAGGCAATCTAGCAACAATAGATGGAGTTACTAACAGTGCCAGTGCCATACTTACTGGCTGTTACTAATTAAATGACTTAATTAAGTTGTCAGGACAGAATGTAGATAATCACTGTGTCAGTTGTTCTTTATCATCTGGCTGCTTGGGCAGATCAGTGTCTGGTGTGTGTCATGCATCAGCATGTGGCGTGGACCCCTTTTTTTTTCTTTCCATTTCCTTAGGCATTTCTGCATTCTCTCAGAATATAGCAATAAAAAAACAGGTGCAGGCTTTGACTTGTCCCATGCGTAGGGCTCTGATGGCACCTGTACAGTGTTAGGAGTTTGAAGGCAGAAGCTGTTCTGAGCAGTGTGACTGTGCTGTCATAGACTCCTGTCCTAATGTTTGGTAGCCATGAAGCACCGCAAGGTCAGAACATGTCACTGGTGTGGAGAGCTGCTCTCTGCACAGGATTGCTGGCAAAGGAGCAGTGACAGCTTACTCACATGTTACTGGGCTTGGATTCACAGCTCCAGTGGGCTTTTGTCAGTGGGGGAAGAGCTGGATTTCTCTGTCTGGTGGGTCACCACGGAGTGCTCTTGTGGTCCTACAGTCCTGGGCCATACAAGATCCCTTCTGAAAGCCTGCTTTCCAGTCAGGGCATGCTGGCATGCGTGTGGGCTGTTCCCTGGGACAGTGCTGCATGTTGCAGGTGCTGTTTACACCTTGGAACCGTGCAGGAATGGCAGGCAGGGGTTTGCCTACAGCACTGGGTCCGTGTGCTGAACAGACGTGCGGAAGGGCCAGCACAGCTGCTGCATGAGCCAAGGTCTTTGGAGAGACCATTGTGGGATTCCACAGAGAATGGTCTTGGCTCTTTACCCCTTACAAACTCCTCTCTAAAGCCATTTTCTTTGAAAAGCTTTGTGTAAAACTTTGATTACAAGAATTTGCATGAGAATGACTAAAGCATAATTAATTTCTAGTACTGCTTTTTCAAAATCTGGTTTTGCATGATATTATATGCACACCAGGTGGGCTGAAAATCTGAGCAAATTTCACAATCAGAGGGCAAACAGAGGTCACATCTAATTTACGAACCTAATTTTTAAGTATTTGGGCAGAAGTTCTTCAGGGTGATTTTAGAACAGGCGAGAAATATTTTATATAATTTTATGTGACAGAGATGTTTTCTGCCTTTTTAAAGAATAGTTTGCTCTTTATAGTTTTGTTCCTTTTGGTAATGTGCTTTGCACATTAAAAATAGATGAACAGAGAACTATTCAGCTGAGCTACCCAAAGATGCAGGTGGCTGGTACAGAAATCTGCCAATCTCAAATCCATATTGAAAAATTCCCTATGAAAGACTTTTTACCCCAAAGCTGGTGAAGTTAACTGGAAATGGGTCACGTTGGTTTTCTAGCAATAGATTTTACAGTTGTACAGAAAAAAATTCTCCAGCCTCATGAACATTAGCAGCACATTTTGTAACTGCTATTTGATTTTACAAGCACAAGGGTTTATAAAAGGGAAGCTTATGAAGATTTCAGTGCTGTTCAGTTCTCCCCATTATGCAGTGATTCTGTGGCACTGCTCCTGAGTCAGGCAGCTGCCTTTGGTCACCCAGGAGTTTATTGGAAGACTGTGCCTCCACAGGCTTTGTGTCCCAGCCACACAGGCAGAGCCTCACTTGGAATTTGCCTTCCACAAAGATTTTGACTGTATCTGAACTCTGCATCTGGCATTGATAGGAAATGGGTCTGGGGAAGGCCAAGTGCTGCCCAGAAAAGATTGCTTTTTCCTAGGATTGTTTGAGGACTTGGTGGAAACATGGAATTTGGCACTGCGTTGGAAGAGAAGGGTGATAATTATTTGAGTATCATGATTTAGGAAAGATACAGCCAAATTACTGATTGTTGAAGCACTTATTTCACTTCCATGAATTTCTGTAGTAAGCGAAGGCTGGCTTGAGAAGGAAGTTACTTTAAAGCAAATTGGCGTGTAGAATGATTAATGCTGCAGTGATTGCCCCAGAAAATGCTCTTGCTTCACTGTCAGCATAAAGTAGCCCTTTGTAGTTTTCCTGCCAGTTAAGCTGGTACCTTGCATTTTCTCTGTCAGTGTTTTTACCATTCCTTAAGGTGTCAAGGACAGGTCACTTCTGCAGATGGTGTTCCTGGCAGTACAGTGAAACGCACGGGTTGGACCCTGGATATCTGGGAACACTGTGCAAAGGTGCTCTGGGCAAGGAAGTCAAGACCTTGGTCTGCAGAGCAATGGAAATGCTTTGAGGGAGGTCCTGCACTGCACCCTGGGGCGTGGAGCTGCTGCCTCAGATCCCAGTGGTCACACAGCCTGTGCCAGGCTGGCACTGCCAGTCCATTGCCTTTGCTCAGGCAGGGCTGGATTTACTTTCTCTGTTTCTACAGTGCAAATTTATGTGCATTGTCTTTCAAATCTCCTAACAGGGGTAGTTGAAAGTTGGCTTATATAGAAATAATAACTGGTGGCTTGAAAGAAAGTAAAATCATGAAGAACACTGTATTCAGAGTTAACCCTTGTCTTGATGCCACTGAGAAAAGGGATGGAAAGAATTATCTTATGAATTACTCCAGAGATAAGGTGGCAACTTGAGTGCAGCAAGGAAAGGAGGAATAATTGATTTTAAGCATGGGTTGCATCTGTAAGATAAACCACTCAGCATCCTAGATAGCGAGCTTTTTCAGTACATGCCATCATTCAATTCTGGAGTAAATGTAAAAATTGCAGTAGAGCTTTCAAAACACTCTAATAAATTCATTTTATGAAAAGTAATTATGTGCTTTGAATAAATAACATGCTTTGTCTTTTTTTGTTTAAAAAGAAAAGCTTTAACGAGCAAAAATGAGGAGAGTAAAAGTTGTTTGCCATTCAGAGAAGTTAATGCAATTGCTGGGGCTGATGATTTGCTTTGAATTGTTGATAAGTTCATTTCTTCTTCATTAACAAATTATCTTTTATTCTTTAAGAGCAATACAAAGAGCCTAATGGATTTTCAGTTTCTGAGACTCTTTATTTTCTGGTTTTTATTCAATTAGTATGTGGTGTTTTCAGTTATGTTGTTTGACTAAAAGAAAACGAGGACAGACAAACAAATCCTAAAAGCATTCTAGGCTCAGTCCTTAATCTACCTGTCCTGTTCCTTTCCACTCCTGGAGATGTTTGAGCAACATGTGTTGCTATTTTGTGCCACCTCTTGGCTTCCCTGCAGCAGTCAGAGTCCCTACACTGTCAGATTTTTACTGCACCTGAGCACCCGGCTTTTTATTCGTGCTGCGTTTGCTGTGCCTCCTGCACTGACACCGCTGTGCTGCCCCCAGCTCTGGGGGCATTGCTGATGCCCATAGCCCAGGAGTAAAGCCTGGAAAGAGATCTCAGGGTGAGGGCAAGGGAATCTTTTAGCTCCTGCAGCTTGTTTGGATAAATTAAGGAAGGTAAGGAAATTGCAGCTCAGCCAAAAGATGAGAAGCATGAGGATATTGCTGGGACAGGAGCTCCACTGAAAAGCAGCACAAGTGCACGTGTTGTAAGGTTTTAAAAAGCTAAGCTCATCTAGGTATCCGATGGGAAGAACGAATGCAGTGAGAGCAGGAGTGTTTGGGAGCCTCAGTGCTTGGTGTCAGAGTCGTGGGAATCTTTGCCGTAGTATAATTTATTGACATTATCTGTCCAGTGTTGTTCCCCTGGGCCAGGGGTCCTTTTAAATCTGCCTGTTGTGCTGTGATTGTAGCCCACTGAGCTCTGGGCAGCATCAGGGGAGCTGTTCAGATAGCTGCTTTTTCATTTCCTTGTCTCCTTTGCCTGGCGTTCCACAGCCCTGCTGCTGACAGGCTGTGCTTGTTGGTGGCTGTCTGGGCGTCCCTCTGTCCGTGTGTGGCTCAGCTCAGCACTTACTCCTGAGAGCTCCATTATAAGGACATGGTAACATGAGGATTGGCAGTCATTTGATTCTGTAATCAGGAATATGCCTGCTCAATGGATTTTCTAGCATTTAAAATACATTCAACAAATGTGTTTTATACTGATTTTGTGGAATCTTCTGCTTTGATGGATAGAACTGTATGTCCTTTTAAATTTTTTATATTTTTTCAGTGTTGGAGGATTATGAATACTTTTAAGCTTCATCTCTAAATGTTTTTCCTCAATCAGAGCCAAGTCTAACTTGATGGACCAGGTGGGTGCTTAAACAGCAAATTGTTTAACATAAAGCCCTGGCCAGGACGTAGCTTCTATTAATTAAACGACTCGTAGTGCTCCTGCCAGCCATCTTTTCCCTTGCTCAGCATTGCACCACTGCTTTGGACAGAATTTGCAACAGTAAAATAAAGCATGTCTCCAATGTTAACCCTGTTTCATCCAAATCACCCAAACTTTTCTTTGATGTATTGTGATATTAAGGTGCCATAAGTTTGGATGGGAGCTGCTTTTCCTGTTTCAGGAAAAGGTATTTATTTTTTTTCCTACGTTTCTTTCGTTGGTAGAAATCTCTTCTTGTTTCAGGGGGAAAAACACCCAACTCAAGCATGTGGTTCCACCTTTCCATTGCACAATACTGTCACTCAGGGCCTTCAAAGCCAGGCCATGAAGGATTGCTTGGCTTGCATGTTACTGAAAGAGCGAGTGACGAAGCACTGACACTGGGGCACAAAGGGAGAGGCTCTTCCTGCTCTCCCCCTTTCCTCGTGTCCTGACTCCTCAAAGACTAGCCCTGGCTGCCAGGGAAGGGAAATGGCCATCTGTGGGGGCAAGAGGTCCAGTGTGCACATAAAGCCCATTTTTTCCCTCAGTAATTTAGGATGTATTCAGAACCTCTAGAATACTTCCTGTTTGTCAAACCAGCCAACCCAGTGGCTAATTTTTAGGAGGTTTTTAACCTATAAGCCATTATTGAGTTCCTGGATGATAGAGTCAGTTTCCAGTCAAACAAGTGAACTCCTCCATCAGCTAAGCAGACAGTGCTCCAGTGCCCATGTGATAGCCCTGTTAATCATGAAGACATCATAACTACAGGGCATTAGAGGCTCTGGAAACCAGTTGGTCTGTAGGTTGTGTTGAAATCTCTAGTTCTGGCTCTTTCATATTTGCAGAAGTATTTGCTACAAGTCTAAGGTAGATGTGCCAAGTGGCACGACTGGCAGAGTGAAGTGGCTACCAGCTGCAATCCTAGTTTTCAGGTTTGAGAAATGTAATACAATTCCAAGTATTTATGGTGATCCACTCACAAAAAATGCTGTACTACTATTGCCATACTGTTTATGGTGTGACAAATATAAAAGAAGTCTGATACATTTGTATTATAAAATACCCTCTCTGTTTTTCTGGGCAAAGGACTTTTCTCATGTACCAGTTAATAGGGCTTTTTACCAGATGTGTGAAAAGGGATCCCGAAGTGCTTTGTTCACAGCAAATCTAATGTTGATTGCCACCAAAGGTGGAATTGGGTCCTGCAGTAGAGTTCGACCTTTGTAGTCTCAACTAAGGAACTGGACGCTTGTCGACAGATAAATCTGGACTGAGTAACAGAAATTCCATTTGATTTACATTATTTTCTTTTTTTAAAGTGAAAATATTTTTGCAGAAAGATTTTAGCAGAAGAGTTTTCCTGCTACACTTTTTTTGGTTTTTTGGCTGAAGCTTAAACAGTTGCTTGTGTTGTCTGTAGCACACAAGTAGACTTTGGATCGAAAAGGCTGTTTAGAGTAGAGAAATATATGCATGTTTATTCCTAATGTTACTGGCTGCCTATTGCCAAATTATCTTGCTGAAATTATAGGATGGGGATCTTTAAACTAGTCACTGTAAAATATTCCTTTATTCTTTTAATTGCTAGTATCTTACCAGTTTAATAGATATTTCCCATATTTGTGGCACCTACTTAAATGTGGTACATTAGTATATCTCTGTTCAAATACATGGTAAGAATTGAAGGTTGATGTCTCATCTCAGTATTGTGTCTGATCTGTTATTGGCCTTTAAAGCTGTATGGATATGTTGATCAAATAATATTTTCAACTGACTCCTGAATTACCAGTGAGACTGACAGATATATTCACTCTCATTGACAAAGATACTGTTGGTCCTTGGATAATCCCACCAATCCAGGCTTTGGATCATCACTCACTTATAATAAATCAGGGTGAGAGGATTTACTAAATCAAGATTTCAGAGTATTGGAAGTCTGTAATTTGGTGTCCTTTCAGAGATCTCCCAGTTAATTGTGACATCGGGGCTTAATACATAATAGTGGGGTATAAAGTACAAAATCTCAGTTTGATACATGGCACCGGGCATCTGGTTATTGTCAGGGAATTTTTAAAAGCCCTAGTCAGGCTGTACACTGGCTGTCATTTCTGACATCCCGTGTGCCCCCCTGCACAGCTGCATTTGACTCTTAGTTGCAAGTTACAGCTCTTCAAAGGGAGTGGCGCTGTGGTCTGTGCTGCCTGAGAAGTCATTGTTACCGGTGGTGATGATGTCTGTTTGTTCTGTAAAAGTGTTACAAAAACATCTGCTCCTGTCATAATTGATGCCACTTTTCATCAAGATCAGCACTTTACGCTGAATCAGACATTAATTGATACAGCAATTGGTCCAGTTGTGAAGAACTTTTGCTCTGGAAAAGTCCATTTGGCCAGGATAGCAGCACTAACGGAGATTTCAAACCTGTCCAGGTGAAAGGTCCTTACACTTATTCTGATTTTCAAGGAAATCCTTTGAGTTTCTGGACCTGTGTCTCAGTTCTCTTGGGGTGTGCTCGGTTTCCAGGTGGGGAGCAAAACAGAAATCTCTTTAATCCTGCCCTTGAAGAAGTACTGTGCTGTTACACTCTTTCATGGCAGTTCTTTAAGTCTCTCCATTGTGCGTATGTGTATTTTAATTTTTCACTTCAATACGCACATACAATATGACAGACTTCTAGTTGCTTTGGGAACTTTAATTTCCAATTTTCTTATTTACTTTTCAAATCAAAGTGTTTCGTTAATGCCTATTTCTTCTGATAAGCTTTCAAAAGAATGTATTTCATTCTCAGCCCACAGCTATGACTGGTTAAAGCAATTTTCGCAGCAGCTGTAGACAAATACATGGTAAGTAAATTAGCTTTTCTTATAATCACAGTGGCTTTTCTTTTCTATTTGATTTCTGCATGTTCTTGTGTGAATTCTCAAACTTAAGTATATTAAAATGGGAGAGAGATGATTTGCAAGGCGCCTGCATGAACGTTTCCTGGGAGGTGCCTCTGTGCTCCTGAGCTGCACACGTGAACAGCAGAGCAGGGGCTGTGCAGGGGCCCTGCTCTGCAGGCCTGTGAGGTGTTTGTTGAGCAGAGGTGTGGGACGTACCTGACTTGGGAACTCTGCCCAGGGCACGTGCCATAACACCAGAATATCCTGGTGTTTCAGGCTGCTTGTGGCACACAGGGTCAGCATACAGTTTTCTACCTGGGAGCCACAAACACTATGGAAGAAATCTGAATGTCTGTTTTGTGTAGTTTATACTGTGTTTAGAAAGCAAGGATTTGATGTGTTTGTAGCATTGGCTGTCTTTCTGTTATTGACACACTGTGCAGACCTAAATTGAACAAACAGTGATAAAATGGGTACTGTACACAGACCTGTTAATGTGTGCTAGTTTGACTGTTGGTGCTACAGGATAACCTGGCAGTGAAAGAGAGCATGGTAGGGAATGTGAACTGGATTGTGAAATTACTATGTGCTGAAATGTGGGTGAGGGCATGGGGGAAGCTTTGTAACAGCTGAGCTGTGTGGTTTCACTCTCAGGCTGGGAGAACAGCAAATGAAGGCCTGCAGAAACCTCTCCCAGATGTGTTGGTCATAAGGCAGCACCTTAGTGGAGCTCAGGATTAAAATTGCAGGAGGAGACTGTGGGCATGTTGTAGGACAGAGCTAGACTTTAGATTGGCAGATGGGAGAGGTGGTTTGCAAAGATGGGTGCCTGGTTCTGCCCTCACGTGGGACTGGTCAGCTGTGGCCCCGTGGCAGGAGGAACAACTGAGTGAGGGGCAATTCAGCCCAAAGTCTGTGTGGGGCACCATCAGCATGCTGATACAAGAAGGACATGGCACATGAGGCAGGTACTTCAGTGCCAGGGCGTGTCTTGGAATTGTTTTACTCTGGCCAGCACCAGTGAGGCCTTGGCTGGAGAGGAATAATGTCCACTATTGAGCTGTGTCATTAAAGCCACAAAATAATCAGAGATTTCCTGAAGGACAGCATTGGGAGAAATCAGAATCTAGAACTGATGACTTAGGAGAATGATTTGGAGTCTTCAGTCAAGAGAAGATGAAGTAACATGTGATAAACCCCTTCAGATATATACAATTCTGCTGCAAAGAAGGGAAGATCTGTTCTCCATCATAGTGGTGGGTAAAACAAGAAGCAGGTCTTAAATAGGATTAAACTGGATTAAACTTCTCCTGTTAGGGATAATTAAGTACTGTAATAGCTGCCAGAGGAAATAGAGAAGTGTACTTCACAGGAAGCAAGCCAGAAATAGATTAGCCAGACTTCTGTCAAGAATGCATTGTGGCCATTGCTGCCAGGACAAGAGATGGAAAAGGTGATCTCCCCAAATCCTCTCAGCCCCACTCTAAAATACCAGTTTTCAAAGACACTTTGAATTGGAACCAAACTACTTCCCTTATGTGTTTCTCAAGTCTAGTTTGGAGTCGATGTTTTCTCAGTAAGCTTCTAGATAGAAGGCTTTTTGTCGTTGGAATTTAGCACTGGCATTCCATGGCCTCCACCCTTCTACCTCCCAAAAAAGAAGAAACCATTTTTTAGTCTTGAAAAGTTCCTAGCTAAGTAAGAGATACTGATTGATCCCAGAATTAGAAGGTGTAGATCAAAGAAATACGCTTTTGAGTGAGGATAGTCCTTGTTAGAGAAATAGAGCAACAAGTAGGTTAAGAGAGAATTTGGAGATAGCCGTGTTTTGTGTGGGATCAGAGACATTCTTGCCAAAGTCCCATCTGTTCAGTTTTTCTTCAGCTCTGTTTTCTTCTCACCTCTCTGTTGTGTTTGCACTCCAAATGGAGACATAACTGTCTGACTGAAGTGCTAAAGTCGTGCTGGTTGTCTCTCCAAATGCAGGGATCACAAAGAGCAACTGAGTTTTCACTTTCAGAAACTGAGAGGTTTCACTGGTGGTAAAATCACCAGGAATAATCTGATTCAGGAAAGCCTAAGAAACTGTCTTCAGCAAATGGGGAGCAAGTAAAGGAACGATTATGCTGTTCTGGACAGAGATAACAACCCCACTCCCCGGGGTTTTTGCAACTGACTGTGAAACTGTGTATTCAGGACTCTTGGCAAAGTCTGTCTGTTAGTGTGTGTTTTAATCACATCTGTGATGTTCCTGCTTGAGTTAAACTGTGAAAAATTAGAGTTCCACCTCAATAGAACTTAACGGGAAAAGATGAGCCTGAAAACTGAGGACTGAATCCTCTGTTGCCAGCACATAACTTACGGTGTGTGGCACAGCTCTGCCAGAAGGAAACCCTGGGTAGCCTGGAGCCTGGCAATGTCTTCAGAGGCTGAGTGACTGAAAGGTGGCACCCAGAGCAAGCTGGTAACACTGGAAGTTCTGTATTTGCACCTGACCCCAGCAGCCTTGTGCGTGGTCCCGAGGAATATTTCTGTGTGTTGGTTGTTGGTGGCTCACTGGAGCAATGGGAGAATATTGCCTCTTGAGAGAGGCACTCCTGGCAGAAGAGGTTATTTCTCTTTTATCTTGAACTGGTTTGGATGAGGTAATATTTTGCTCAGAATGGATGTGTGCCATTTCTGTGTGCTCTCTGTGGAAGTTTTAATAGGGTTTCTCTCTTCCCCTATCCTGAAGAAAGAGGATGAAAGTGGTAGCAGTAATTGGGAGAGACAGCCACGTTGGATGGACAGCACAGGGGCTTTCATGTTTGAATTACAAAAGATTTGGGCTAGATGGAATATTTTCCTCCTGATCAAGCCACTTAGAATGCTATATATCACAGTTTATTTCTGGGAGAGTGGGTTAATGGATTTAATTATTCTCCTACTTCAGTATCATAAATCAGAGCTGATCTAACTGGGTTTATGCCAATAGCACAGCAGATGTAAAAGGAAATCAGGGGGTTAATCTGTTGATATATTTCATTGGGGCTTAAGAAATGCACCACAATTGTCAAAATAGCTTTTGGGTAATTTGCAAATTAAATGTGTATCTTCTAGGGCACTGAGTTGTTCCTTGGAAGCTGGGCCTCTCCTGGCTGGTGCATCTTTCAGAAACCTCAGTTCCTGCACAGTATTCTCAACCAGGCCCTGTTTTCATCTGCACATGGCAGTGGACTCAACGTGCTGCAGTACTGGGGCAGAATAAGCACAGAAGCAGTGTAGAGCTGGCACAGGCTACTTGCTTAAGGACAAATTCAGAACGGATTAAAAAGTTCTCACTGTCAGATTTATTTGTAAAGAAAATTATTCAGTTGCTAGGGGGATATCTGTAATTGCATATAAAGCAGTGGGGAGTGCCTGTAATTGCTGTCTGTTCTATGTATTTTCTCCTGAGAGCTCAGGTCCGTACAATTGAGAAAATTCAGCTTGAAATTCACAAGCTGTTAATTGGCCTCAAGATTTATCTTCATCTCTGTAACAGTTTTGCCCAGGCTTTTAGAGAGCCAAGTTATTGGCCAAGACAGTGAAGTTTTATTAGAAAGGATTTATTGGTATTTTGTAATCCAGCTAATGAAATAAAGCAGATTCACAGCTTTGGCCTCATCAGTGTGACTAAATGGCAGAGTATGGTGTGCAAGAGAATCAGTGTGGAGGTACAGCCTGTGTGCAGCACAGTTACCTTGAATTGCCTCTCCAAGCACGAGATGTAGGAAGTTTCCATCTCTATTTCTCTTATCAGCAACACTGTTAACTGAAACTATATTAATCTGATAGCAGTCCTGGGGGATACCACACTGGGGGCTTAAAAGCTGCTTTGGGGGAAGGGGCTTGATTTCCTGGGCTCAGATTGGTAGGGCAAGCAGCAGCAGCTTCATTTGGTTTAATACTCGCAGCAGCAAAAGTTGGAGCAGTTTGTGTAGGGCAGGTGAGGATTTTCTGCCAAGGAGGCCCCTTCTAGATATGCCAGAGGGATTAGGAGCAGTCAGCTGTGTCTTGAGGCTGAGGGTGCAGCAGGTGACTTGACAACAGGGTTGTGTGCTGCAGTAAAAGGAGGGGTTTTACCATCTTGGCCTCCAACAGAAACAGACTGGGCTCTGTAGCAGGATTCCAGATGTGTCAAAAGACAGCCCTGTAGGTATTTTACTTGCCACTGGATCACCTTGCAGCAGCAGTTCCCCTCTGTGCTCAGCTGGTCTGTATCCAAGGCTCTGGAGTGGGCTCTGCCGTGGCTGGCTGTGCCCGCTCAGGGGTTCAGGGCAGGTTCCACACCTGCCCTCAGACAGAGCTGAGTGATGGACTCCGGTTTTGTCTCAAGGAGTTTCCTCCCACGACTGGCTGCCCACATCTCTCTGGCATGTAAGTAGCGACAACAAGGCATTTTATTTCTGAAGCAGGTGATTTTCCTACAAGATCTCCGGGAGAACTAAACTGATTGTTGTACAAAACTTGGGAGATAAGTTTCTAGTTTTTTATATGTGACAAGAATGGAATTATTGTAAATGCTGGAATCATCTTTACTGGGGCAAAGACTACCAGAAGCTTTGTGAATAAATACTTTGCTAAGTCCAGTCTATAACTTTCCTAGGGAAGCTGATCGTACTTGACAAGGGAAATAGGATTCCACAGGAGGTTATATGACATTATGAGATGCTGCAAATGGAAATATACTTTCTTAGGCAGAGGAGAGAGAACAACTTCTCCATAATTGAGTTGCAGATAAAATTGAATTTAAAGGGTCCAGCAAGCTCGTTTGAAGTTCAAAGAAGCTGGTGCATAAATTTGGCCTGCCTGGAGTTACTGCATCTTTACACATACGGCTTGATCAAAAGAAAAGCAGAAATGGAGTAGTTCCAGAAATCCAGATTGATTAAGTCAGTCTTTCTTGCCCAGTGATGGAATTTAGAAAAATATCATTTGGTCTTCTCTAAAGTATTATCCTCCTGGATCAAAGGATTTCTCTTCCAGCCTTTCTATACTAATCGTACAGTGAAAAAAATGAACTTGTACAGCAAAAAGATTATGCTTTTTATGATCTATTCAAGTTAGCAGTTCGTGGAGGCTGCTGTCCTGCAGACTAAGCTACAGAAATGCTAAGTCAGTAAAAATATTACTTAATGGCTTTGCATTTACCTTTCTGACCAACTTGGGGAATGAAATAGTGAAATGTAGTGTGATCTGTGAAAGCCTACCTGTTTCATATTACGATTTATTATTTTATTTCTGTGAAATGGAGGGCTGCTACATGTGGAACCTCCGGATGATCCTGCCAGCAGGGCTCTGGAGCAACACGGTGTTTGTGGGCTGAGATGTGAGTACCCAAGAGTGCACAGACTCTGAGTTCTTGGGGAGGTACACATTGCAGCTGGCAGGAATAGATGCTTTTTAATTAGCTAGTCTGAAAATTCTGGGTAGAGTCAAATGCCCTGGTACCGTTCTTAGCATATATCGTTTCTGGAAGCCTTAATTCAAGGAATCAAGGCTTGAAAGAATAATTTAGGCCCCAAAGTGGGACCGGGTTGGATGAAGATTAATGAGGACGGACAAAATCTTAGGGACTGTGACCTTTAATGTAGCGAATCCTGTTCTGTGGTTCTGATAATTTCACAGTCTTTAAAATCTAATGGAAGCCAATTTAGGGGAAATAAGTACAAATGTTTTCCATGTATGTATTTCCATTTATGCCACATATAGTGGGAGTGCAAACAAGGAAATTATAAAATGTCCTATTTAATGAATTTTGATCTGCTAGACACAAGAGTAATTTTGGAGCTTAACTGCCTGAGAGAGGTCTGCAGGCCTGCTAATCTGGCAGTGGGAAGCTAATTGCAGTGTTAGAACCTGCCCTGTTTGATACGTGTCGAGCTTGCCTTTGGACCGTGCTGGTAGTCAGAGCATTGCGGTGCCTAGGAAATACCCTTTGACAGTAGTTAAAATAAATACAAGGAAATATATTTAGGTGAGTAGTTTTAGTGTAATGAGCAATTTCTCCTCCTTTCCCAGCAAGGTTTTGTGCAGTTCCAAAGGCCTGTAAGAGCCTCGGAGGAAGCTGACTTTTATGGAATGCGGGAAGTGTCGTAACTCATTTTAAGTGTGTGTCTCATATTCCTACGTGCCTAGTACCTTAAAATCTGGCCTCTCTTTGAGGTGGCACAACTCTTTAATTCTATTAGGCTGTTAAAAATAATACCAATCTGTTCAGTCACTGACAGCAGGTTTTTTATTGTGTGGTGATTTGGGATTATGAGAGTTATGGGGGAAGGTGACCTTGATGCAGGTTTAAGTGCAGCACTTCTTGACACAATGCAGTCGAGAGCAGCACTAGTGTTAACTTAATTATGTTGTTAAATGCACTAGGGCTGAATTACTTGAAACAAATTAAACAAGTGACTTTCTTATTTCATAAACTGCATTTAATCTCATGCATGGCTGTGTTTACGATAGAGTCACAGCAATACAGTAAATTAAATGTGAATAGAAGTCACACCAAGATCTTCATAAGCAGATGTTTTGTATTTGAGCTAAAGTAGAAATAAGATAAACCTTAAGTCATGCAGGAGAAGAAGACTGAAGTCTCATGCATTTACTAAAAAAAGATAAATTTGCAATTTTGCATAGGTAACATTTGTTCTCTTCTTCAGTCTGAGGCCCACAGAAGGCTGGTCATTATGTCATGGAGTAAAACGACACGAATCAGAATTTGCAATGGAATTTTGTTACTAAATAAGCAGATGTGATGGCATAATCAACATCAAGGCTGCTGCTACTTATTCGGTGTGGGTCTTGACTTTTTTGGCCACTTGCAGGAGTGCAGTTTTTTGGTGGTGTTAATTAGAACACCTGATGTATGAATAAGTTGTAAATGTATTAAATTGCTACCTGTCAGTACACTTTTTTACTGTGTGTACTGAAATCTCCCCTTAACCTTTTCTCAGCAGTTCTAGCTAACTATGGGAAGAGCTGGAAAACCTAAATAAGGGAAAAAAGGTTTGAGTTACATTAGTGTTGTTGATTNGGAAATTTTTGGGGTTTTTTTGTGGTGAATAAACTGTTTGGAAGAAAAAATCATTTAGCTTTGCTCCTTAGTAATCCTGGTGCAGAAATATATTCTTATAATATCATGAAACTTTATGTACCCATTCACATGTGGGTGGAATTTGTAATTCAATAGTTTATCTAATGATTGCATTCCATTTTCTAGTGACAGTTTTCATTAAGACTCCATTTGTTCAGAGAAAAGCTAACCTAATAAGAGTAGCCTTGAGTTAAGGGATTTATCATTGTCTTTTTTTAATATTTTCCATATTCTGAAATATGTATCATTTAGGCATAACAGAAAGGTTTGTGCTTTTTAAAATTGTGCCACATTTTTTCCAGTTGTTTAATGTGTATTACTTGGAGAATGTGCAGTAGGTATTTGAAAAATCACTTTTTTCAGATACTGAGGTAGGATTGAAATGACTGTAGAAAAGGGAAAAAAAAGCGAAGAGATAGTCAAAACTATAGTCACAAATTTCATTTGAAAGTCATACGGACTTCCATGAGTTTGCCTTCTGCATGGCATTTTTACAATTTTATTTGTTTGTTTCAATGTTAAAATGAAGGTTTACGTGAGGGGGAGAATGGGGCTTTTCCAAGTCGTTAGCTTAGACACACCACAGAAAATGTTTGCTTTTATTATAAAGTTTAGTATTTAGCATAACTTTTTTATTGTATGTCCCATCTAACACAGTAACTGTTCAATAAATTTTGAGGTAAAATCTGATCAACCCATGTAAAAGAAGTCGTGAGACAGGGACCTTCTGAATACAAGAGCAACAGGCCCAGCAAATCTTAAATTTACAGCAGTGTTTATTGCAGCAAAATTGAGAGAGTTGATTTGAGTCCCATAGTTTGGAAATAGTTGTGGTTTTTGGGAGGCTTTGGTTGTGCAGGGTGTGTATGGCCACGGCTGCTGCTCCCGGCAGGGTTTGTGCTGTGCTGCTGTGGGAGGGAGCTTGGCCTCGCCTTGCCCTGCTCGTGCTTTTGGGGAGCTGGTTGCTCAGGAAAGGCTGTACCACTCCTTCTGCTCTGCTGTAAATCACCTCAGGGCCCCAGGAGCCCGTGCTGGCCCACTGCAGCCCCTGCAGCGTTTGGGCTCTGCAGCCCGGGCCCTGCTCTGGACCTGCTCCCAGAGGCACAGGAGGCAGAAGCAGCTGGAAGGAGGGAAGTTAGAGACAAACCCAGCTGCTATGACAGCACGAGGATTTACACAGCATAGCTGCCCTGGCGCTGTAAGGATAGTCCTTAGGATTCCAGGAGCATCATTTTAGAGCCTAAAAATGTTTGGTTTTCCTCCCCTCTAATAAAGCCATCATTCATGTCATACATTTTTTATAAAACTGGAGCTGCAAACTCATGGCTGTGAATTTATGTTCTGAGTATGTGCACATACAAGCACAGAACGTGAAGTATTTTGCATTTCTGTGTTTTAAAGGAGGTAAGAACCAAGCCTGTGAAGTCTAACACAAAAATAAAGCCATAACAAAATCTAGAAAAAACACCTTCAAATAATTACCAAATGAGCTTTCAGGAGTGAAACAGGATATGCCTTTTGGGGAGAAAGTGAGTTTGAAAGGCTTCAGCAGTAAGAGTTATCACACTTCCCTGGATAATACATCACACCAAAATCCTGTTTATCCAGGCTTTTGCTGTTGGTAGTTAATCTCAAACGAGGACATGCAGCATACTGAGGTGAAATGGCAAACCAGAAGGGTTGTCCATACCCGCTCTCGAATCTTCTGTAATAGCCTCAGACAGAGATCCAGAGGAAATTTCTCCTCTGCCCACTGTCTCTGTTTATGAAATCCTGTTTGGCACTTGCAAAACATCTTGGTGATGTAGTGTTTTTCTTAATTTCACAAATACATAAAATTTTACTCCTATTACTGTCACTGGAAGGGTTGGAAAACAAAATCTGTACATTGTGTAAGTAAGAACAAGGTAAATCCTGACTTGAAGGGCTTTGTATTAGTTAATAGTATTTTAGAAGGTAAACATGGCTACCTGATTATCTCCTCTTTTTTTTCTTTCTTTCTTACTTCCCCTGCCCCCCATTAGAGGGGTACCTGGACATTGTGGTTTCAGGAAATTCGAAAATTTCTTTAATATTAGTAGAAATGGACTTGATTTGAAAAATTTACATCCAGATCTTTATATCTTATTTCTCTGAGTTCTGGGAGACATGATTTGTATTGTAGTGCTTGGGATCTGCATATGAGCTCAGAATTCAAATGCCACCAAATAAACATATTTCTGGGTTGTGCCTGTTTGTAATTGTGATGAATGCAGAATCTGTTCATTAGGGAGGTCTCTCCCAGCAGTTGTGTACACAGTAATTTGCTCATTACCTTTCCCTTCCTCTCACACCTCATCTTCTTTGAAAGTCACTATTTATCATTTTACGGCCCTGGTGAGTAAGTGCTGCTGAGTCAATGCTTGATTAGTTTCCAGCTGGGCCTGCGTGAGTAATTTACTGAGATGCCAAGCAATCCAATTAAATTTTCAGAGTATTATGACTTCACTATGACTGCAGTGTGGTGCTGTCGTCACGGTGCCATCCCCAAAGACTCTGATGGCAGTGACTGCTCTGAAGTCATCTCCTCAGGCTGGCAGTGACATCATTTGGCCAGAGGACAGCACTCCCTCTGGATTTTCATTGCCTTCTGCAACAGTACCACCAATGGCTTTCACTGACACCAGCCTGAAACTATTTTGACAAGAAATGTTGCAGAGGGATTTTTTCTCAAGAACATATGAAAAGTTTTCATTTACTGCAGAGGCAATGTTTTACAAAGAAAATGACCAGTAAAATAATTCTTTTCTGAAATTTCTCTAATAGTGGTAGATAGTCTGTGCATCTGCATATTGATGTATATTTAATTTTTGTTATAAAAAAAGTCTGGAATCGATGTGACATGAAGGACATTCTTACTCTGTCAAATGAAAATTTTGGAAATTGCAATTAGGTGTTATTTATGCACCTTTGTTGATGTTATGACTCAAATCATTTAATGTGGTTGATTCAAATGTCAAATTTTACTGGAAGATTAATGTGGCCTGATTTTGTAGCCTCTCATACTTTGTAATCATCGCAGCTGTTGTGGAACAGGTTAAAGAACTGAAAATGGGAATGTTGCTTATATAAAATGGGCTATTGTGCACAAGGTAGTGTTTTGTGGGGACAGTAGCTCTGAGTTTCAGGATGGTGCCTCTTTCTTTCTACTCTTTAATCTTACTCTAGGGTCTCCCCTGCTTTCCAGGAGCTTGTGATATGGTAGCAGATTAAATCACTATTACTTTTATCTTTCATGAGGCAGAAAGAGATACGGTTAATTATTGACTTCCCTCAGCTTCCACTGTTCCAAGACCTGCCAGAGCTGATGGGCAAAGTTTCAGGCCAGTATTGCTTTTGTTAGAGGAGCTTCAGAGGCAGCACTGGGCACATCTGGATTAGGCAGTGCAGCCACTGCGTGGGGTGAAGCAGCTGCTGAGGAGCACCAGCAGTCTGCACGGCCTGTATTTTGTGGCAGACCTTGTCTGATCTTGTGGAGGGAGCGCTCCCAAGCAGTTGAAACATTTCTGATTCAGTTGGCTGCAGAAGGAATGTGGTTTGCTTTGAGACCCCTGCACACAGCCAGCCAAAAGCCCTGAAGGAATCCAGGCTCCTGAAGGGCCTGGCTGAGTGCACTGGGGCATGTGTGTGTTCAGATGGGTAAGGTGGAAATTCCCAACCATTTAAACCGTGGGTTTTGTCAAATACACTAAAATTATTTTTCCTCAACCAGTCCAGTAGTCCACAGCCACAGTTAATGGACAATACCTATCAGTAGGTGTAGGGTCAGCACAGATGAGAGGTGATAAGGGACTATGTTGCTGGTAGTGAATAAACTCCATGATTCCCGTGGCTCCTGGATTGCCATTGTGGTTTTTTTTTTCAAATGGGAGTACTTTAAGTACCTTGAGCATTTGCTACAACCTGTCTGAAAGCTACAGCACCTTCTGTAAACAAGAGAGTTTAAAACTCAGTGAATTCAGGAAAGCCATCAGTTCCCCTGCTTTCAGGCTTCTGTTATAATCCTGTAGTTCTCTGGAGAAGTATTAAAGCATTACAGAGTGCGATATTTGGCATCCACATTGCCCCAGGAATATTTAAGGGCTAAGGCTTGTCATTCATCATCTCAAATCCCTGAGAATAAAACCAAATCTTATACTAGCATAACTTCTGGAACAACACAGTCAAGAAAGCACCTGGGACACATTTTACCTTTAAGGAGTTTTGTAAATGAAAGAAGTAGTGCCATAAAAACCTATTCTGACTCTTCTCATAATTGAGGATTCACTGTAGAAACCATAATGGTGACCTTAAGCATTCTGTGTGCAAAAGGAAATGTGTAACACATGTGTCAAAAGGTCCTGACTCACTGGAGGACTGTAACAAGTTTTCTAGGCTCTGTAGTTAGCTCTGCTCCTTTTGGTAGTAATCCTCATTTATGTTCAAAGGGGACCTCTAAGGGACTAGAGAAAGGTCTGTGTATCTACCTAAGATTTGATTAAATCTTGTGATGGCCAAAGAACTCTTCTTCTGAAATCTTAGGAGAGATGCCTTAAAAATAGCTCAGTCAGCATTTCTTGTATGTATCGAAGCTCAGATTGGCACAGCATCTGTCAGAGCTTTGAGCTTTCCCCTAATGCAGAGCCTGCAGCCAGAGGTGCTGTTTGGGATGAATATAAAGTTAGTCAGGCAAACCTAGGGAAGTAGGTTAGCCTAAAATCCTGTGTGGTTAATCCAGGTGCAAGATACTGTCAGACATAACCTGGGGGAAAAATGCTTTATCTGAGGACAAAGACTTGTGGAATGTCACTTTGCTGAATCCAGCTTTTGATTCCCATACAAAGGGCTCCAGAACTACTTCCTACCAACTCAGGAACCTACAGTGATGATTTCTAGGGGTCCTTCCGCCTAGCAATGTGTTGGGATGAGTTGGTATTCCTGAGATGTCCTCCTCATCCACTGCCGGACTCCCGTTTGTTCCCTGCCCACCCAAACGTGCTGCAGCTGCTGACAGAGGAGTCTCCGTTCCTGCCATGACCCCCAGGCCCCTGTGCAATCCCATCGAGGCTGTGTGGATGCACAGCCACACCAGGCAGCTCTCAGGAAGGGTTCCACACAGCCTGGGGGTTTGGGATAAATAGAACATAAATCTGGAGGTTCCTCTTTTTTGCTGCTTTAACTCAGGCTTGAAACTTGTCTTTCTTCCCTTCCCTGTTCTTTTACTAATTTTGTTGTAGGACCTGATCTTCCTGCTTTAGAAATTCTTCAGTTTCTGATTACATTGTAATAGGGTCAATATAAAGACATTTCACTGCCTTTCAGTTACCTGAAAGGTAACTAACCTGCCTTTTCTCTAGGGTTTATTTACTGAGATATGCCTAATTTTCTCCTTTGTCCTTAATTTTTGTATAATAAAAATCCAAGCTGTTAATTTCCTTTCATCCATTCTAGTGATTGTCATAAAGGTTGTTCTCTCCATCAGAGATTCATTTTGAATCCCTTTCTCAAATACAGCTGAACAGCCTGATGTATTATCCAGGAGAAATTACTTGTACCTCTTATAATAATGTTAACACCTCTCTTTCTTCACTGAAAATGACTCCATTGATGTGTTTAGAATCAGGTTCACCTTTTTCCAAGCCATATTGCATTACTCCTTCATATTAAGGTTGGAAATGATTAATACATTCATATTTTTTTTTCCCCTGCTGTTATCTCTGGTGAATAAGCCCATTGTTTATGGAAAAAAAAGACTGTCTCTAAATGCATGACTGTATTATTTTCCTTTATACTGCAGTCTTCTGTGACATCTCCCTCTTTCAGTACAATAGTTCAGTGCCCCTGTATTGATGATACTGCCTAACTTTGTGTATCATCAAATTTCATTAGTATAAATTTACTTTTTTTTGTGAAATTACTTCTCTCATTAATGATTTTATAATCTCTCACCAGGCCTTTACTTTCTTTCCAAACACGGAATTTTTGCTTCTTTTTAAACTAGGTCTTTATCCACCACAGAATTCTCTTTGCTAATTGCCACCTCTTCATCAAAACTAGTAGTTTTTTTAGTTTCTTGTTTTATCCAAGTGGTGTTGTATCTTTGAGGGGGAGAAGTTTCAGAGCTGGAATGTAGAATTGATGAGTAGAAGTCCTTCACAGAAGTGAGGGGCAGAAAATAGGATGTTAATTGTGGAATATGACAAGGCACCAGTGTTGTCAGAGCGAGCTGATAACAGGGTCAGTTTGATAGACTCAGATAACATTTTAGAAGAAATTATAGATTATATGTTACGAGTTTGGGGCAAGGGCAGTAATACAGTCTCTTGAAAAGGGAATCAGCTGGCACACGGGGAATGTACTTTTCCTACAAAACTGATCTGCATTTTCTTTGATTCAAGAGCCAGCATTGCATCTTGAGACTAACTGATGAAGTTTGGTTATAAATACTGCTTTGGCAACTGTACTTTGCCAAATCCTTCACCCTTACCTGATACCTCCTCTAGGAAATCAGACTGAAAATAAATTATTTGTCCTGGAGTGACAGAATTCAGGAACCAGAACTGCTGCTTTTCTTGAAAAGTGCAACAAATTTGTTGCTGCTAACTGACTTGCAGTGCTCTGTTGTCTTTGATGCTGTATCATTAAACCAGGTCTAAGTGCTATCATTGTATTCAGTGTGAAAATGATGGCTCTTTTAGACTCTATTTAGGTAATTAGAAGTAGTTGGATTATAACTATTAACATAGCATCAAGAAGTGATGCATCTTTTTATTCCTGAAGCAGCCTCAGCTCGTGAAGAGCCTGGAACCTCGTGCAGTCCTCAGTCGGATCACACCAAGTGGCCATGAGCTGTACCTGCTGCTTTTTGTCTTCTGCTCCTCCTGTTTCCTACACAGGTGGTGAGAAACTTCCATATTGGAAGTCTGAGCTTATTCCACAGCATCTGTTACAAAAATGAGTGGAAGAAGCTGTAAATCTGATTACATTTATTAAATAGAGCCAGTGCAGTTTAGATGTGAATAGGACAGTAAGAATCTGAAAGAAAATTACAAATACTGTAATTTATCCTTTTAGAAGTTCACTTTAAATCAACTTTAGTGGGAACACAGACAAGCTGTATAACATGATGACATATCAAACCCATCCTTCCTGTATAACCATTGAAACATTAGTGAGAAACGTGTCATAAGGCTGAGCTTTTAGCACATTGTCATGTCCTAAATGAATCCTGGCTGGCTTAGCCGTTGCCTTGTTCCCCTGGTTTCTGTGTCCCCCACAAAAAGCGTGACTTCCAGCAGCTGGAGGAGAAGGCAGTATGCTAAGAATGAATGGAGGGGATGAGTAAAGTTAATTTTCAAATACTCCTGATGAGTTTCTTGGCTGTCAGCTACTTCCATTAGGCAGAAACCTGGTGAGTTCCAATTTGTGCCTCCAAAAATGCTGAAAAGTGTCTGCTGATGCATTATTAAATCTATAGGGCCAAGTTTTCTGCCAGTGTAAAAATTCCACTGATGCATTTAGAGCATCTGAAGATTTGGCCCATTATTAGGGACTTCATTAGGATTAATTCCTTGTGTTGGCACTATAATTTATTCGGGAGACTAAGACACCCAATTACAGTATTTTATTATAAGAAAATGCTGTTAGATACCTATTCA
This sequence comes from Edolisoma coerulescens, assembly GCA_013397115.1. NCBI lineage: Eukaryota > Metazoa > Chordata > Aves > Passeriformes > Campephagidae > Edolisoma > Edolisoma coerulescens. The sequence goes on along the minus strand of VWZW01007790.1, from coordinate 262,841 downwards.
ATCTCAGAATTACTTTAAAATCCCTGAAAACTTGTGATTGCTTCTATGAGAGAAGCACTGGGTGAGAAGACAGAGGGCTGACTGGTAAAATCCAGTCAGGAATCTGCACTAAGTGGTACTCCCCAAGGCTTTCAGTGTCTTTGGATGTTCTCAGGCCATAAAGAAGACAGACCAGTGGTAATGTAAAGTACTAATGGACTGCTGCCTTAATCCAGAGAGCTTCCTAAACACCTGAAATAAAGCAGTGCTAAAAATTGTGGCATGCTGGATAGAATCGATGACTTTGAAAATGCTGCTAATTCTGCTTACAGTGTAGAAAGTAAAGTCTTTTACCTGGTATTTTCTTTAGGCAGCGAAGACTTTCTGCCTTTTGAGCTTCCAGCGTTTCTGCCTTGCATTTTTTGCTTTCAGTGGGGTTACACTGCACTTGTTTTGCAGTGGTCAAGAAAAGAATAATTCTAAATGCAAGTAAGTGTTTTTGGAAGGAAAAAAAGCCATTACAGAAGCTGTATTTTATTCTATCATCACTTAATTTTAGAGTTTGCAGCAGGGACTTGCTTGGCTCTAGTCATAGATTATTTACGGGAGAGCTGGGTTATGGAATTATCTGGTAAAGATAGACAGCAGCACTTTTTTTATCTGTCCCTTGCTGTATTCATAAATCTAACACCTTTTAAACCTGTGATTCTCAGCAAGGCAGTGATTGCTTTAACTGCAGGCAGACTGGGCTGAGACCAGTGGATTCTTCCCTTTAGTGAGTCTCCTAGTGTAAAGGTTGCTTCAGCTGTTGAAACATCCTCAATTTCAGGTGCTCTTTGGGAGGGAGAAAAAGCCAGGTGGTACTGTCTGGACTAAATGGACAGAGAGGTTTAATCAGTTAATGCTCCTGCCATGCACATCCTCCTGTTGGCCCTACTATTTACTGCCCATGAAAGGTGCTAACAAAAGTCTGGCAGCACTATTGAGGCTGAAATAATTTCCTGTGAGTTTCTTCCATTTTAATTTTCCTAGATTAGCAGCAGTCTTAAGAAACATCATGAATAGTAAGAATTTATTCATGAATGGTGAAACATTTAAGATCCAGTGGAGAAGCACTCTGGGAAAGCACATGCCACAACACCAGAGGCTGGGACTCCTGAGCATTCCCAGAGCTTTACAGGGATGTGTGAAGGAGTCCTGCCTGGCCTTGTTCATTAGTATCAATGCTTCAGTTTCATAAAGAACATGGTTTATATCCACATTTGCTCTGCACCAAAGCTGTGCTTCTACTAGAGATAGGCGTCCAGTACTGAGTCTTTCAAACTCTCGCTTCAAAGGTGGAATTATTGCCAATAAGCTGGTTTTGTGTTTAATGGTTGATATGACATGCTATGACATACGTACGTAATCCTGAAACCTCAGCTATAAAACCTCAACTGACCAAAGAAAGCAGCAGTTCAGATGACTATTTTTAATTGATTATCCTGAACAGTAAACAATTTGCTTGAATTGACACATTTCCCTTTTAACACCATTGCCTGGGTTTACAAAGGGTCAGTAAACCTGGGGATTTCTGAGTTTTGTCCTGTGCAGAGGGTTTGAGATGCAGGAAACCTGGCTGCTGTCACCTGCCTCTGCCAATGGCTTGGGCATCTCTGGGACTTCCCTTTCTGGAACTCAGGTCACTCATCTCTCGATTACAGATGTTAGCATTGACCTTTGGACAGTGCTGTTTGATTTACTGATGAACTGGGCATTGTTATCAGTCATTAGTTATTCACATCTTTATAAAACTGCTCTGGAGCTTACTGGGGATTTTGGGCTGATGTGTTCTCATGCACTGAGACCCCAAACCTGATGGGTCCAGCACAAGGGGAATGGCCAGGAACAGAATGTGGATGTTCCTGTGAAAGCAGCACTGCAGAAGTGCAGGATGTGCTGAGGTGGTTGTCCTGCTCCAATTAAATAAAGAGCCAGCTGGAATGAGAACAAAATCTTTCAAGTGCATGTGTATCTAAGATGTGGTGTAGGAGAGTGATGCTTGGAACCAGGCTATCAGTGGCCAAGGTTAATGCCTCGAGTGTTTGAGTTCTGCTGTTTGTTTTGCACCACAGAGAACACCCTGGCAGGGCAGGTTATTCAGATCTCCAGCAGGAGTTTGTCATATGAGTCTCGTGGGACAAACACAGAAGTCTCTCTTCTGGCAAAACAAGCTGCATGGGAAGGAGTCCCTGACAACTTAAGACTCCCTGTAAAGGGTTTTGAGGCCTTGCACTGGATACACTTGGGAACATAAAAGGTGAATGGGTACTTTACCATTCCTTCAGCAACATTTTGCCTTTTTTTTTCCTGATAGAAATAAAACTTATGCTTGTCTGTGACAGGTTGAGAATTAAGCGGTTCCTCACTTTTTTTGCAGTCTTTTTACGATGAGTTGTCTCTTGGTTTAAAATATGTTTGATTTTTCTTGCCTATGGAAACAAGAACAGCTGAAGAAAAAAGCTTGCTAGGAATAAGTTTGCATCTCTTTCCATGCAGTGTTAAATAAGATGAATAGAAAGGTTTTCTTAACCTTGTGCTCTTGAGAAGTGTTTTGAGCCTTTAACTTCTACTGGCATGATTCCATGTGTCTCTACTTTCTTACCTTACTTTTCTCATGCCCCCCCTAAAATTATCAAGTCAAAATCAACGTTAAATTGAAGAATTGCATCTACTAAAGACAGAGCTTCATGTGCCTTTTGTGCACAGTGAAAATACTTGTGCAAATTGCTTTCTCTGGCCTTAAACCATTTTTCATTTTTAGAGATCATGTGAAAGAACTTAATCCAAATGAGATTGTCAGCTTCAGTTTTTCCAGAGTATTCTTCCCAGCATCAATCATGATGCGTAAAGCTGAAAATACCAGCCTGGCACACTTCTTAATGAGCTAGGTGTGACAGTATTCATTTTTCTTTGGAAACGGGAAATGCAAAGGGATGTTAAGAATCAAATTATAAAACTCATAGTAGGGATTGAGTTACTTATGATTTCCATTACTCCAGTGCTGGGAGAACACCAGCTCAGTAGACATCTTGTTATTCTAAATGCAGCAGAGAAAAGAATTTTCAGGGGTGCCTTTTGTTTTCATTCTTATATGAAGCTCTGGCAATTTTTCAGAAATGGTCAGAAGTCATGAATAGGACTGTCCAAAATCACAGTGGCATGGAAAATGGAGATGAGGAATTCAAAAGTAATTAAATGTATTTAAAAGTAATTTTTATTTTTCACCTCGATTTTGGAGTCTTTACTGTCTGCTCATTTCAAATTTTCAGTCTTTTCCTCACAGCCAAGAGAGCAAGATTTGGATTATTCTTTATTTAGTAACATATAATTCACTTTTCTTACCATTGTATGCTGGGAAGATACGCACACAACAAAATCTCAGGAGATGGGAGACTTGTATCTATTTTTACAAAGGCAACAGATATTGCTGAAAAATTTATAATACTCCTGCTTAGCACAAGGGCAGTTTGGATACTCCTTAGTTATGAAAGGGAAATATACTGTGTAGGGTTTGGGCAGCACTGTTAGGATGTAAACACACTGGAGAAATGAGGCCTAGACAATAATACCTGTGAGGAAGGATTGAAAGAGTTGGACTTGCTAAGTCTAGAAACAAGAACATGAAAAGTGAAGAAAACAGTTTTTCAGTCCATAAAATACTGTTGAGCTTGCTCGGTGCCTTCAGAAAATGATGTATGCTAGTAATTTAAATTTAACCCTTGAAGTCAAAGTGCCAGACTTAAAGTCTAAAACCAAGGTCTGAGACACTTTGCAGCCTTACGAGGTGAGGTAAGAAAAAAACTTCAGATTTGGATGTTTCCATTTTAGTATTTTGCTCTTGAGATGCATATGACCACATTTTGATGTTGTGAATGACAGATATTTTTAACTAAAGATCCTTGGCCTTTGGGCAAACCCTTGATTGTCTCATGGTGGATTCCAGAATAATGAATGAGAGTTTGTGGGTGTCAAGTATGCTGGTGTAGTTTTCTAAACTTCACTGACCCTGCTGTCACTGCTCCATAGAATGTCACTCAGTATTATTTCACTTCCACAAGATCAAACCCAAAGGGCTCGTGGCGTTGTACTGTGGCTGGGACAGAACTAACAGAGGGAAGCTGCTCCCTGCAAAGACTAACAGATACAGACTATCAAAAGATGAAGCTATGAAAGAGATTTCAGTGGAGGTTCATCTTCAGATACCTCTGGTGTTGCTTTAGTTATTTCTTAGAGTTTAAATCACTGATCTTCACCCCCTGTTTAGCAGCAGAGCTCCCCGAGCACCAAGGAAACAATCTTAATTCAAACTCCCTGAGAATATTTAAACTTGCTGTGAATTGTTGGAAAGAGTCAGAAATAGTTCTTATCCTAAAGTTGCTTTTGATTAAAATAGCTTTTGTCTGGGCAGTTCCTTATCTGATGTATTAGGGTACCTTGAACATAAGTTGTAGTTCTTGACTGTTTTTTTGTGGTTTTTTTCCCCACAAGGGCATGCACAGGTAACGATGTCCATGGGGAAAAAAGGAATGGAGAGCTGCAGCAGCACAGTGTAACAGGGCCGGATTTCGGTCTGGATCCAGCTTTGCTGGTGCTGCAGGTGGTGTAATACATCAGCACAGCTTCTCTCTGATGTGATCTGAAATACATGTTTTGGGATGGGGATCCTGAAATACAGCCAGCAGCTCTTCCATCACTGGGAAGTTCGCCCCAGGTGCTTTATGTACCAGCTACAGGTCATCTTCAGGAACAGTTTCTCTCTCACAAACATCTCCAGAACCAGTTTCTGACAATATATGCTCGAGCCAATACAGCCCCACTGAGGAAAGAAATGTAATACTTTAAAGTGACTCATGCACAGTAATTTGGAGGGTGGCTGCCTACAATTTCCAGGTGCCATCAATCTCCTTGGTAAGATAATTTCCTGCCTTCATATATACGGAGGAGGAAAGGATACACCATGAATTTCTGATGATGGGGATGATACTCAGCCTTTAGATAGTGTTTTTAGCCTTCAAGCAGTTTACAAGTGAGCCTTAATGTTAATCATATCCTTCAAAGTCATTAAATATTAATATTCCCTTTTTATAGAGGGGGAAGTTGAAGGAAAGAAGTCAGATAACTTTCTCAGGACTTTGGAAAGAGTCATGGGAGTACATTTCAAGCCTGTGCCTAGATTACATATCCCTTCTTTCCCTCCAAGGCTTCTGTGTTTATGCCACTGTTTCCTATGAAGTGGTTCTAAGTGATGCCAAGTGGTTCACTCACTGAGAGACACAAAGTCTTCCAAAAAGCTTTCAGCCACCAGAATCCAATAATGTGACCACTTGGGTGGAATCCTACTTGATTCAATGCTGTTGGGTTTTTCCCTTAACTTCAGTGAACTTAAATGAAAATCTTGGAGGTAGCACTCGTAGATTTTTTTTTTTTAATACATATTTATTTTATTTCTGTCTGTGTCTGCCATAGCTTCTAACTTTAATATATCCTGAAACAAAAATACAACGGAAGGCTACAGATGTAGGAGGTTTCTTTTGAAGCAGTGGGGAGTCTGCCAGGGAGACGAAAGTGGAAAACATTTATATTTGTTTAGAAAACCCTGGTGTCTATCAGAAATATGTTTTATTCATAGAAGACAACTCATAAAAGGTCAGAAAAATAGGAGAAAGCTTATTTACTCCATTCAGTTAAACAGAACATTGGCACTGTGGAATAGAAGTGCTATCTAAGTACACGACCCTTTTTTAGCGTGTTGATTTAAAAGTTATAGTCAGCATATTTTCTTTAAAAAAATGGTTGCATTAACATCTTTGTTCAATGCAAAAAAAATAATTATAAGAATGTTTTTAAAATTGAGAAATATTGAATCGTATTTTATTTTTTTCACTTTCAGCCTACTTCTAGTCAGCTTTTGAAATTTTCAGGGATCTAAAAAAGACTGAAATTATTTTTGCAGCTCAATTTTTAAATCAATTTAGTTTCATTTAATTTCTAAGTGCTTTAATGGCAAGCATTGTGAAAATTCAAAGTTTTTAAGCTTCATGGTCATTTGCCTGTCCTGTAGAACTTACAGTTTTAGTGACACAAATTGTTGTGCCACCTTCTATCTTTTCAAAATAAAAATCAGCTGTGTCTTGAAAAGAGGTCCAACTGGGCCAGAACAGGTCAGCTGGTTAAAAGTGACAGGAAAGGAGACAGATGGACACAGAAGGACCACTACTGAAGTGGGTGTGAAAAAAGCATTGCCAGATGTTCGGTGTTTATGGGAATGTTCATACAGGCTCCCTCTCATATTCTGTTCACAGAATTCATAAGAATTTTATACTTGTAAGACCTTTGCCTTCTACTAAATTAGGCCAAAATAGGCTAGTTGGCTAAAAACTAATGAGAAAGGAGACAAATGGACATTTGCAGATACACATGCTTGGAAAAACACGATTTCCAAAGGAAATTAGGCTTAAGAGATGGACTACAAGTAGCAGTAGCCTTCAGAGCCCAAACACAGCTCTGCCCCTCTAAACGATCTCCCCTCTCCCCCTCCTTTCTGGAGGCATTACAGGAGATGTAAGTAAATACAAGCTTAATATGGCTGTTTACTAAAGCTCTTGGGGAAAGTCTAGCAAAATATGCTTTCATAAATAAACCAGAGCTAATTAAGAACCACTTGAAAAGCTAGCACAGAGGAAGGATGGGAGAAAATTACCGTGTAACGTGCGTGTGGTTAGCAGAAGTGTAATTCTAGCTGGAACGAGACAGAAACCTGACTGGGAGCTGGATTTATCCGTTCTTTCTCATGTTGGGTAGTATCCTATTAAACAAATTATGCCATTAAATTTGATTGAACTGCTTGACAATAATCATGGCAATAGAATAAGAGCTTTCCTGAGTAACCTGCAGCTAAAAATGTGATAAATGTCTGATAAAGCTAGAAAGAGGGGCACTGTGTGATTACAAGAAAAATCAATCTTAATGCATGTGTTTATTTTTCATGTCCAAAGCAATGAATTGTATGCAAAATAGAAGGAGACAGTGGTTCCCTGTATTATACTGGAAAATGTTGGACCTTTCCTGAACTGGGATTCCCGTGGCACAGTCAGTAAAGGAAAGCAAACCTGTCTGCAGAGTTAGTGACTGGGTGTGTGCTCTGTGCCAAGGGATAAACATCAGCTGTTGGTGCTGCTCCCATCTGCCGTGGGACTGCCTCTGGGAGGGCAGTTTGGCTGGAATCTGTCCCTGGGAGGGGCACAGCTCTGGGAAGGTGTGTGAGCACTGTGTGCGAGCACTGGTGTCCTTTGCGCGCGACACATTGAGCCTAGGGATAAATACGCCTGTCACAAGAATGAGGTGGTTTCAATATGCTTTTCAGTTGCGTTAGGGAAGGAGAGAACACCTTTGGAGCCTGAAGAGAAGCTTTGTTTGGGGCTTTCAGGGTTTGAAGGTACAAGGGTATGTCAGACATAAGGGAAAGGTTCTCAGGAGATGGTGTCTTCTGACATCCTCTGGCCTCTTTCTGCCTACCTTCCATGCACATGGAACACACCTGACTGACAGTGCTTGGTTTTCTGGCTTGTAAAATCTGTGCCTTTATTCTTTAGTTCAGATCTGCTCACAGATTGGCTAATATGGTCTCAGTGCTGCAAGGCACATTATCATACCTATGACGTCCGTCTCTCTCACCTGTTGGGAGAAGACCCCAAGAGCACATTTTTGGAAACAAATGTGAAGAAAAGAGCTGCAGATATTTTGTCTCTTGCAGAAAACCTTTGTAGGTGCTGGGCTGTGTAAACACCTCATTTGCTGATCCCCTTTGGTACACTGGCACGCAGCTATTTCATCCACTTGCACTAACAGAGTCCCTCATGATGGGGTTGGCTTCACCTCCCCATGGGGATGCATCCCTTTTCCCCAGCCTGCATCCTAGCAGGCTTCTAAGCAGAGGGAGATCACAAAGCTTGGAGCATATTTCTTAGGAGGGCTGTCCAGCACTGAGACTTTCCAGAGCTTGGGCTGCTTATCAGGTCTAGGGTTGTGATCCAAGAGCTGCTCTGGCTTGGATTTAGGTTTGCTGCTGCTTTAATCTGCAGTGTTTTATTCAGGCATAGCCTGGCTGCTCTATCGACTTGTGCTCTGGGTAGGAAGCCTGCACAGACACAATACCCTTCTGTGAGACATGAGCTTTCCAGTGGCCGCTGCTCCTGGAGATTTGGCAGGGCCTCAGCAGCAGCTGAACTGGGATTAGCCAGGCCTACCCTCTTCTTCTGGTTTAGGTACAGGAGAGGGACCTGCAGGACTGATAAAGGTCAGTTCTCTACTACAGTTTATTTTCTCTATTACATGAAACAGAGTTTGGTTGTAGCAAGACCTGTGGCTGTTGGCTTGTGAAGTGAGAATTTAGGCAAGGACCAAGAAGTGGAACTATTCAGTTGTTGTAAGTAAGACATTTATAGCAGTTTTAGCTGCAGTGCCTCATGGTATGAGCAAGTGGAGAACTGGAGTTTTGTCTTGGTACAGGAAAACCCCCAAATGACTTCCCTATCCGCCAAATTGTCCAGGCGAAGAACAGCTATCAGGCATTGTAGGAACTGCATACACGCACTACTGTTCTTAGAGCATTTCTTACACCTTTGGGCTGTGGAAGAGTGACATGGAATGCTGCTGGAATGACCTAAGAACTGTCGAGGTCCCATGCATGAGATGATGGGCTGTCCTGTCCGTGTGCTGCAGAGCCAGGTTGATTCAGACAAATACTGTCTATTTAGATTTCCTTTAATCAGATAGACTCGTGTAACTCTCTTGTTCTGAAAAATCCATCTGTATTTTCTTTCACAGTTTCAATATTTCTAATCATATTTTATATTCATGTTCTGCAACTTTTGCAATCCAAAGTGCTGTCAAGTTCCATGATTTCACCAGGACCGCCTAGGTGGCATTTCCAATTAGCTGGCACCAGAAGGAGTATAAGGCACAAGGGAGGAAAACTAAACTCATATAATCTGTTGCCTTTACACAGTCTGCTTGCTGAATTAATTTGCTGACTGGCAGCAGGTGGAAGGAAGGTGAGAACATCAGAAAGGTTTTGTTAAATGGCAATCCTTGGCTCCATTTTCATTGTAAGGATCAGATTTAAATCTGCCTATTATGTCTGGAGCCTGTGCTGTACATTGGGGATGTGAGAGGCAAGTCTGATTCCATTCGCTTTTGGGATTTGAGGGGTGGACATGGAAAAAAGGCAAGGTTATTGTTAGTTTTAGTCCCTTCATGCAAAGGTGGTTTTGTACCTCAGAACTCCCTGATGAGTTAACCAATTCTTTTGGTTTGGTTTGGTTTTTTCCCTTTCTCTTTAACGTATGAGCTATCAAACTGGACTCCACAACCAAGTGCTATACTTGTCCTAAATGTTATCCTTTTGTGCTTCCAGAAGCTAAATACCTTCCAACCGTGTGTATTTACACACGATAAAAGGTCACAGTCATCTCTGTACAACTCTGTGTGCCTAAAACACTTGGTACTGTGTTCACTCACTGCTGCCCGGTTCCGAGCCATACCAGCAGCCTCCTAACTGAGCTGCCTTGAAATACACCTCTGCCATTTCTGTAGAGAAGGATGCGCCTCGAAAAGCTGAATTCATTCCCAGTTTCTGGGAGATGTAAGGAACTAGGAATCTGTGTTATCCCTTCACCATGTTTCTTTACCCTGCAATGAGCACATAGACTTGATTTATCCTGAAAGGTGCTTGAGCCTGGCCTGTTGTAATTAGCTTTAGGTAGATTTTAAATGAGCTCCATGACATCATACCTGGCTACTTCTGTTTTTCCTATATTTCTGAGGCATCTTTATTACTCATTGTACTGAATCTGTGATTTGTAGTTTCTATATTTAGTGGTTTAGAATCTCTCCTTACTGGAATACGTGTTGATTTCAGTGTTTGATCCAGGGCAGAGAAACTTCTAGGAGATGTTGTCATTCCTTGGTCCTGGTGATGCCTTTTCCTGGTCTTAAAATTAAGAGCCAGACACGGTTAAGGGAAAAAGGGGTTTTTACCTCGGTATTTAATAAGGATCCTTACGATGCACCACTTCTCCAAGGTGGAATGCACCATAATGCACACACACGACAGATCGTGGATACAATTTATAGACCCTGCAAATTAGCATATCTATCAAAGATTCCCCAATGAGAGACTTGAATGATTATTCTGATATTCCCCCATCCTGAGGAATTCCCCCCTGGATGGGCCTATCTTAGTTTACAGGATGTGTTCTAGAGAGGACCTTGGTTTCTGGGATAGCGTGGGGCTTTCTGGCCTCCAGGATGTTTGGTCTCCTGGCTTAACAGAACACCAGGGCTGTGCTGAGTTATCAGACTCAAGGAATTACGAGTATGCATGCTGAGAGCACTGAGGATACATAAAAGGTATATCAAAGAAAAGGCAAAAAATCCTTATGGCATCACTGGAACCTCACTGTTCACCTCATCTGCTGATCTTTTGGCAATCCCCTGCCTTCCTCTGTATATTCATTTCTACAGCAAACTGTTTGTGTCATGTGCAAATCTGTGTGTGGTTTGTTTTAAGCCTGGTTTCCTTACACTGACAAATTTGTAATCCACTGCATTGCTTTAGCCTAAGAACACTTCATATTTTTGATACCCTAACGTAGGAAGTATTAAAGTTGCACAGAACCTCGGATAAATCGTGGGGTTTATTTGTGGCTTGTAAGAAGCTTATGTATTCTTTGCCAACATCTGGCAACTCAGAAGCTTGGGTGGAACTGAATGAAAGCTGCTCTGAGCTGCAGATCATGTTTGCTCCAGTGCCCAGTGGAGTGCTTGTACACAGGGGTCTTCCTACAGACCAGCCTTTCTTCCCTGGGGAGGGGAGGCACTAAAGGCTATTCTGGGAGAGGAGGCCGAAGAGCAAACTGCAGATGGAGTTTGAAGAAGTACTTTTTGTTACCTGGCCTAATCTTGATTGCAAATGACTGGATTTTTTTATCTTATTTTTTTTCCCCCATTTGTTATTGATAATGTTGATTATTACTCCTTTTACCACAGGTTTTGGTCAAGTGGGGGATTGTTGTGTGGTTTCTGTCAATCTTTTCCAAATTCAACTGATTCAGCACATCATAGGTAATTTTAAAACAATATTTCTTCTAATTTTCTTTTCTCTAGATCATTTAACCTTTTTTTCTGTAAAATGCAGTGTATCAGCTCACAACAGTTGAGTGCAATAATTCTGCTAGACCTCCTGTGCTTTATATAAAATATCCTGGAGCCAATATTAATTGCTTATCCAATTTGAAGGTAATTCTAGTCTCTGTTCTTTCCTCCCCCAATTCCATTTTTTATATAATCATTCCCATCACTATTATTTTCAGGTTTTCTTGAAATTTTTTTTCTCCTAAATGGAAGTGTGCCAGGCTAATTAGAACAGTGGGGCAGAATTTTAAAGAAGATACTCCCATTCATCCACAGTTCTACTGAAATGTAATTAAGTAACAAAGATTACAATGTCTCATGCATAAACATTTTAATGACCCATATCCATAATAGTCATGCACCGTGGATTAGGTAGTTTTGATACCACTAACCCTTATTCTGACCTGTTCTCAGATATTTTTAAATTCTTCAGGGTGAATTATTAGTGGGGATCATAGAATTTCAGAGATATTTGTTATGGGAATCAGCTTCTCAGAAGTTCTTTTCTTTGGTTAATCAGGATTACTCTTCTTTGCCCGCCACCCTTCCCTGGTGCATTAGAAAACACAGGGAGAGAGGACTAATGGCCTCTGACAGTGAAACAAAGCTCAGGCACCGTCCAATTCCCATGGCAAAGCACTGGCAGGTCTTCTATTAACTTTCATGGGAGTTATTTCAGAGTGAGACCAGTTTTCTCAATTAAGTAGCAGGAAGACTATTTCTTTAGGCTTGCAGCTGGAACTATGTCCTGTATTAGATTTTATCCAGGATTCCCACTGAAGTCAATTGCATTTATTGTAGCATGTTACAAGCTCGGGAATTTTTTCTGTCTGACAGTTTTTTCTGGTTGATGGTCAATCAGCACGTTAGCAATAAATACCTCTTAACACTGTGCTGGCTTGTACTGCTTAAACTTAGTAACGTTTTAAAATTAAGAAGTCTTACTTCTTTTTGTATGAACCAAAGGCTTGCTTACATGATAAATCCAAAGCACTTTTCAAACATGTTTATGAGGTTCATTTTGTTTGCCTCTCTCTTGTGGTGGTGTCAGAATTGTGTGACCTTTGGGCAGCAGAATGAGCGTGTGCCTGCCTTCCATCCCAATAGGTGCTGCTGCTCTGCTTTCATCTCTGCATGGGGAGATTACACCGTGCTCTCATTTACTTACTAATTGGGCAAATATGACAGCACAGAATTTTTTAGCGTGATAAATGTAACTGTGCCCGTGTCTGCTCCTTTGTTTGGTTATGCAGCCCCGGGCAGCAGCACAATCAATTACAGGCTCCCCAGGGGTGCATTTGGGCTGCTGAGAGCTCCGCTGGGGAATACACTGTTTACAAGCAGTCCAGGGTTTCTCATCCAGCCTTCTCAGAAGCTCCGGGTTTCTGTGAAGCTGAAGATTTGTAAGAATCCTACCTAAGCTGCTTTTTGGCAGAGGTTAATGGAATTAACTGTTCTGCTTTATTTTTGTAATTTAGGCCTCTATACATCTTCATGTGCAAAGCTGTTTCCCTACTTTCCTTTTCATTTCCCACTGAAGAAAACAACGGCTTTGTCCTCAGGGAGAAGAAACAAATGAATTTTTCATTCATCTTACTCCAATTATCTCTTTCAACTCAGTGACATTTAAAAAGTTCTGTTTTCTATAAACATACTGATAGGATATTCCATGCTGCATGTTAACCTGGGTAATGAAATGTTGCAGCAAATATGTGTTAACTGTGGTTACATTACATAAAAAAACAGAAAGAAATGATCTTTTCATTTTTCATCAAGTGTAAAAGACTGGGATAAATTGATTTTCACATTGAAAAGGCAGAGAGTTCTTATTTTAATTCATGGCTAAGTAATCATGTTAGATGGAGATCAGTCAGCTCAGTACAAGCTACTTTTGAACAGAACTTGTTTGTTGTAAATCACTTCCATCTATACTGTCGGGCAGATATTTCAGACTTCACAAGGTGCACACACCACTAGAAAATTCTACAGTAGTGTAGAAAACTTTTCCACTTACTTCTTCCAACCATGTTTCAAGGATTCAGTGGTACCAGCCATCATTTCAGACCTATGGAGGTCAATAATTTACAGCATTAGTTTTCTTTGAGTCACTAACTTCACCTTTATTTTTAATAGGAAATGAAAAGGGGAAGAATAATTCCCGGTGGTTAAGAAATAAGGGTAAATACTACTTTTTCTTCTCTTAAGAGTAACCTGATTCCACTTTTCAGTAAAGCAGCTGTGTTAGGGACTGTATGTTGTCAATCTCAAAAACCATTTTGTTAAATAATCCAGAACTTTTTCATTTGTTCTCTGTGAAGCCCAAGAAGCTGGTTTAGATGAGATTAACTCATGTGCTATAATTACTTCTATTATTCATCATCCTATAGCAAATTGTACTGGAATTCACAAAGTGAAGAACCATCTCTCATACAAGCTTTGCTTGTAAGTGTTCTATGCCTACAGGATAAAGTACTTTCTCTTGCTATCTAATAAATGGTGAGAGTACTGAGGAGCCCAAGGTAGGTTTGAGTGCACCTGAATAGGGTGGTATATTCATGGCAACAATGATCCAAGAAAATGCTGAAATATTTTCAGTTATTTCAGTGTTCTTGGCAAATACAAGGAAGGTATTAAGTTGTCAGAATTATGGCTTAGGAAATGACTAGATAAACTCTGCAAAATTGGCTTTAAGTTCCTAAGCCTTTCTCTGTAAGGATGAGCTCTCAGTATTCAGTGGCACATCCACAGGGACACCTTCCACTATGCCAGGCTGCTCCAAGCCCCATCGAACCCCGACTAGGACACTTCCAGGGATCCAGGGGCAGCCACAGCTTCTCTGGGCAGCCTTTCCCAGGGCCTCCCCACTCTCACAGGGAAGGATTTCTTCCTAAAGGAGTGACTTTTGAGCAGCTAAGCACGTACAAGGGCCTATAGAATTGCCAAAAGGCAATTCTTGGAACTATTTAGTGTCACTGAGAAACATCAAAGAGGAGTGTTAAAGATGGCTTGTCTGAGCAGGTGCTGAAAATAAATAAATTGCTTATTTGCAGACAAATGTAAATGGTAATTCTTCTTATAAAGATATTCTTACTTAATTTTTTGAGTGATTACTAACTGCTTTGCAGAACTGGAGCTGCTGCCATTTGATCCCTCTTTTCATTTATCACACAGATTAATTTCTGACCATTTGTATCTGTGAAGCTTGTGGTCTGCTAGTCCAAAACCACAAAGACATTCATTTTAGATCTTAGAAGTATGAAGTCTGTTCTGAACATTTATATAAAATAATGAGATAAAGAACTGAAAATAGAAAAGTGACAGATTTCCAGAACTTGAACAGCTTTTTTCAAATTGGCTATTTATGGAATACTGATAGCCAAATGTTCTTTCCTGACATCTCGCTAAGCTGTGTCATGGTACTGGAAGCCTGAGATCTGTCATCACTACACGTTGCATACGTTGGAACTGCTTATTTGCAGTCTGGTGGGCACACAGGGCCTTTCTGTCTTGGAGCCTCCTGCTGTGGGAAAAACCTGAGCAGGATGGAAGTGCTTGGAAAGCAGTGGTGGGTGGGATTTGTTCAGAGCCACAGGGAGTTGCTGTGAAGGTGGAGGGCTGCCCAGGACCAAGGGTATTTCTGTCTCTCTTGGTAGAGCTGAGTTCTTCTCCAGATGGGGTTTCATACCTCGTTTAATGTAATGTTCCCTTGAGGTGCTTGGGCTGAGCCAAAGGAAGGAGCTGATCCAGCCTAGCAGTAACTTGTTAAGAATTTTAAAAAGCAGAAAAATTACTTTTCGATTGAATCACAGCCGTGTGTGAAACCCCAAATCCTGCTCAGTGTGCTCAGTACCAGGTCTAGGCAAGGGAAGGAGAGGAAATCCAGACCGTCTTTCCAACAGTCTGTAATTAGGTCAGTTTAAAGTAACTGTGAAGCTGCAGCCTGGAGTGGAAAAGATCAGTAAATTCTCCTCCTCGGTAAGAGTTTCTCTCTCATTATCTACTCTGCTAATTTTCCTGAAGGCCTTGCAGACACTACGTAAACTTTGGATTGCCTTGTGTCAGCAGCAGGGTCTGGCTGAAGGCTCAGTCCTCCTTCCCTGGAACTTGCCCCGATGCTCTAAGCCTCCTGGCACTGCTCATTCCCACCTTCCTCCTCACCCTGACCCCTGGCAGCTCCCCTGTTGCTCCTCAGGATTTATGCCTGTGCCTCACTGCTGCTGCAGTTTGCAGCCAGAAGCGTTGCTGTCACCAGGAAGCTTTAGAGAGTAGCTTTGCTCTGCAGTTGCTTTTGAAAGCTGACGTAGTTAAGAACAAACAAGCAAACCAAAAGCACAGAGAAGTGTGGTTACTTTTTGTTATGCTGCAAATGAAACATTTCATCATCTGGATGAAACAACCACATTATTTGAAAAAGAGAGTGGGTAACTGGATAGTTAAGACACTGAGTTGGAACCGTGGCGATAAACTTTGAGTCATAGCTCTACCTGCTTGGAAAAGAACAGATTTAATAAAAAACAGCGTGCCAAAGCCACCCAACAGTCTGTCTCTCTCTAGTTATCTATCTCAGGCACAGCCCAGGGCTTTAGAGCTGATTTTCTAGAAAATGTTTTTAGAACAGTGTCCCAGGCACAGGGAAAAGAGCTAAATGATCTGTCTTCATCTTTTCCTAGAACAAAAAGGGCTTCGAAGCCTCACTGGTGCTTTGTCAGACTAAGTACAATTCCCTCTGGAGAAGGGAATCATTAGCAGTGCTCACAGGTACATGCCAGACCCCAGAGTGTTACCTAAGAGAACCCTTTTCAAGTGCCAAGTCTTTGTACATCTCCTGGGGGTCTCTGCTGTCCCTGCCCAGGTGCTGCTGGCTGACACATGCTGGTTCCCCTCCATGAAATGCTCTTCCTTAGACTCTGTTCTCCAGGCAGCTGGAGAGACTTGAATGTGCAGAGGCTTGGTTTGTCCTAAGAGGTTATTTTTTTCTGTTATATTCCCAGTCTTCTGTGTTCTCCGACTCAGACAACGGTGTCCTTAGCTCCTGTGGAGACAAGTGCTCATAGGAGTTTAAGGAAACACCACTGGTTATCATTAGCCAATAAAAGTGAGGGGATCACAGTCTGGCCCTGAAGCTATTTCTTCTTTATAATAACTTATAACTCATTTGAGGGAGACATGAGCCCTGACTAATTCTAGATGTGGGAAAATTCTTCACAACAAATAATTTGCTCTGTACTTTAATTGCTGATCTTGCAATGTTGGGAGGGTGGATTCTAATGCCAAATGAATAAAATTTTCATTTGTATTATTGTTTTCAGTATTGTTGATCAATATAGTAATTGCTCTATCTTGATGTTTAATTCCAGACATTAAAAAAAAAAGGGCTGTTACTTTATTAGTGTCATCTGGGTGAGTCATGTGGGAGGACTCAAGTTTCCTGACTGCTCAAGAAGGTTAGTCAGTTTGGCTTGCATACAGATGGAAGATGTTTTAAAAGAATAAGTTTGTGACTCAGGCCAGGAAAGCATTATCACTCATAAATGTATGGGAAGCTGACAGAAGAGGGGTTGGTAATAAGGAATCAATTTTAAGAGGCTGTTTTGGAAAATCTGCACGATTTGGGCAATCCTAGCTGTGACAACAAAATGCAGATTGTGTCTGTGTGCAGAGCTGCTGTACAGCTGGTTTGTTCCTGCATCTCTGCAAGCAGGATGAATTTCTGTTGCACTGTTGACAGGGAACACATGCTTTGAGCTGATCTTCATATTATGCATCCTTGAATTTACGTCTGTATAATGAGGCAATATAAACCTCATAAGCGTCTTTCTGAGCAAAACTCTCCCTCAGATTTTTTTTTAACCTAATGGTTTGGCTTGCTCGGAGACTCTGGACATGTAGCTGACTGATAGAACTGTCATTATTCCTTTCTGCTTTAAAGGGAACACTGCATCATTCTTTTTTACATTCCAAGTAATTTTTAAAGCATAAAAAATAAATGGGTTACAGTCATCCCTGTATTTTGAAAGGCTCTTGTTTTCACATAGGAATTCCTTCATGTCCTACTCTTGCTTCTCTGAACGGTAATGTTGGGTCACTGAATGTGCGTTTGAAAGATCATCTGCTTGTGATTAGCAACAAGTGTTATGTATTCCAGCTCTTCTGAAGTTGAAATTTGGAGCTGCTTCTGTTTTATTTCTTTGAAGCTGACAGGAGAATCTAGTCACACCAAGGGAATGTGTTCCCCATGCACCAGCTAATACAACAACTGTAGCTGCACTGGAGTGCTTAGTAAGTGAAAGCACTGGTGGCTTATGGGCTGTGCATTAATGCAGATATATTAAAAGTCTTCTGAAGATGTTGGCAGAATTCTCATATTGCTAAATGAAATACAAATGAAGGTTTAATTGCTAAATCCAGATCTCTTCTATATTATAAAGCTTTTTCTTTGCTTTTACTGTTGTAAGAGAAGTACTAGCATAGCGTATTAAATTAACATTTCTTCTGGAAGTCACAGTGGCAGTCTGTAAGTAGAGCTGTTCAAAAACTAGCTTGTAGAAATTAATAGAAAAATATTCCAAAGCTGTGCAGCAGAAGCTTTAATTACGAGCTGCCCAACATGCTTGGGCAGGAAATGGATGCGCTGCCCGCCGTGCCCCCAGTGTCCTGAACAGCCTCACAACAGTGGGGGGATTTCTTGTCCCAGGACTGTGTTTAAGGCTGAAGAGTGGGCAGGCATGAATAGGAGTGCTGAGGTCTCCATCTCTCCTGCCTGCTGAGGCCGTGGGCAGCACAGCTGGCCATGGAAAGCAGTGCAGACTGGTGCAGACAGGGCGTGTGCTCACACAGAGCTCAGTGGTACCCACGGACATGAGGTGCTTCTCCAAGGCTGGGCACACAGTATGACTTTTAGGTGTTTGGGGGGTAGCTTTAAAAGTAGCCTAAATCAGTTTGTTTCATTTCCCCTAAGGGTCTGGTTAAGGAAATAGTGATTGAAGTGGAAATGGTGGCTGTGAAGGGTTGGTTTTGGAAAGAGTGAATGTATGACTTGTTTTCTACACTCTTGGTTTTTAGAACAGATTTAAAGATCCATTTGTAATTTCTTTTTCCTTTGAAGTGTATGCAGGACGCACCATGCACTTTTGTTTAGATTTATAAAACTGCAGTGCTTTAGTGAGTCTCTAAGGCTTTTCTGCCTGATCTTGATGAACGCAGTGCCCTTCCGAAGGAGAAACTGCTACAAGGCAGAAGCAGAAAACAGCCACCATGCCTGTGGTTCAGTGCAGTATTTCAGACTGCTGGGTTCAACTGCACAGCTGCAGTCATCTGGTTCTTTTAATTCCTTTGGGTCTCCAGAAGTGCTTGGATTCCCCTCTTCATTGTCCTACTTTTCCACTTACTCCCTGCTCTCTCCCCACGCTCTTAACTTTATCCTTTCCTTCACTTCTTCTTTCAAAGCTCCTAGGGCCATGCTGTCCAAACCCACGAGCTTGCTTTGAGGTTCTGGACCTTGCGTGGGTTAATGGGGAAGCTTTAAGGGGAAAAGAGCTGCCTCCTGAATGGGGCACAGGCAGCTTGGCAGTGGAGGGAGAGGGGCAGTGAGAAATAGAAGCAGAGCTTCCAAGGGGGCTTTTTAACAGTGTCCCCCCACTCATCTCCTTCCTCCTTTGGTGAGCTCCTGCTTCAGCCCTCCTTGGGGGCACCCACTCACATGCGGTCTTCCCTTTGCTTGGGAAAAGGGGGAGGTCATAGACTTTCCCTGCCTGGAGACTTTTCTTTCACATTGTAGACTTTAGAAGTATATTTGTGTGAGGTGTCTGTCATGGTGTCAGCTGTCAAATACCTGTCAGAGTGGGATGAATCAGGGCTGGAGGGGGTTTGAAGGTAGGGGAACAGCCATGGAAAAAGAAAGACAATGTGTCTATTTTATACTTGAATAGCAACTTGGATTTGTATAATTACAGTGTTCAAGCAGAAAAGTAGCACCACTCCAGGAATCACTTTTACCTTGAAATAGCAAAGTGACTTGGAGGAAGTTGGTAGTAGAATGGCTAGACAAATAACTTTGTCACAGAATCACATCAGAAAATGTTCCGTTCCAGTATTTAAAGAATTACCCATCGGTGCTCAGTTCTGTTAACCTTTGAAAATCCCAGGTGAGAGGTGGGATTGAGAGTCCAGAAAGCTGGATTTTATTCTCTGTGTGTGCCAATTTTGATTTTACATTTTACGAGTCAATCTCTCCATGGATATAATTTTAATAGGTTTCTAGATCTTTTAATTAAGAACTAGTTGTAAAGCTCTCCCAGCTGTTATTTGAGTCCTACATAAAGTTTCAATAGCTTTGTGAGGTATGAATTTTCTTTTAAAAACTCTCCCTAACCCTTTGTCCTGGATAATTGATACAGTACTTGTCCATTTGCCTATTACTTTGGTCCTTTATTATTGCTCCTACCTACCAGTCCACATTAGATGGATGTTATCTCTACTGGTCCTTGTGGTCCAGGCTTCTAAGTAAGAAGCTGTGTCATTTGTGCTGTCTTTTGTTCTTTTCATGCTGGTGAACTTTCGAAGTATTAGCGTGTATATTATAGTGATTAGGTTATTATTTTAGCCGTGAATCTCTTTTGAATTGGTGGGTGAATGATGCTTGGTCCTGGTGATTTCTTACAGTTTACTATTTCAATTTATTCTGCAGTAAAATGTCAGTTCATTTTTGGTCACATTTTCAGCTGCATCACCCTTTCATCTATGGAAACCTCCCAGCGATTTTCTGTACTAAATGTGCAAAAAGATTCATCTGGTTTTTGTACAGTCACTGTGTTTTCTGTGGCTAGTCCAGCTTGATCCCACAGACTTTGGCAGCCATCCTGCTCCTGATGGAATGATGAAGAAGGTGTGTTAAGGATTATTGTAATGCTGCAACTTTCTCCTTCAAGTCTTTTGTGGCCTGTGCTTTTTACAACTAACCTGCCATGGTTTACATTCCTTTCTGTTACATGCATATGCCATGATCTGTTTTTGATGCTGTTGTTGCTAATGCCCTCTCTTAACCTGCCATTTCAACACAGTGGCTTTTTTTGCTGTTAGCCTTTCAGCAAGGTTCTTTGAGGTGAGTGGTATATGATGCTCACCTTCTAGTATGCTGTGCTTACATAACCTACACATACTTGCCAATACTTAACGTTTGAAATTTTGTTTATTTTAACAAGCTTTGACTTTGTTACATCACCTTCTTTAAATCAAGTGGGATTTTTTTTAAACTTCTGTCTGCTTTAGAGAATCTTTTGAACCTTACTCTATCAGGGTCTCTCTCTTACAGACTGCCTTCTTGGTAGTAATATTCTTGATGAGGGCCTTGACCCTGCTGTGACTGTGTCACAAGGTGGCTTTTTTTAGTGGGTCCCCTACTAGTCACTCCCTGAAGTACAATCTACAGATCAGATTTGTCACACAGCATGTCTGAAATAACTAAACCCAACCATTACTGCTGTTTTCCTGGGCTAGCAATCATTCCAGTTTCTCTGGGCACAACAGGGTTGCTCTTCTCAAATGAAAAAGATTAGATTGTCCTTAATAATATATTTTTCCTGTATTTGGACATGGACTTAGCGTTTCGCAGAGATTCTATTTTATTGTTGGTACATTTCACCAAGCTCTGATTTGATTCTAAGATATTTGTGATACAATTTCTTAACATGATTCCTGTACTGGCATGAGATATTGCATCTTTTTTTTATTCTTTATCCAGATACTGAAGTACCAATAATTATCTCTTTCCTCCAAGTGTTTGATATTCTTCAAAACACACTTACAAGTAGGTGTTCTAGTCTACCCATCCCTTTTTTAACCTTCTCAGCATTTGTATAGAAACACGTGTGTTTGGCTAGGGTTTTTGTGTCTTCTGCCTCTTTTGGAAAACACAGCTTCACCTTTGACTCTGGCCAATGCATTTTCTATCCTTGGGCCTGTGAACAGACGAGGAAAAGGAGACATAAAGTCTCACCACCTGTGTGTCTTCCTCTGGGGATTCTCTGCTTGTTTTACAAGTGTCAATACTCAGATGAATTTTGCAGGCAGACTGATGAGTGTCTGTGCTTTATTATGGATTTATGTTATGGGAGTGGGTGACTCAAATTAATGAGTTTCACTTGGCAGCTTAAATCTGTTCCAGAATCAGTATTAGTTAATATTTTTTTGTGATGGATTTTGAGCTTAGCTGCAGATGCTGAGGCTGAAGAGTTACCCTGAAACCTGTAAAAGGCCATGGCCCATGTGAGGAATGCTGTTTGTTGACAGCATTTGATAAATTTTTTGGTACTATTCTGGTTTCACTGTAGAAATACAAGGCAAGTGATACAAGGACAAGTGGGAACTGCAGTATTTTTAGTGAGGAAAGAGAATGCTTCACTGGCTAGTGAAGGATAAGCCCCAAACAATTAGGGTAACATGTTTTTCCATGCTGCTTTGCTCTGGAAGCTTGTCCAAATCACTTCCCAAAATAATGGTAACTGTTATTGTCAATAATGTATCATGGAGAGAATAATGCAAGCAAATCTGACTTTTGCAGTGAGATGCCTAAAGCTGTATAATAAAATGGGATTTTGTGCACCAGCAGATTTTGGACTCCTATGTCAATCACATCCCCTCCTTTCTCTCTCCACCGGATGCTGTTTTACAAGTATGTAACATTTTATGTGCAAGCAGAGAACAGCTGATTTATTACAGAAATGAAAGAATATTAAACCTTCCACAGGGCTGTAAGGACGGCCTTAGCACAAATACACCTCATCCTGATCTGATAATAGCAGGCAATGAACTCACAATATTCCATATTACATTAAAATTTCTGTAACCTAGTTGCAAATGGTTTTCCATTTAAATTTTGTTTGCTTAAGTTTATTACAGAAAGTAGAAATAACCCCTGCTCTGGTAGCACCTGCAAGATAGATACTGCTCTATTTCTTTGTAAATAAAGGCCTGCATTTTATTACTGTGAAAATTGCTGTATTTCTGCTTTTACACATCAGGCAATTTTCTGAAGCTTCTCCCCACAGGTATGTTATAATGGCTTTGTATGCTGGAAGGGTATGCCTTTTCTAAATATATATCTACAGATAATGAAGTACATTAGGAATGAACGCTGCATGGAACTGTGAAGGGAATGTGAGCAATGTTCAAACCAAAGCTCAACTTCTCAACCCCTGTTCTAGCCACCGAAAGGGAAATTGCCAATGGAAACCTAAATCTTAAAAAAAACCCAAACCCTAATGAAGTAGTCATCTGAATTTTACTTCAAGAACATCCACCCCCTCATTCAGTTTGATGGAACGAAGCAGGACTGTTCATGCCACTAAGATGATACTGTGTGGATTTCTCATTTGTGGATTTATATTAGTGGATGACAACAGACCCTTCATAATTTAGGGAAGAGTTTGTTGCCATGAAGGTCAGTGTGGCTGCCAGTCCTTTCTCCCCCTCGCCCCTCATGGCAGTACATGCCTCTGGAACAGCAGTGAAGGTGCTCAGGACAGGATTTGGCAGCCCAGCTGTGAGCACACAGGCCTGTGTCTTTTTATGTGGAGCAGCATTCCAAAGAAGTTCTGTTTGGATTATAGTGCCAGGAAAATATCTGGGGATACTATTTAATTGTATTTAATTATTGTGGTTAATAAGCAGTGGCTCCTGGGTTTATATATGGAGGGTGTATAAGAATATGTTTACTTAGCGTGTATTAATCTGTGGTGTATTTATTTGTGGGATAAAGAGGCCAATAGTCTTTTTAGGGAAAAACAGCTCAGATGAGAACAGTATTAGTTTTTGTAAGATGGTGTTCTAATAGGATAAAAAAAAAGTGACTGATTTCATATGTGTTTTATAACCAAATACTTTACATAATGTTATTTTTCTTCTCTTTTCAGTATACTATGGAGGCATTCATGCATGGATTTTTAGAATAACAGAAATTACTCGAAGCAACTCTGCCTTTATCTGAACATTTGCTATGCTTGTAAACTTGCATGCTGTTCGTGTCTAGTATTACATGCACTTCCATTTGCCGAGTGCAAACAAATAGATTTTAATTTCTGCAATTTACACACTTTTGCACTGTACATCAATAAGACCCTAATCACATTTAATTCTACACCCATTACTGAATGGTGGTTTTTAGCATAATAAGTCTTGATTTTTATATTCATCTCACTGCTTTCTGAAGGGAAAGTGAAAGAACTCTGCCTGCAGAATGATAGCTTTGTGATAAACCCTACGAGATTTAATCCAGTGCGTGTGGCCAAAGAGAGCAGCTGGGTCCTTACGCCCTGCAAAGCCTTAGTGCTCTGTGGTGTGTCCAGCCCAACAGAAGCATGTCCTGTTGTAAAGTAGCACTAAGCGTAATTAAATCAGAAAACAACTACATTAAGGATAACAGTATGGGAGCTACCTGAACTCGCCATAGACAGAAATTCAGAAGCACTGCTGGGAAGTCCAGAAATGTCCCCTGGGAGATGGTACAGGAGGTACTTGAACTGCTGCACAAAGCTGCTGCTTATCAGTCTCCTAAATGTCATGTCAAGGAGCTGTGGTAAATGGGGGTGGTAACTACTGCTGTCTTAGGTGCTTTCAAGTAGCACCAGCCCAGAAAATATTTTCTTTCTAGAGCAGCTCTACCACAACAGCTAATCAGTACTGTCTGCCAGGGTCAAGAAGGGCACATTGATGGAATATATCAGACTCAGACAGCCTTTGCTAGCATTCATCATAAGAGGCTATTTAGGAAGCTAAACATTGCTGAAGTGAAAGGGGAGCTACTCTTCTGTGGTAGGAACTGTCTGGAGACAGAAAACAGAGAAGGAATGAGGTGTCAATTTTCCACAAGGCGAAAGGTTAACAGCAGGGAGCCCTCAGGTATTGGATTAGATTCGTGTGCTGCAAGTTGAAGTCTCTGTGAAAGGGAAAATGGCAAAATGTGCAGATAATATAAATTGTTTGGGTCAGTCAAATCTAGGAATGCAAGCAGGACCTTCCAGAACTCGGCAAAGCTACGTGAATGAGCAAGAGCATACCAAGCAAAATCAATTCACAAATGTGAAGTATTGCCTGTTGGCAGTGGTAGGAATGATTTTAACTGGACATCTGCTGTTAGTATTTAAGCAAAGTGTTAGGAGTGAAAAAAGAGTATGTTGTGTCCTTCTGGACACAGTTCAAAAGGCTTCTTAAGAGTACATTAATAATGCCTCTGTGTAAATATTTTGCCTTTTATTCTTGAGTCTATGGTCAATTCTAATATTGTGTTATCAAGGAATATTAGCTGAAACAGAAATGGTTTGGAGTTTGCTAAAGGAAAATGTTTAGGAGCATTTGATTCAAGTGACAGGGAATTGATTTTAAAATGGCTAATTAAAATCTTTTTATTCACAGTCCATAATTCATCTGTAGAATTTGCTGCCAGACCTCAATGATGTTAAGGTTTTAGTAGAAATTCTGTATAAAAAGATTTCATTTCTAAGTGTATAATGAGAACACTTACAAGAATGTTATTTAAAGTATAATACGTGATCCACATTCCTGCAGGGATATGTTAAGGGCTAAGACATCATTTTTTAACTATTGTATGCTGTCTTTTTTCTTCTGGTTTTTTTTGGGTTTTTTTCAGTATTTGTTTCTACTTGTTATACGCATGTTACTCCCAGTTAGAAAGCCTGCTAGGCATGTCTAATATGACATTTCCTACTGTGATTGTGATGTCCTTGGTTCAGGAGAAAGCACAAACAGTTCAATGCCCTGTGTATGGATTCCTTCCTTTATGAGGTGTTGCAGTTGTCTGTGCTTATGCAAATGCATCCTTGCAGTCAAGGTAGGTTATTGTATCATGTATCATCATGATCTGAGCTTTTTAAACAGAGGCACAATGGTATGAAAACAATTTTCCTGTTGGCATCTGTTCTGGTTTGATTCTGAGTTTCTCCAGGGCCATCTCTCATTAGTATTCCAACTCCTTGGTGATGCTAATGGGGTCACCAGAAGCTGGATCAGAATTTGCAACCTGTAGAAGACAGTTTATACCCCCTCCTCACGTGCCATCATGGGGAAAAGCAGCCTTTGGCAGTTCGACCCTATCTGCGAACGTAGGAGGACTCTCCTGAGCTGCTGCTGCTGTGGAGGATGTGGGATACAGGGTGGGGTCACACATTCCTTGGGGTAGTCCAGTTTAGGACACATCTTTCATTTCCATGTGTGTTATTCGTGGTGGGGTGTAGTGGGGATGTGGTCATTACCAGGTGGATCACTGCTTGTCTTCATTTCAGCTGGATTTCACCAGTTTATCATAGACAGGCGTGGTCAGTGCTGCTTGCTGGTGCTGATACAAACACTGGGATAAAAGTGGTTGTGTTTTAAGGCTGGGGTTTTTTTTGAATGATTACCACAGCATCCGTATGCTTTTGCTAAGTCATGCTGGGAAGGACAAATATGGCTAGCAATGAAACTGAATTTTGTCTGGCACTATGAATACAAAGTTATTATTTCCGTTGACATCAATTAAAAAGCTTATTAATAATAGACTGTTAAATGAGAAGTATAAAATCTGATTTTAGTCCTTATCTCAATTTTCAGAAAGTTCTCATCTGAATAGATGTTCCCAATAATAATTTTCCAATCTTGTGACTGCACATAAATCTCTGAGCAATCAGATTAGGAGCCACTTTAGAAAAAACAGCCATAATTCACCAAATGAAATAAGCCTTTTAAAACTAGCAAAATGAAACCGTCTGTTTATTATGGTGGTGATAATTGCTGGTATGAATCTTGTGAGAGTTCTGGTTTGTTTGTTTTGTTGGAGGTGATACAATACTTTTCCACGCAGTGTTGCTCTGCTGTCAGGCATTGTTTCCCTAAAGTTCTGTAGGCCACCATCATCTGGTTTGTATTTGACTCTGTAGGAGGAGAGCCTGCCAAACCACAACAGACTCCGTGGTGATTACAACGCTGAGTAATTGTATTTTATGGCTTGACAAGCTCTAGGTTTCAAGCAACATTTGTGGAAGTGTGCTATTGTGGGATTAAGGTTATATTTTAGTTTAGGAAATTCTGTACCTTTCTCAGTTTGGGTAGGGATATCTGGGGTTGCTCCCTTGCTGCTGCGTAATGCTGGGCTCTCACTTCACCTGACTCATGTCTCCCACCCAACTTCCACTTTCTTTGGGAGTAAGAAAACAATCAGTAAAACAATGGCTGTGGGAGGCTGAGCATCTGCTCCCAGTGCTGCCACGGCCTGAAAGGACCCCACATGAGGTGTCTTCTCTGTAGAAATGGCATTAATAATACCTTGCAAAGTGTTTCGAGACTCTCTAATGAAAGATGCTTCAACATTTTTGATGTTAAGATACTTTAAGGAGTGACATTTATTTCTAATGAGAACTAATTAATTCTATTGTTGAAGCAGTTGAGGAGGAATGTTACAATTTTTAATTTATTAATTGATAGATAACTGATTTGATGAGCTGTTTATTTCCAGTTTGGAATTACTGGAAAATTGAATGGCTTTTTTTCCCATATTTGATACTAAAACTCCAATTAAATGGGGTTTTTTTCCATATTTGATACTAAAACTCCAAGTAAGGAAAATATTTTCCAGATTGATGGCTTTGATTATTGCATACACCAAGCAAAGCAATGAAAGAGATGTAGAATTCCTATAGAGGATATAATTTAGAAGAAATCTTTATGTCCCTATCTACTGACTTCCAAGAAGATAAACAAATATGAAGGTTAGCAAAGTTCACGAAAGATATTTGGCTCACTGGGGTACTGACTTGACTAGGAAAAGTGTAAATAATTTGGTGGTTTTTGGCCTCCTTTGGTTTGGGAGGAATGTGAGCTGGTGGGCAGTGCCCTGCCTCAGCAGCAGCTCCCTGCAGCATGTGGGAGCACTGCCTGCAGCCTTTGCCAGGCCCTCCCACCTGGAGCAGGAGGCACGGGAATGACAGGGTGATACAAGGCTTACAGAATTCCTTACTGAAAGCCAGCAGCCTGCAAAACTCAGGAAAACCCAGCCCTTTGACACTGTGTGTTGGTTCAATGTTCTTTTCCCTGAGGAGAATTTGGGACAAGACACGAAGTGCATTATTATCTGTTTTTCACCTGCAGGTCAAGATGGCCTGAACTCCCTGGCCCTGATTTGTAGGAGACATAAAGAATCAATGGTGCCATCTTCCTTTCCACTGCACAGTGGCCTGCTGGCTCTTTCCTACAGTTTTTCTGTGTAATAGGAACTAATGGCTATTATTTAATCAGTCAAGCCTTTGAAAAGTAGAATGCAAAAAGGGCTGTTTATGATGAAATCATCCTTCTCTGCAGTGCCGCCTTACCTTGCACCTTGTACATCTTCAAATTTTATAAATTTCAAATGAAATGATTCTGTAAGTTGAATAAGGGACCCCAGCTTTAACAGGAATAATGCTGCACGTCTCCTTAGTGTAATGCACGTGTGGGAGGGTGTAAGTGAAGTGCAGCTGTTTGTGTTCCCGGTCCTGCTCCCCAGCAGCAGCAGTGCTGTGTCCCAGCCCTGCAGCCAGGCCCCGCTGCCCTTCGGGGCGGGGTGGGGGCTGTGGGAAGGGCACGCTCAGCTGCTCTGTGCTGGGAAGGGACGGCTGTGCTGGAAAGCTGATGCTGAGGAGAGTGGATTTGTTGCAGTCATCACAAGTCAAGCTTATTTAGTGAGGAAATCGTTAAATGCTAAGGCCTCTTGTCAGCATGCCACCACTGTCCTACTTTCCTGGCAGTGATTTACAAACTGCAGCGTATGGGAGTCCTGTGTGGAATTCAGCTCACCTTTGGGAATGCTCTGGTGTATGAATGATGTATGAAGGGTAAACTTTCTGAAACATCCTCGTGACTTTATGGTAACCATACCCCCCAAGTCTTCGGGCCAGTGTGTTCTCACTAAGCTTTTCTTGGGATTTTTTGGGACACTTACCCTTTGGAAAACTCAACCCTTGTCTTGAGTTTCAGTGGACCAATCTGAGTCGAAGAAAAGGAGAACATGAAGGTACAAGAGGGATTTCCTGCTTTTTAATAGCAATAGGGTTTTCTGCTGGATTCATATGGGTGGTAGAAACAAAGAGATGAACATGCTGTCCTAGCCATCCCTCCAGCCTTGATTCATCTTGTCCACTGAGAAGAAATTCAGGGTTTGAAAGACAGTCTGGTGTTGCCTACTCAGTGTGACTTCTTGGGAACTTACTGAACTGGCCACTGTCAATCCAGGAGGTATTTCTTTGTTACAGAAGCAGAAAGCGTCTCTGGTGCATTTACTCCAACTAGAGAAAAAAATGGTTAAATCCCTTGAAATAAATTTTGCATTGGGGCTGGGAGAAATGACATGGGGACTCAGGAAAAGCTCTTTTAACTTATGCTAAACATTTGCTGCTTTGCTGTATTTCACTCCAGTCTCGACTCTGCAGCCCTGAAGGCTGCAAGCCTGAAACTAAACTCCTAAAATTATAAAAGCATAAAATAAAGTGAAGGTTAATGGTCACTGGCTTCTTTCCCACAGGCTCTGCAAGCTTTGATATGTGGAGCACTAACAGAATAGGAAAGTATAAGGCAGTTATATATTGTTCTTATAGTCAGTGTTACTAGCAAAACACTTCCTTAAAAATAACACACCTGCACTGACAGTGACCTGGGAAAGCTGCTCTTGGAGACCCTGGGACAGGCACTGCTTTGTCCATTACACAAACTCTTAAACAGAGGCGCACAAAGAACATAAAGGTGTTTGCTGAGGTTATCAGACAGCCCTGAACACCCTTTCAGTAGGATTCTGCCAGTGCCCTTTTGCAAGCTGCAAAAGGAGCTCTGATGAATTTGCCACTTGGAAAGGAAAGTATGGCTTTAGAGAACAGCTTCTTTTCAGGCACTGGGGGGGAGGCTCATTGGACAGGTAAATGTAAAGCAGATGAGACCTAATGTGTAACCTTTTTCAGAAGGATGCAGGAGTTATCAGCTTACTGGAGACTTCCAGTACAGGCTAACCTAGTGAAGGTATTTGACCAAAGGTCTCAAGTTAGGGGTTTGAATCAGAGAATCATAGAATGGGTTGCGTTGGAAAGGACCTTGAAGACCATCTCTTTCCACTCCCCTGCCATGGGCAGGGACACCTTCCACTGGACCAGGTTGCTCACAGCCTTATCCAACCTGGCCTAGAAGTAGAGGATCATTTTAGAGTACTGTCACAAATGATCTGAGGGAATGACCAACTGCTCCAAAATGGGAAGGAACTGACTCAGATACAGTCAGAGCTGAAACTGAACAGAAGGTGATGAAGTTTCAGGTGTCTGTCCACATGTTTTGCCATTATTGGCTAAATGAGCTTTGTATTTATCACAGTGATTTTTATAATGCATGACAGAAATAGGGAGGGGCTGTGTTTTCAAGTAATTTTGAGTGATTGACTTTGAGGCATTCCTTTATTCCAGGCTGTTTTCCAAACAGTTTAATGCCTGTTGATCTTCACGGATTTGCAAACCCCCTCTAACTGACATTAGCATGCAGCACCACTGCAGTGTGTTAGCAAATGCTACATAGCAGGTGGATTTCCACAGAATTTCAGTCCTGCTCCAGCCACTGCCTGGCACAGGTTTTCCATCAGCTCCTGCACTCCACTGGTTACTCTTCCCCTTCAAAGCTGTTAATTCATTCAACAAAACTGGACTTACAGATTTATGCTGGAAAGAACATGTGGCAGCCTCTGTGTTTTCTTTGTGTTGGGGATGCAGAGAATTGGAAGAGGAAGCATTAAATTGTATAAAATAGGCATTAAATTGAAAGAAGGTGCAGGTAAGGGGCACAGGCTACAGATATTCACAAGGAATCTCTAAAAAAATGAGTGTTTTATTCGAAACCTTTTCAAAAGGGGAAGACTCCTTGTTCCAGGGTGTAGATTGTAAATCTTTGATTAAATCCTGAAACAGCCCTATTAAATAGACACGAAGTGTTCTGTGGTACTGGGGAAAAGGGATCATGGGTTATTCAGCTGCAGTTCTAAGAGCCTGTTATAACCATGCATTTTAATGAAGCCATCAGCCCAAGGAGTGCTGGCTATACACTGCAGCATCCCTGCCTGCCTGCAAAACGGCCCTACCGATACACAGAGCACTTCTATTTGCAAAGGCCTTTTTAAGTACGTTAAAAAAAAACCATTTGGGAGAGATTAATTCGTAATTAAGCTAGTGTAGAATTAACCGTAGGCAAATCTGCTTCCTTGTTGCAGTGTTGGGAAGTGTCTTGTCTGTCACATCCATATAGTGACCCAATAAAGCACTGATACCAAAAATTCAATTCTCTGTAGCTAATCAGCATCCTGTTACAGCAAGGCCATCGTTTGAGACAGCCTTTGTTTTCTCATGCATAATATTTTTTTAACATTATGTTGATTTTCACTAAAAGTTGATGGGATGGGGTTCCTGCAGAGGGTGCAAATATTCCAGACTGCTTTATTTTATTTTTTTCCATCGTGTTTGAGCATGAATCACTTCCCCGTACCTCATTTTATTTACTCTGATCAATGAGTCTTCTCTACTGGGGGAAGCAATTTAAAACTATTGTGAAAATGTCTCTAACATTTCTTTGTTCCTGGAAGCTCACTTTCTGCTGGAGCTGAGGTTGTAAGCAAGGCTTTGCAGGGGCACAACTCGGTAGAAATTCAAGGGCATCTGGTATTCTTGGATTTTCTTTTTCTTTCTGTGAAATAGCTTATCAAGAGAGCAGAGGAGCTCAGACTGAAGGAAAGAAAGGGAGTGGACTGGGAGAGAGAAATCTAAAAAAGGAATCAAAATAATGATATTTTTCCTTTCAGTGAGAACTAAGCCCGATGTAGGAGTTTTCTGCAAATGGGAAATTCCCTTAATAACCCTCCTTAAGGTTATAGGCATAGACAGAAAATCCTGTAGTCTGTGAAAAGGATGAAAATTCATAAATCCTGATGTTGCTAAACTGGAATTAAATTTGCAAGTTTTGGATAACAGGGATATATTCCTTTAACTCTCATGTCCTCCCCCATCCTGCAATAGTTCATCCTTAGTTCTGTAAATCTCTTCCCAATGCTCTTCTGAGCTAATTCTAATAGGGGATCTATCAAAATTCATTATAAAAATACATAAGCCCAGGCATGCTGTGCAGTCAGCCATTAGTGTTCATACTATTTGATGAATTAAGATGCCAGAAAGTTAAGCTAAAATACCATTCTGACAGTATCCCCTACTTCATGCCTTTTCACCAGCTCTTCTGGGAGCCTCTGGGTTAGGGAGGAAGGGCATCCATCTCTCTTGGAAATGCCTGTCAAGCCATATGTCCATGAGCACATTTACAAGCAAACAAGATTCTTTTTGATATCTTTCTCTGTTGATTCTGGGGTGTTGACATAAATGTGGGACACTTTCAGAATATGAACTGGGTGGAAGCGATGAGTACTTGTAATAAATTCTCACTACGGAGTCGGCAGGAACATTTTCTTTTCATCATCTCATTAACGACTTTGAGCCATTAACAGCTTCAAGTGCTGAGTAAGGATTTACATTTAATTTAAGTCTTCTGTTCTTAGCTGACAAAATGTATTTTACACACTTGATGGGTGTAATTAGTGTGATGAGGCTTTAAAAGAAATTGGCTTGGTTAAATTTAGAATTTGCCATGTCAGTCTATACATGAAGCCAAAGCATACATATCAGTAGTTCTGTGGCTTTGTTAAAACACATTTTATTAATATTACTGATATATAGATGCTTTTAATTTATGATACTGATACAGTCCGAATCCAACATGCTTTCAGATTTGGCAGGGCAATCCATTAGGTTATGATTTCAAATGATTTTATACTGCTCTTGCACATCAGAACCTACCATTATGTGCTATGGCTACAGACAAACTACCCTTTGGATAACAAGGAATTGTGCATAACTGCTTAAGTTCCTGTGCTTTACTACGCTTTCATAAAAGCAGACCTCCATGGAAACTGCTGGACTTCAGTACCTGCAAACTGAGGGCAGCTGCACTGCACTCCCAGTCCCTTTTCCCTGCAGTGTTACTGCTTTCTGCTCAGCCTGACTCAGTGTTCAGGATTCTCATTTGGAATGTTTTCCCTCATATTTTCTTCGATTGTGACTTGCTCACAAAAAATGAAGCACTTGTTTGTGCTGCCAGCATCAGCAGGGATGGGTAGAAGATGTGTGCTTGGAGTAAATCTGTTCTTCAGTGAAGGACAAGCTTCTGCCCGGTAATTGGAGCTCCTGAACTCGTGTAATAATATTGCTGGGTTTTGCTGCAGGCCCGCATTTTGTATCAGTAATGTAACTGGGAACTGTTGTTAAAGACAAATTAAAGCAGGGACAACTAAACATTTAGTCCCCAAAGCAGAGAGCCTGCTCGTGCTAGGTACAAGTAGCCTTAGGAGCAGTTCCAGAGAGGGGTTTCCATCCCCGTCTGGAGGGATCCTGTGTTGGAAGGAGGACAGTAAGTGTATTACACTGTGAGTCACAGCCGTGAGAGCACATGGAATGAATTTCTGAATTGGAAATGGCTGTGATGTGCCGTGTGGATGTGCCTGGGTAGCTCAGGGTGTTTCAGGAGAAGCTGGCTGCTCTGGAGCAGGGTGGAGTGAAGCTGCACTGCTCTGAGGATGTGACTCATAATGCAGACGGCTGCAAGGCTGATGCTGGGATCTGAAAGTGTCAGATTAGGAGTAATAGTGCACTGCTAACAGAACTCTGGTGTGCTGGAATGGTTATTTGATGTTACTCTTTTTTGAAGAGGAGAAGATGATCCTTTTCTCATACTTTGGCTAAATATTTTTGTGTAAGATTACTGTGATTGTTTTTAGTGAGGAATGTGGGGAATAAACTCTTCTGGCTCAAAAAACCAGAATTGAGAATCTGTAGCTGTTTTTTAGAGTGAACCATCATTAATTATTTCCTGAGATGCGTTCACTGTAACTGTGAATTAGGAATTAGTGTCAGTCCTTTGTGTAGTAGGTTAGAAGGCAGCTCCCCAGGAAATACCCTTTTTCAACATGCAGCCCTCCCAGTGTTACTGAGGTGGGTCTGCCCCAGCTGCACATCCCTGAGGTACAACTGCTCCCTTTCCCTTGCAAGAGAACTTGCCAAAGTCTCTGGGGAGGTCATTTTTTAGAGAAGCTTCATAGAGCTGGCCAGAGCACTTTGTAGACCCTTGAGTCATGTTCAAATTTCCAGTTCTGGGAAGAAATGGAGAGGAGATAATGTTCTGTCACAAAGGTTAAGTGCTTGATTGGTGCAACAAATGGGTGGGATTTGGGTGTTTAAATTCCCATTTGCTGGTTTGAAAACCTTTGCTACAGTCTGTTTTAAAATAAACAGGATAATCTGTAGGAGACTGAAAAAAGAGTTACAGCACACTAATTAAGATGAAGTCCAAAGTGTTTTTCTGTTTGACTCCAGTCTGCTTTTTTGTAAACTGTGTTCCCTTTCTCTACTTTTATCACCTGCAGCTTTTGCACAACTTAGCACAGGCCAAAGAGATGCTTCTGCAATATTAAACAATGTGTTTAACAAAGAAAAGCAAACAAGAGAGAATGTGTGTGCTTAGAATATCCATTATGAAGTCTGTATTTTTGGAACAAGGAATCCATTTATGATGGTTATGGTTTCAGTGGATTTGTATGACTAATGTATTACTATTGCTTCTTATCAACACTGGAGCAAAACACGTGTTCAGTCTTCACAGCTCCTTCATCTACAGCTGTTTGTAATCTTGAGGGCAGTGAAGGGAAGAAGGCAGTTGGGATGCCCAGCTTTCATTGGAAATCCTGATTTGTACCTTTGAATGTTTGGTGCACCTTTTCTCCCAAGTTGCAGCTGAACCAGGAAGGGGATGGTAATCTCATTGCATTAGTTTGGAGTCCATTTGTGAGTTTTGCAGCCTTTAGGGAACTGGAAAATTTAAGTGTCCAAACAAATCAGAACCATGAATTCCACAGTGCTGTTTATTCTAGATGCTAGCTAAAGGACTGGCATTCAAACATATTCAGTAAATTGTTCCTGACTATAAAGGGCACATGTAAGAGCCAACAGCATGACCTAGGATTTGCCATGAAGCACAAAATAAATGCCAGGAGTATGTGCTCAGCTAGAATAATGCACCTGTTACCTTTTAGCAGCATCTTACCATTTCTATGAGTGTTGTAAATAATCATGTAAGAAACAACAAAATAAAATGGAATATGTTTAGATTTTTTTCCCATACCAGCTCAGTCCCACAGCTTTGTCTTACATTATAAGAAAGTATTTTCTTCCTTTCATTTAGTAAGGTGTGAAAGAAAAGAGAAGGTTTTTATTTGATGTCCAGACATGCCCAGAACCTGACAGTAGGAATTTTTTAAAAAATAGATGTTTAAAATACTTCTAAGAGATGCAGAAATGTTTGACATTCCATTTTTATCTATGTCCATCATTTTGTATCTTTTAAATCCAGTTTTTTAAGTTCTGCAAAAGCTGAGTGACCCTTCCTGACTTTTTACTCGTGCTGGAAGTCTTTTCCCTGAGTGTTTTTCTTTTTCCATCTCTCGGTATAATTATGGACATGAACAGAAGTGCCCATGAAAATGCAGTGTTTCCATATGATTAATACACCACGCTATGGGATAGAGTGCCAGGATAATCCTTGGCAAGTACAGGGGGTACTGCTGGATTTTGGGTGAGAATAACTAATAAAGGCTGAGTTCACAGTGGCAGCTTCTGCAGGCTGCTGCCACTGTCACTGCAGTTAGGTTTCCTTTCTTCTGGCACTGAGGAATTAGGGTCCTGAGACTGACCTAGCTAGTTAGTGGGTTTGTTCATTTGTGGGGGGGAAGATTTGCACACAGAACTGAGTAGGTGATTTCCTCAGTGGTGTAGTGAAGCACTAAACTTTGTAATGCATTTCTGTCCTGGTTTGGTGGGTAAGTAGATGAGTAATTAAGACATTTTGGTTTTCACGTGTCCTTGCGATGTATTAGCAGGTTCTGGCTGTCACAAAACGCTTGGAAAATTAGCAAGGTAAAGTGTAATTATGAAGTCATACATGATCTCAGTGCTGGTGTTGGAGAAACAGAAATTCAGCCTTGAGGCAGGAGTGTAAACTGTGACACATGGGCAGTGTGTTGGTCAGGATCACAGGAAGGGAATGGCTTTAGTGGTTAAGACGACACATGTGAGGGGTTTTTGGAGAACTATTTTTTCAAGCTTACACCTCCAGTCATTCAGTTGCTTTTTGGCAAACAAAAGAATTTGTGGGAAACAGTAATAAACTATAAGTAAAGAACGAAATATTTTGTTTTATTAAGGAGTTTGGTTGATTTTGGTGATGAAGACTCTTAAACTTGTGATTTTTCACATGAATGTATAATATATCCTGTAATAACATCAGTAGGTCATTAAGCTCTTTAGGAAGAAGTTAATAAATAGGAATTAACTTCCCTTTTGTCCCTTCTCAGTAAGCAATGCTCATTCTTACATTAGGATGCCAGTGCTGTGGTCATTATAGTATAACAGTGTGAGCAAGACCAGAATTGTAGGGAGATGTGATTTCTATGATGGATTGGCTGAATAAAAAGATACTGCCTACTTGCAAATCTTTTTTCATTTTTGCTTTTATGATGTTTGTGCTCGTTCTAAATGAGATTTGCAGATTCTCTGGTAGGTAAAACGTTGGCCATCAGCTCACAGCTAATTGTCCCAGAGGGTCTTGGATAAAATCCTTTTTATTACGTTATGACCTCCTTGGCGATCTGTTCATAGCTGTTGAGCTCAGTCACTTTGTACTGCTCGTGTGCTGTGTTCTGTCAGTGGTGATGCCAGGGAAGAGTTTGGCTGTTTGTGACTGACCCTGCCAATCACATCGCAATCACTTTCTGTCCCACGGTGATGACACCCACTCACAAAAGCCTCGCTAGGGGTGAAAAGCGAGGCACCAGAGCATGGACTGATAGGTGACCTCCCAATGCACCTAAAAGCATCAAAAGTTAGAATCACAACTGTATTTCCTCCAGCGTGGAGTGAAGTGAGTTCCTGTGCGCCTTCTTAGGGGTAATGAGATCTGAAGCCTATCAACAGAGCTGTAATCCTGACTTCATTGTCTTATCTCCTTCCCTGTGGTTTAAAATCATACCAGTAACATTGGCAGAGTTACTGAGACCAAATGTAGTTGCAGCAAAACGTGCCAGAGGTTTTGTCCAAGCAAATATGCTGCATATTCATGTCATGTTTCCCATTGTGTGACTTTACTATTGTTTGTGAATTTGATCTTTCACCATTTGCTTCTTGTCTCTTTGTACATTGTGTGTTTTTGAGAGGAAACTCTTACTTTGACTTGTTCCCAGGTGGTGAGTTGCCCTTCTTTTTGATGTCTAATAATATCTGTCTAATAATATCTTTCTCTCATTATTGTAAAAATAAACTAAAAAAAATAATTTTTTAGTCTTCTGTTTTTAGGAAGTTGAATGAGTTGTTTGTGGCCTGGGTTTATTTTCTAGTCTAATAAAGTAGTGTTTTATAAATAATAAGTTCTAAATCAGTGGCCAAGAACTTGTTAGAGCTCCTGCCCTTGCTTACTTGTGTGCTCCTTGCCTTTTGCTGACAGTAGTGACTTACACACTGGATAGACCATCTCCTGCCAGCTCTCATCTACTCTTATTCTCTCCAGGTATTCACTACATTCAGGTTATGGCTCCTGTACACAAATCCAGTTGAGTACTCAGTATGCTGCAAGGGTTTGATGCTTCTGCCGTGTGATACACAAGGATGCAAAGGGAAAAGGCAAACACATCTCTGTGAATTGATATATGCAGGAGATACCTGTGATTAAGCTCCCTACCCACTGGATGTCACTATTGTTCCACAGAAATTCATCCATGGAATATTTAGCGTTGAGGGCTGACAGCAAAGACCATTTGCTTGCAGCAAACTGAAAATTTCTAATTGTATTTGCAGGAATATTGTACATTTATGTTCATTTTGCAATTGAATTTTATATCAAGATTCACTGTTTCATAGTAATAAGAAAAGAGAGCATTGCCAAGCCTTCAGCTGTGATGACTCTGGAAGTGCAGAATGTGAGTCATGAAAACCAGCCAGCAGAGAAGCTTGCAGTCATTATACTCAAGCCACTTGTTCTCATTATTATTCTCTTACTCTGCAGTTGCTGGAGGTAATCTCAACACAGTGAATGAACATTACCAGTCTCCTCAAATTTGCTTAGTACATCAGTTATTTTCTTTTTCCAAAGATGTGCATTCTGTGTGCTTTATTACTCTGAAATAGCATTTGAATATTCCAAGAGCTAGGTTGCTCAGAGGCCAAGTAATCCACTGGCGAGGAGGATGTCTTGGTGTGAGGGGACTGGATTACACTCCCAGTACTCAGCTGGTGTGTGATCCAACAAGTTACCTCAAATCTGTCATGTCTGCCATGATCTCTCAACATCTCTTGTAAACAATGAATATTGAGAGATTGTTGAAAAGTGTTTCTACAGTGTCTCACAGAGAAAGTCCTGGCTGCCCTTAAAATTTTTGGGGTGCTACAATAAAATGAAGCAGTCTAGTGATTCACCTAACATTTGTCTCAACATTTTAAAAATAAATGTAGATTGCAAAACCAATGAAAATGACAATGGGCATGGAAGAATCCTGCACTTTGTCTGCAGCTTGAAAAGCCCTGGTCTTCAGTGGTAGCCCCAGAACACCATACATGACTCAGGAAAAGGAATAGTAAATTACTAAAAATCCCAAAAACGTACAGCAAAACAAGCTCCAAACACCTTCAAAACCCATTGCTGCTCTCCTAAAATTGGAACACATAGGTGGTATCAGCTCCATTAAGGAAGAGCCAGGTCATTGGAGGTACTCAGACACATCTCCATCCTCAACTTAGTGCCCAAAATGCTTGTGTGAAGGCTCATGGGTTTGTGAGAGGCATCACAGCTGCTGTGGCTCTTACTTTGACATCCTCTGAGGATTCCTTGGCATCACCCCAGCAAGGTTTTAACAGTTTTGTGAGAGACTGGCACCAAACGGTCCAAAACCCAAGACAAAGTGGGATCAGGATTTTAGATACTGGAGAGACGTAAAGGAGACATTTCTTTGCTGGAACCTTTGAGGCTTCAGCACTTCATTTGTATTCAGGAGAGGGGCAGCCTTTCACAGGGACTAAAAGTTGCTCAGCTAAGACCAAGTCATTCCCACAAGATTATTAGAATTTGTGACTCTGGTGGCCTTGCCACTCAAGTCACTTCTGGAGTGTTTCATTTGACAGTGGTGAGGCTCAGTTTAGCTGAGTTCACGTGGGTTTTGCCCAGATGAAAGCAGGGGGTTCATGATGTGTTTTAAGGTACTGTGGAGCTGGTTTTAAATGTTTTCTAAGCCACAGGCACTAGAGTGGGATTTAGCACCTTGGCTCACAGGCCTTGGGCTGTGCGAGAGGGTTCAGAGTTACCCTGGGCATGGTTTTTGTGTAGTCAGACAGTGGCTTCATTACCAATGATAATGGCAGCAATTACACATTGACCTGTGTGTGTGGTGTGTGTTCGGAAATACCTGCAGCTGGAGTTTTTCAGGCAATGAATGAATGAGTTGATCTGAGCATGTCTGTGTATGAATACAGATGTTGGATTTTTACTATATTTTTGTTATCCATCCATGATTAATGGCAGACTGGCCTTATTTTCTTTTTCATGCCTATAATTAAATATTTTTCAAAGGGAGCTAGTGATGATTTTACAGGTATCACTTTCTGAAGGAGGTTGTGGATTGGTTCTTTTTGAGTAGTTCTGTTTAGAACAAGGCATTAAAGAAACACAAAAGAAAGAATATAAAGTCCAACTCAATTATAGACAACTCTCACAATCACAGTCCATTAAGAAGTTTTAGAAGATGTATTGAATATTTTTGAACAACCAAAAATCCAAAGTATTAGTATGAAATTATTTTCTGATTGCAGTTAGCACCCCCAAAACTAAATATCAAAATATAATTTTGTTTTTAAATGTATTTATATTTGTACACACATACACACATGTGTATGTCTGTATGTATGTATATATGAGCAACCATATGTTTTGGACCACATCTCTCGTGTTTTGGCCGTGCCTGATATTAGTCACCACTGCAGAGATGAAAGCCTCTGAAGTACAGGGATGGTTCTTAACATGAAGTTTATAGCAAATTCTAATCCTTCAGTACAGAGATAACCAAGACCTGCTGCTAGAAAACAGAATTCTCTAGTAGCTAAGATAATTAAATGTGTATTGACTTTTTAATAGCAACTTCCAAGGTACAACTCAGGTGCAGCTCTGCTGTGCTGCTGAAGTGTCTCGAGCACTTGCATTGTTAATGGTGTGGGGTCCTTGTACTCAGGGAAATGGGGTCTCTGTGGCAGAGCTCAGTACAGTCTCAAGCTTCCACCCTCAGCTATTTCCTCACTCCAGTTCTTGAAAATGAGAATGGTTTCATTATATGAAAAAACCCTCAAACCAAACCCCTTCAAGTGTATTAGTTGTTTTAAGAGATGTTTCTAGCTCTGTTTTCATTGTATCAAGCATATTTCAAGGTGATTTTCTGTGATTGGGTTTTTTCCAGTAACCATTCAGGAGAACCTTCTGCTAAGGTTTTGCTTTTTCTAATCTGCTGCAGTGAAACTGCTTTGTAGAAACATTCCCTCCCAAGTGATTGAAGATGTGCAGTTTACGAAGCCAAATCAAGTTGCAAAATAGAGATAATCAAATTACTGACTTGCTTTTATAAAGGTGCTGCTGTATTATTTCATACCCTCCCTTCCTGATAATCAAAATAAGAGGTATGATTTATTTGCAAATATGGGAGGTATTATATTCTTCTGCAACCAAAAAAATAAATGATTTTGGGAGAAGGAAGGCAGGGAATAGCTGGGTTACAAATCTGTATTTTGCCCAGAATTACTGGTGTATGACTAGACATTAAAACTGAGTATCTGTGAATTCTGTAATGTCATTAGGATTTTGGTAGGAGAGAAAAATAATTTGTCACTGATTTATGTAAAAGGATTTTTGGGCGCACTCCTCTCAGATCACTGAGTAACCAGTTTTCTCTGAAAGCTCTTTGCAGCTGTGGTATGTCTAAAATGCACAGTGTGTGGCATTTTAAGTAATGAAGCTTTATTTAGTTATTAGAGGGACACTGTGCAAAACGGAGCACACAGCCTTAGCAAGCCTAGCCCAGCAAATAAGCAGAAATGGAAGAAAATGACAGATTTTAATGGTTTCCTCAGCTACATTAATGCCTTTGACAGTCTTGAAAAGAGAATTCCTAATGAGAGCTGAAACAAATGTGTGCAGGAAGTGGTCTTGCTTTTGCTGCTGCACATTTGAGTTCCTCTAATTGCATCAATAAGGAATTTCTGCTCCTCATCTAATGAATGCCTTTTGACTACTTTCTGAAAGGCAACTGGATGTAGGGATAAACACTGGCACCTTTTGTATGAAGTCACATAAACAGGTTTCAATTGCTAGCTATCAGCCCTGGAAGCACTGTGTTACAATGCAGTACAGTAAATCCCACTGTACCTTTTTATTTTTAATTTTTTATTAAGCTTAGATTTCTCTCTGCTTTGCCTCTGGTGTGATACCTCATGTCCTGAGGGTGTTTTTTAGTCTCTCTTGTGTTGGGCAGCAATCAGGCATTTTTTTCGGAGCTGTTCCTGCACCATCTCTCTCCTCAGACAACTCAGAATTCATATGATGCTACAGTACCTGGGTCTTTACTTCATTCTGGGCTCAAAAAGTGAGTTTTAGAGCAAGGACTGGGGTTGGGGAGGCAGAAGGGGACACTGAATTTGATTTTTTTTTTTCATTGTTGTCATTTTTCTCCCTAAACGGAGGCACAGTTGGTGCAGGTGCAGGGGATTACTTATGAAAGAAGTTTTCTATTTAAAAACAAGAGAGACTTTAATGAAATCAGTAGAGGGTTTGTACAATAGGTATTGTATTAAACCAGAGCTCAGGCTTCACATTGATTGCGGTATTTAAATTTCAATGAGTTGATTATGTATGAGAGTAAAATGACCAGTATTATGAATGTACAAAAAAGAGACATGGAAGAGCTGTGCCAGAAAAGTGAGAAAAACGTTCCCTTTATAGTCCCTAGAGTTCAATAAAGCACCACTATTTCCCAGCTTTTAAAAGCTCTTTTATCACAATGGTTCATACCTCGCATTCCCTGGAGCCTGATTTGTTATACGTGCAGGGTCCCGTTCCATTCAGCAGCATCTCACTGGTTTCAGTGTTGGTGGGTTTGTAATCTACGTAAAATTCCTGTGTGCTTGGAGTCATTTGCTTCAGTGACTGTCTTTTCTTTTTCCTGTGCCTTCGCATGAGAGAGCGCTGCTGCAGCTGCTTCATGCTGGCAGGGTAACGTTTCCATGACACATAGATCACCAGCAGGATCACCAGCACAGACAGGAAAAGAGCCACGCTGCCTGCTATGATTTTATGGAAGGAGATGTGTTCTGTGTCGTGCTCGGGCTCGGAGCTGGATTCCGTGGCTCCAATAGTTGGGGGCAGAGGGGGCTTGCTGTCGTGTTTAGGCCTGGTGAGTTTTGGTTTAAACGTTGGCTTTGGGAGAGCTCGTGCTAGTTCAAACCTTTCCGTGGTACTCTTGCCACAGATGCTGTAGTTTTTCACTGCATCAATAACATTCACCCCTTGCAGCTCTTTGGGGCTGGCACAAATAATTGTATTTTCCCTCAGCCCTTTAAAACTTTTAAGCCAGTTTACCAGAGAGCAAATGTTTCTGCTGCATTCCCATATATTCCCGGCAAGGCTGATGTCATTGAGAGATATCCAAGAATCCAAAATTTCTTGACCAATAAATGTGAGCTTGTTTGAATCCAGGTTGAGGCGCTGTAAATTGGGCACACACTGAAAAACACTAGGTCCACTGAAAGCTTCTATTTCATTGCCAGATAAATCAAGTCTTTGTAATGAGCTCCAGGTCCAGGACATAGTTTGTCCTATCACACTGATTTTATTCCACTGTAAATAAAGGTTTTGAAGGCTGACTAGCCTTGGAAAAAGTGCCAGGTTGAGCTTAGAAAATTGATTGTGCTCCAGATGAAGCTCTTTCAGTCTGATCATACCTGCAAAGACATTCCTTGCTAAACTTCGGATGCGATTATAACCCAGGTCCAACAGTTCAAGGTTCCTACAATCTTGAAATATTCGAACAGGGATGGTTCTTAGGGAATTGGACCGCAAATGTAAACTCAGCAGCTTCCTTAAGCCCCTGAACTGTTCAGATCCCAGAGACTGCAGCTGATTGTATGACAGATCCAAATTCCGGAGATTTGTCACAGGTCTGAAGGTATTATTAAGAAAATAGGAGATTCTGTTGGAACTCAAGATCAACTCTTTTAGTCTGCGTATTCCACTGAAAGCATTTTCGTCAATATTGCTGATGTGGTTATGGTCTAAATAGAGCCAGGTGAGTTGATTAAGACCTTTAAATTGATTGTATTTTAGTTTTTGGAGGCTGTTATATCGAAGGGACAAACCTAAACAACCAGCAGATATACTTGAGGGAATCTCCTGCAATTTCTGAGATTCACAATATACCATTTTGCCTTCACA
Organism: Edolisoma coerulescens; assembly: GCA_013397115.1. Classification (NCBI taxonomy): domain Eukaryota; kingdom Metazoa; phylum Chordata; class Aves; order Passeriformes; family Campephagidae; genus Edolisoma; species Edolisoma coerulescens. Next base: position 219,977 of record VWZW01007790.1, on the reverse strand, counting down.
CCTACAGCCCTTAGGGCATCCTCGTTCAGCAGAAGAAAGCATTGTCAGTAATACAGTAGGGGCTATTACCAGAGCTACAGCTGATCCGCTCAGTAGCCTAATTACATTGAAACCTGGAAATAAAAACAACTTAGAAAAGTTATCCCCCCACACATCAGTCATTTCTTTCAATCATGCTAAAATCTTTTACTTCAACGATCATTTACAAAGCCCTAGNACTCAGCTTTTTTTTTCTTTTAAGAATACCTTGATATAAGTACTGAAAAACAGTTGGGTAAAAGGTCTAATCCCTAAGCCATTTAAGTATAATAACAAATCACATCAAGGTACGTCTATGGAGTAATTAAAGCACAGGCTATGCAGTAACTATGAACTATAAATTAAAAAGATAACATGAAAAACATACCCATCCTTTGTGTTGTTCAAAGGTCGTCCTTAGGTCTTTTGTTTTTTGCTTAGTGTGCCACAAGCATGGCAGCCCCTGTCAGCTGCACTGTAGTGAGTCAGGGCTCGCTGACACCCAGGAAGAAAAATTGGACCCCTTGGGAGATGGACCGATTTTGGAACATTATTCTTTGCCAGCCGCGCAGAACACTCCAAGAATAAATCAATCCCAACACAGCGTTCGCAGCAAAATGTCAAATTCTTCCTAGGTAATAGGATCTTCATGGATATTACAGGTTTGCATCTTTCTAGTTAGGAACCCGGCTTTTAAAACGTTGCTTTACAGGAGAGCATGTTGGTTGGTGCTGCCGGCAGCGCTGAGCTCCGGGAGCTGCCCGCGCTGTACTCCGCCGGGCGCGGCAGGTGCGGGGAGCCCGGCCCGGGACGCGGCTCCGGCGCTGCCGCGCTCGCATGCCGAGAGCTCCGGCCGACTGTGGCGGGCTGGCGCCGGGCGCAGCCTTTTGTAAAGCTGCCCCCAGCGGCAGCAGCACCGCGGGCATGTGCAGTGCCTGCCTTCCCTTGCAAATGAGCGAGCTCTCCCGGGAGAGCGGGCGCTGCTCGCCGCCGCTGCTCGCTGCGCAGTGGGCAGCTCCGTGTGCGCTGCCGAGGGTGCCGGACTATCCTGACCCTCTCTGCCTGGTTGTGAGAGCTGCCCTGTATCCCTGAGCTTAACAGCTCAGCGGCAGCTACTGAGACTTTCGTCTCAAGGGCTGATGTGACATTTGTAGGACATAGATACGAATTTTTGGTCCGAAGGTTTTTTTTTCTTACTGCATTAGACATGTGTTCACGTAACCTTTTTGCAATCACTATTTTTCAGTGAAATATCAGCCCCTTCAGTGTGTCTCTTATCAAGTGCTTTAGTGTGGACACTATATTTTACAACGTGAAAAATGTTTTTGGAGCTGACATTTTGCCTTTTTGCTTTCTTCTTCTCTGTTAAAAGGCACAGTGCCAGGAGGTTAGAAGAGAGTACTGTGCTCATTTATTTCCCAACTTGCTGTCACTTTGTTCCACAACACTAACACTTCAACCACAGGCTTCCAGAGCCTTTACAGCACAGCGACTAAGCAGCTTGGTGTAGTACCGTAATGAGGTGAATTGTTTTTACTGTCACTTAGGGCATGGACAGGATTTTATGTGAAGGTACAGTAATGCTGAGGTTTTTATACATGCAATGCTCAACAGTCCTCATATATCACCAAGGGAGCCACCTTGTCGTTCTTTAGTTGTCCCTTTTCCCCCACGTGCTGTAGGGAAACAACGCATCCTCTCATCTGGGCAGAGCAAGGGGAAGATAGTGTTACAGCAAATACATCACGCTGGCAGTCTTTCTTCACCAAGAAATATGTAATCACAGACGATGGTGGGGAAGTTGAAAATCTTGGCTCTTAGTCGTGCAGGAATGGGCAGGAGGCTGAAGAGCAGTGTACTGCTCCTTAGAAGAGAAGTGCAGAGTGTAGTCCTCAGATGCAACCAGACAGTGCTGAGAACTGCTTTGCCTCTCTGGGGCAGAATCCTTACCCTTGAAATAATGTGCTCTAGCTTTCCCCTTATTATTCACTGCTGTGAGAATAGAATAACTTAAAATGAGGTAAAACCTAAAGTTTTCCAGGCATTAAAATGCCACCTTTGTTAGTGCTTAGGCCTCCAATGACTTCAAGTTTACAGTAATCCCACTAATATTAATGCATCAAACCGGAGTCCCCAGATGAGCAGTGCAGCCATTCCTGCCTGTCAGCTATGAACATCTTTCACATCAGAAACATATTCCTGCATCATGGCACATTCTGTGAGAATTCTTCCCTTTGGGACAGATTGGTGGAGAGGGAAAGGGTTAATTTCTCCATTAATCTCTGTCAGCATCACCATCTCCCACTGTCTGCTACAACTTGTTTGGGGCTCTGCAATTCGGTCTTTAGGGTCGAGGAGCCAATGACAAACTGCAGAGTGCGCTGGGAACGGAGCTGTTCCGCTGCCAGCAGTGTCACGTGCCAGTCTGGTGTTCTGGTATAGGCTTTCCATCACGGCCTTGGGGTGTCTCTGTTCTTGATGGAGCAGGAAGAAGAGAGTTCAGACCTTTGGTAAGTCAGTTTGTCTTTCGGAACTGCTGCTCTTCCTCTGTTGACGGTAAATGTCTGCGAGAGGTAAACTCTTTATTGAAATGACTCTTTTAGGTTCCTAAACTTAAATGGCCTGAAATTAGGTCTGAATCTTCACCTGGTTCAAACACAGTGTGTAAAACTTCCAATAACATCCAGATCCTTTCTCCTGAAGAATTGGTGCTACTTAGCGTACAGCTGGCACTCAGCCTTCTTCCCAAACTTGGCCTATTCTCTGGCTTTTCCTTTTTTTGTTTCTCTCCCTCCTCCACCTTTGTTGTAGAGTTAACAAGTAACTTCTTGGCCACCATGAGTCAGCAGAGCTTCAGCAGCTTTCCTAGGGTTTTAATAATTGCCAATATACTGGACTAATAAGAGGGAAAAGCCACTCTTTTACTAAGAGTTATTTTCATTTTTCTGAAAGGGGTGAGACATCAAGAGATGAACAGAGACCATCAAATCTATGTTAATGGATTGCCAAATTGAATTTTCTTTACTGAGATCCTTTTTGAATTACACAAGCAGGGAAAGTGCCAGAGTCTGATAAACAGTTTTTTAAAATTGCATTTCTGTATCTTTATACAGCAGAATAAGTTTTTCTGCAATTGTGGAAATAAAGCTCCCAGTATGAAACAAACCCCAGTAAAAAACATTTCTTGTATGTCTGGCCATATAAACTATGGAAAACAGAGAATTAAGGGAGAACTGTGTTATACACAAGAAGATACCTTTGCCTTGTATCAGCTACACCTTGTCTATCCGTGCAACCCCACTGTGTAACCATTCAGTTCACGGAACTGGGAAACAAGACCTTGAGGCCCAAGTGGTTATCTTCTCTTATGGATAAGCTATGGATAGTTTCCATTAGAACTAATCCCATAACTCCCGAGTGCCCAAAACCCAGGAGTCTGCTGATGCCTTGGTGTGAATTTAACTTGTGCTCTGTGTGAGTTCCTGTGCATTCATTCTGCAGGACAGTTGCTGTAAGCACAGGGCATTGCAAGCTCACCTCTCTGTGTCATTGCTAGGCAGCCCTGCCTCCTGTCCTGTCCTGGAACAGCAGTTCCCAGTCAGGAGCAGCAGGGAGAAAGTGCAAGTGACCAAAGTCTCGGTGACTTCATGCTGACTGAACATTAGTGCTCAAGAACAACGTTATTCCATCTGCCTGAGAGAAAAGTGTTTTAGCCAATTCTGCAAAGAAAAACCTCTTAAGAAAAATATTTTATTTATTTGTGTAGTCTTGAACACCAAGTTCAAGTCTGGGTTTTGAGATTTCACACTTAAACATAAACTGAGATACCACAGAACCTGAGGTGCTTATAAGTTTTGAGTTTTATGAGTCCATGATCACTCTAATTTTTTTCCTGGGCTTTTTCTGAGGGGGAAATGGCATAGATCAGGAAATACATTGGCAAATGTGTTATTCGGTATACCTCAACATTCATCCAGATGAAAGGAGATGTGTTGGGCAGAGCCTGTGATGAACACATAGTTTTCTTCATCTGCATGACAGAGAAATTCAAAGTTGTTTGGAAATTATGCACTGTCCTAAGGTAGTGATGGTCCAGCTTTTTCTCTTGGTGCTAAACTTTCAGTAAGTTTTCTCTCTGGATATTGTTCTATATTGATCTCACCGCTATCTGATTTTGCAGTAATTTACTTCAATTTAATTTCATGTTTGATTTTGGTTTTGCTTATGTAGTTAAATTCTAGTATGTTTTCTTTTTCCATTCATTCTGGCTGAGTTCTCTATACCTAGCTGCAACGTCTCTATGAAAAGCTTAGTATGAACTGCAGCCAAAATAGTAAATGGTGAAACAAAAGGTGGCATTCACTGTGAAAGCCTGTTCCTCTACAGAGCTGGTTTGGAATTGAAACATTTCACAGAGAAAAGGGGAAACAGCAAATTGTGCATTTTTCAGGATTATGAGAAGGCACCTGTAATGGCCAGGTACATCTGTTTGCTAAGTACATTTGAAAAGGGGGGTGACAGAATTATCGGGTTTCATTAGAATGGGGGTGAGGGGCAGGGAAGGGATGTAAACTTCCCAGAGTGTAAGAAACCAGGTGCTAGTGGGATTCCATGCAAATCAATCAAAAGCCTTCCTCTGTTCTGTCACATGGTTCACCTTAGTTATCCTCAGGATATTCCACACTTACTCTTTAAAATCCATTTAATGATGATGTTACAGAGAAGAAAAAAGAAAACATTTAAAAGGTTTCTCTTACTCCCATGAGAAGTACATTCAGGAATGCAGTCTGAGCTTTTCCAGACACAGTGCATGATGCTCATAGTGCACAAACTTTGGAAATCAGACCAAACAGCACTTTTCTGCTCACAGACAGAGCTCCTGGGTCTGGGAGTGCCTTTATGCGAGAATCACACATCCCTTTGGGGAGCTGTAGTTAGCAAGTGTCGCACTGTGTTCTTTTTGGGTTTATGAAGTGACACCGTGTGTCGTTCCCTTGACTTTATTTCCCTATAAAGAAGCCAGGAGTCAGCTGGGTTAGCAGTAGTAGCTTGCTCTAAATGGTACTGTAGTGTGCTATCACTGTATCATTAAGAGAGATAAGTCTAATAAAATGTGTTTGCAATTTTTGAGCCGGTGATTAAATGAACCTGCTGTTCCATGAGGATCAGATTAGAGCTGGGGGCGTATAACTCCCAGGGTAAATATCAGAGTGTGGGACGGCAGAGGGAAACTCAGGATGCAGCGTTTGCTGAAGGCAGACATAAGGAAAGGGAAATGTGGGAAAGGCAGGTTCAAGGAACATGCAGGCGAGGAAAATCGAGGCAACAGAAAATGTTCTGAAAAAATAGGGAAAGAGGATTGAGAGTAGAGAGGATCTTACCCCAGGAGTTGATCTGTACTGCCCTAAAGGACCATGGTGGTAAATGGTAGGTGGGGGAGATGGCTAAATGAAAATATTCCCTTGCTCTTCCGCTAGGACTAATTAGCTTTGCAAGGCCTCAGCCTTTGTGAGGAAGAAAGGAGCCCATGTTACACACTCTGATAAGGTGAAGAAGGAGTGTAGGAGCCATGTCCCCTCCCTGGGAGTCAGTGCCCCCTGTAATGTGGGATAGCTTGCAGAGGACACCAGGGGCACATCTGTCACCGTGTGTGCCCAGAGGCTCTCCTCAGGGCCTTGTCACAGGGCCACTCAGGCTGTCGCTCTCCTCACACGCAGGTACACGCTGTTGGATAAGGAAGCTCTTCCAGCTGGGCACTTCTGTTTAAGTCTTAGCATTGTGGACAGGTCACAGGGGCCTCTGCACTGCTGCGGGGGAGGTGAGGCTCCACACAAACCTTTGTTCACCGCATCCACTGCCTGCATTTTTCTGGACCCGATCATAAGTCCTTTATCCTTAATGAGGCATTGGACACACAGCTGTCCCCCGACTGGCTTTATGTCCTATGATTTTGAAGCTGTTTGAGGGCAAGCAGCCTGTGCTTCAGTCTCGTCCTCCAGAGACACGACATGAGAGGCAAAGCTATCATTTTACTTACTCTCTGAAATTGATACGACCACTTCTGTTGCAGTGGATTTAGTGTTGATCCATTCAGGCTTATCCTCCAGCATCTTCCTGAAAAGTTAATATGAGTAGAAGCCTCAGAAGTTGCTGGAGGATGAATGATCATCACTGAGGTAAAAATTAATTACATCTTCCACATACTGCTTCAACCTGCAGAGTATGAACGATCCTCACCAAAAGTGCCCTGGAGATGTGTAGGGGTGAAATGCAAAGCCGTGTTGGTGGCCTCTGCTTGTGATTCTGCCTGCAGTCTTTGTGAAGATGCCAAAAAGATTAGGTTAGAATAAACCCAGGCTTTGTTGCAAATGCTTCCCACTGTTCCATGGACCAGGATGCCATTGCTGGAAGCATGGCTACTGTCTGATTGTCCAGACAGCACTTCCAGGGTTTGTGTGGCCTGAGTATTGAGAGAGCCTTAGGTATCACCATGAAGTGTGCTTGTCTGGGAGGAATGATTTCTCTCCATCTTGGTTTAAAAGAAGACAAATGTCTGCCAAGGACGGTGGAAACCTTCCTGGAATGGAAAGACAACTCCTCCCTTTGAAAATTATGGGGCTTCCAGGAAAAAGTATGGGAAAAGGAATCACAGTGCTGTACTAGAATATATATATATATGTAACAAGGCAGAACAACAGGAACAATAAGAACCCCGGTACGAGCCTTTCCCCGCCTCAGGCACTCCCCTTCGGTGTGGTGAGGGCCACGGGCGGCAGGGGGCGCTGCTGGCCGCGTGTGAGGCGGAGGGGCCGCGGTGGCTCCGTCACGGCTCCGGTGCGAGCCCTGAGCTCCCGGGCAATGGCGGCCCTGGGAACAGAGAGAAGGTGCGTGCGGTTCGCTTTCCCCAGGCGCTCATGTGTACGGTGTGAGTGTCCTGGCCATGGCAGCCGCCGAGGTTCCAGTCAGCAGCTGGGACCCTCTCTCCGGACACAGGGAGGAGGTGGGGGCCCGGTTTCCCCTGAAACACGCGCGGAGACGGTGAGGGTCTCCCGGCGCTGGTGGGCGATGAAAAGTCCCTGTCAGCGGGCAGCTGGGACCCCCTCTCCCTCCTGCAGGCAGCGGGCTCACCTACGGGCAGCAAGGAGAGCTCGGCAGCAGCACCGAGCCCCTCAGCAGGACAAGTCCAGCACCAGAAACCGCCCGAACTGCCCCGCTCCCCGTACAGCCAGCGAGTGCCCAGCCCCCGCTTCTCCTCCCTGGAAGATTTCACTGGAATACTGGAACCATTGGCCAGTTCTTTGTGTCGGAATTGCTGACTATTCATCCCCCGGGCGTCAACCTCCTCTCCTCACTGCGTCTTTTTTTTCCGGTGACACATGGGAGAAGATTCACTGAAAAATCAGTGAAAAGATTCACTGGGAAAAACCCAAAGCCGCAACAGTCTCCTGGGGCAGCTGACTTGGGCCTTGCTAGAACAGTTCTGTGTGTGCATCAGGGGCAGACTGTGAGGGATGGCAGATAAACTTCCCGGGCAGCCAGATTGACGTAGACATCTCATAGAACAGTTTTGTTCATGGACAAGTCTACAAGGGCTGGGACATCAGTGTGGAGGCATTGCATAACCCAATCCAGCAGAGCTGCCGCCTGGTCCCGGGGAAAAGCAATAGTCCTGACAGTGTCCAGTTCTGGCCAGAGGGAAAGGCGTGAGCCCTGAGCATGTGCCGTCATGTTGGTAAGAACAGGAACAGTAACGTTGGACTAAAGACGAGGTGGTGCTAGTGTCAGCCACGTGGCCATTTGGACAGTTTTGTTTTTCACCAAACCTTAGACGTTTTCAGTGACTGTGTGTATGTGTAGTTAAAACCCTGAGGGCTGGCCTGGCGTCCTCAGCTGTTGCCTCTGCCCTCATGCCTTTGCCTGTAGCTGCTACTTTTAAACTCTCTGAGGGATTAGTATTTGTCATTTGCACAGCATGGAGCACACACAGATAATGCATGTTCACGCATTTCTTAGGAATTTCAGACCTGTTCCCTGCTATGCATTTAACTCTGTGGGGCTCCAGATGAAGCTGCCGTGATATCTCGCTATGTGCTGAGGCTGTAGAATTAATTACTCTGTCAGGTCAGCCCTGAAATATCTGTTGGCTGCAGTGGCTCCTTGACTGCTGGAGGAATGCAGCTGGCAAGAACTTTCATTATAGGAAACCCATGACATCCACATAATATCAAAAACCATTATAACTTGTTTTCCAAACTTGAGCTTTTATTCTAATTTTTTTGGGTCTCAGTATCTTCATTTATGAGAGGAATCATGACATATAATTATTCTATAAGCTTATCTGCATAATAGATGATTTGCTTGACTTTTTGTGTGACACTAGTTATATTCAAACATATGTCCTTTCCATCAGTTAAGCTGTTGGAATTCCAACACAGGTTATTCCGTATCTCCTGTAATTTTTATTGCTTGTTATGGGTATCATTTATTTTGATGCCTTTTTTTGAGCTAGAGTGGCCAAATAGCAGAATTCCATGTGAGGACAATGTAGCTGTCAAATATATAAACGCATATATAAACTTCTTTTTAAAATGCAAAATTATCTCTTATCTGTGGTTAATAAATTTGCCAATGTCTGTTCACTTACAGAACCTTTCTAATGTTACAAGAGTACCATTTTGAAAATGACTTCAATATCTGCTGAACATTACCTTTAATTTTCCATATAAAAATTGTGACTAACGTATTTTTAGCTTCTTGAAACAAAAGAAGAAACATATCATTTCTTAGCATCAGACCTGAATTAGTAGAATACATTTATTGGTGTACTTCCCCATCTTACTGTTCTTCAGCATAAACAGGCATACAGGGGGAGCAGGAGGGCAGAATAGCATGATTTCATTTGACCTGTTGAAATATTCTAAAATCATTTCCAGTTTCTCCTTTCACTTGCTTATGCATGAAAAACTCCACAGAGAAAAAAGCATTCCAGCTATCCTCTGTTAGGACTCCTGCTTGGACTTCAGTGTGGTGTTCTGAGGCTGTGATTTCCAGTCCAAAGACAGAGTGATGTGTTATTATACAGCATTAGTAACATTTGGAAGAGAAAACTAATCATGACAGTTGAGCAGATTTGCGACTGAAAGAGAAAAACATGAACAAAGTTAAGAAGCATATAATTGTGCTCATTCCCACCGTGACTAGCATAGAAATGATTTATTCCAAGTGGCTGCAGTTGCATGCTTAGTCACTTCCTTGCCTGGCTTCAGCCTAATGCTGTTTTCTACCATTTTCCTGCAAAAAAATGTTTGTTCTCTTTTTCATCAAAAGTTTCAGATTTTTTTAGCTTTTAATAATTCAGTCAAGTCTTTTTCAATTAAGCAAGCTTTGGCAGCTTGTAGATACTCTGGCTTTGGTAGCCTGGTGTTCCTGAGAAGGCTCAGAATGTTAATTATACTGACAGTCTTAGTTAACCAGCCTGTAATCAGCTACTGCTTAGGCAGGGGTCACTCACCCATGCCAGTAACGGTGGCCTAGAACTTTATGATTTAAAAGAAAATAAAATACGTGCAGGTGTGTTTTGACTGTTCCATTCTGTACTTGCCATCCTTCTTTGTCTTTTCCCATTGGTGTATCTGGCAGACAGAGCTCTGAAGAAACCACATGTGATTTAAATGACCTATTAGCTCATCTTCTCATGTCTACCCAAGATAATTGTCTTAAATGTGATTAAATAAAAAAAATAACCATACAACCAAACCCCAGAATGTTTGGATGTTTCCAAAAAGTGCAACAGACTTCCATATAATTAATTAATTTAAAAAAAAAATCTGGGTACCCGCATATTTATTTTGGATTCACTGACAAAGTACTCTACTGTTTATTAAAACTAAGCGTCTTTCACCCAATGGACAGGTCAGCAAAAAAATGACAAACCAACTCAAAGTGACTCAATATGTGTGTAAAACAGTAAATATCTGCAAACTGGTAATTGCTGATGGACCAAAATGCTGAAGGGTAGAGGAGAGGAAGCTGACATGAAGAGAAGAGTTGGAGTTTTCACTCTTTCTTCTCTTTCTTGCAACAATATTAAGGTAGGCATGTTGTATTTCTGTATTTTATAAATCCTTCTATCCAGCATTCTGTATCTCCTGAGTAGGTAAGAGGCTTAAAAGCATTTTTTCCTCTTGCAGCTTAGTTGCATACAGAAGTGGTTAGAAAGCAAGAAATGCTGCAGTTGATAACCAAGTAGAGGCTGTGGCCAGCCCATGCAGTGGAGACACAGGAGAGCTGAGCCTGAGTGAGTCAACAGCTTCATTTTGTGTCCCTGAATGGTAACAGGAACTGGGAGAAAACAGAAACACTCACAAACTTGGACTCGGTTTTAAAACCAAACATTTTGCCTCCAGGCAGACAGGAGGCAGGGGCACCTCCAGCCATGTGCTCTTAGAGGGAACCTGGTTTGTCACAGATACATGCAAGGAAGATCTTCCGTGTGTGTCATAGGGGAATGGAGTGGCTGCTTGCTTTGGTCTTCCAGCATATGTTTGTGTCATCATTTATTTGGGATTTAGACAGATTGACCGGGTTGAAATCCAGAGCAGGAATAGACATGTGCCAATATAATGAACACAACAAAAATGCTTCCTGTGGCCATTTCTGCTGCTCTGGGTTGAGCAGTTTCCTGTGTTTCTTTGTAAGTAAAGGAATGTGCTTTATTCTATCAATGTAGGACTAAAAAGAACCCAAATCCTAGGATAGCTAGGTACAAATCTAATATACAGAACAACTGTAAAGAGAGTGGTGCTACAATGTTATTTAGTTTGAAATTCATAAGAAAGATAGGAAAGGAGAACTTTTCAGGGAAAGCCAAATATACCTTTGGTTTTTTCTTTACATGTCTCATTTCAGCTGTATAGTTTAGTTCATAGTATGATAATTGAACCCCACAATACAATTCCTGAGGGACTCCTAAGGTGATGTGCCCTGGTGCTGTTCAAGTGCATAAAGAGTTCACACAAGGCATTCAGTAAAAGCTAAAAGACATAAAAGTCTCCTGTTTCAATGTAAAAGCCAGAAAGTAACTAATGGGTGTTAGAAGAAAAAACCGAGGTACCGTATGGCCACGTTACTGAATAAGAGCTGTCTCTTATGAAGATCTTTGCACTTTCCTTTCAAATACCCAGGACTTGCCACTCTGAGACAGAAAGCTGGAAGAGATCCAGTGCTCTTATCTGACATAGCAATTTCAGTGTTCTTCTCGGTGCAATTTAAAGTCAAGTAGAAATACGCTGTTGGAATTGAGATATTTGTAAATGGATAAAAGTCTTGGAGTTGTATCAGAGCACCACTGCCTCAGAGCATTTCCAAAAAGAAAACTATAAATGTCCTTGGATGCATTTGCTCCTTACATAAATACCGTGGTATTTGGAATTCTGTATCAGATACTTGCTGATTGAAAGATTAACACTTTAAAGAAGTCAGTAATTCATATGTTCATGTAAAGACCAGCATTTAATATTTTACCCTTTCATAAACACAGAAACATGAGAGAAACAGTGAGTGCCAGGCTCTGTAACAGTTGAGCTGCAGACTTCTTAATTTTGATAAAACAAAGTTTTACCTGAATCCAGCTTTAGAAAAGGTTTCCAATAACTGTTACTACTAGGGTTATTCACAAAGTCCAAATCTGCTTGTGATGGTTTTTGTACCTTTAGTGAGAACTGTAGCAGACTCCTTCTGTCATTGCCCATTACTGATGTGGTGGGAATTGCCATAGTACAGATAAACTTCAAACTTGGATCTTCTGCTTGAAAAAGGTTGTTGTAAATTACATCAGGGATGCCAAGAACGAGAGAATTCCTACTCTTTGTGCAGGGTTTTTTTCAGTCAAATGACTTAACTGCTGATAGTATTAATTATCATATGAGTGTGGTTCAGTTGCAGAATTTCACAATGGGAGAGGATTCTCCATTGGTATATTTCTCTCTCTTTTTAAATATTACATCTCAGATCATATAATGAACTAATACAATATGTTGCATGCAAAGATCAAGGGCTAGAGAGTTGCTGATCTTTTCAAGTCTGTCAAAATTACCCTCTTAAATGTTCAGCATTTAATTTGATAGGTATGCCAGTGACCTTTCTTCTGTTGCTGTTCTTTTTCTCAGCTACTGGAAGTACTTTATGACTATTTTATTTTTTTTTATTTTCAAGTATTTCTCTAGGACATTTGTATTCTTTGCTTAGGTTGCCAGTTACCTGGTATTTTTTACTTTAGGACACTTGCAGCAAAAATGTATGAAATGCCTTATGTCCCACTGTGCCTAGAATGTATTTGAAAAAGAGTAAATGCTTTTAGTGCTTTACAAGTTTGCAGCCTCTGCCACATTTTGCTGCTGTTTGTCTTTTGCTTTCTGCACAATTTGCTTGGCGCCACGCGCTGCTGCCTTGTCAGAGGCTGGCTCCAAGTGTCGTGTGTGTCCGTGCTGCCTTATTTGACTTGCCACAGTTTAACGCAAAAGCAGCCAGCAGCAGCAGCAAGGTAATCTGCTTTGTTTCAGTTCCCGTTCTTGCCATTGTTATCATTCAGGAAAGGCAGAAACTGTATATGAAAGCATTTATGAATTCGTTAGAGAGTTTCTCATGCTCTCAAACACAAACGAATTTAAAAATTGTGGAGAGCTTGACACATTGTTCTATGGAATGATGCACTGTTTCAACACTCTCTGGGAGTGCTGATGAACAGGAATAGCAGCGGGTTGGATAGGGATGTGGATGGCAGAGCAGCAGTGTCCTTCGGCACCTGTGGATGTGTGTGTCAGAGGTCATTAGCAGGAACTTTTTGATCAAGTTTCATGGTTTAACAGAACAGTTACTGGCCGTATGTTTTGCTGATTTTCGTTCCTTATGGAATTAATTACTGTCTCTGCTTATCTGTAATTTGTATTTTACATGATTAGAACAGAGGTCAGAGGTAAATCTTCCATGTAGTCACTGTTTGGGTAGATTAATTCCTGCTGTTCAGGGTGATTCATCTATCACGTTTTATACTGATTCCATTCATGCATTTTGAATTTGAGCATAATAACTCCCTAAGAGCTTTGAGTATGCATTAGACATGCTTCTGTCTGCTGTAGGTAGTGTCTTTAGAAGATTGATAAAATCTGAAATGCAAATACTCTGTTTTCTTGGAGTCTAAGACTATAGGAGTTGTTGCTGGCTTTGAAACAAAATGAATAAATGGGAACTCACTATAAAGTGCTGCTGCCTCTCCTGAGTTTTGCCATTACCTTTATTTTATGGAATAGGTTTTGACATCCATCAAGCAGCTGTACTGGCTTCTCATTCTCTTTACTTCCCCATGAAAGGGAATTATTTCATGTGATGAAAAAGCAGTATGACTGACTGTTAAATGCAGTCTGCCTGCTAAAGTCAGGAGCCATGAAAACACCACACAGTTGAAATGTTTTTGGCTCTGGTACCACAAGGGGTGTATCCTGTTTAGTCTAAACGTCCTGGCATGAAAGATGTTCTTCCCTTGTAGGTAGCTGCCCCTCATGCTGTTGAATGTCTTCATGTAAGGTTAGGGAGACAGGCTCTAACACTGTGTCTCCAATTTGCATCTTAATTAACTTGGAACTGAAGCAGATAGCTTATGTGACATTCTAAAGGAGAGCTTTTGTGTCCTGTTATTCTGGATTAGTATTCCATGGGGAAAGAGACTGAGATAGCCGGTTTATCACCACCTTGTGAAAAGTCCCCCACGCACCGGTAGAAACTCTTGTTTGCAAGGTTCATTTCTGCAGAGCAGATGAGAATATAGGATGTCATGTTTCACCTTTCTCAGCCCCTTCTTGGTCCCACAATTAAAGGTCAGTTGAAGTTGTACATATTCATCCACATTGCACTGGTGTGTGAGTAGTTCCCATGTGTATCCGTGTACCGATACCAGTTTGTCAGGTACCTGCCTTCAGGTTCATCACAGCCTCATCACAGGGGTGTTCTTTGAGTTGAGGTGTTTTCTTTCTCCCTGCTATGTCCATTAATCAATATATAAGTACAAGTCAAATCACTTTCCAATGCACAAAGAAATAATTAAACATCCACATGATATTTAATACAGGAGTTTTACTATAGCAGGCGCAGGATGTGTTTTGATATTTGGAAGATTGCTGCAAAATGTAATTGCTCTGGAAAAAGATTACAAGGGAAATGCAATAATCCTTTTATCCAGGTCCTTGTCATTCCCATTTAGTTATAGCTGAAACAATAATCGATGCTTCTGACACAAGTCCATGGGGACAGATGGGACCCACTGAGGGGTCCTGAGGGAGCCGGCAGAGGTGCTCCCCGAGCCCCTTTCCATCGTTTCCCAGCAGTCCTGGCTAACTGGGGAGGTTGCAGGTGACTGGAGCTTGGCCAGGGGGACACGCATCTACGAGAAGGGCTGGAAGGAGCATCCGGGGAGCTGCAGGCCTGGCAGGTGTGAGGTTCAGCAAGACCAAGTGCCGGGTCCTGCCCTTGCATTACAACAACCCCCTGCTTTCATATCTGGAGTCTTCCAGACCTTTATAATTAGACAAACATGTTTTGAATGAATTAAGTAAGAAAAAAAGACAGCAGCTTTGGTTTAAGGCACTGAATGGTTAACCTTCCTTCTCTTATTTCTTCTCTGCCAGATAAAACTCCCACCACTTCAGTGTTGCCATGCAATAAATTTGTTTTGGTGGGTGTTTTCCCTCCTTTGACTTGATGATTCATTGAGATCAAACATGTGTTAAACTGCACTTCTAAAATTTCTGTTTATTATTTTTCTGTGCTTGGTATTTTGAGGGCTGCTTGAAAAAGTTGACTTGTTTTTTCACCAGGCTAATCCTAAGTCATCTTTTCTGTAATTAATTTTTTTGAAAGAAATTACCCAAGATAATTGTCTTTGTTTTTTGGGTTTGGTTTGTTTTTTTTTTTGGTTTTTTGGTTTTTTTTTGTAGACGACAGGCAAAGGAATGTATTTGCTATTGAACTTGCTTGAATACTCAGGACATCTACCATGAAATGCTCCTCTCCTCAGGTTTTTGAGGTTTTTTTCTGTGTTGGGTAGAGTTTTTTTAAAGTTGTTGTTCCGTTCTGCCCCTTCTCCATGCCTGTACCCAAACAACCTCACCCTAAGAGCCCTAATTAGCTTAGTTGGGGTAAAGAATGGCACAGAACAAGTAAAGAACAGCTGTACTGAGAGGGATCAAAGGAGGATGGCTGGCATAAAGGAGTTCTGGATTATAGGCGTTGTGGAGTTAGGGTAGAAGAACGTAAATCCAGGGACTAGGAAGGCAAAAGCATAGGGGAAAGGAAAGAGAAAGGAGACTCCTGGATCTAGAAGAGTATTTTTGGAAGCAAGCAAAAGCAGGACCTCTGATAGTAAAAACAGAAATTCACTTCTTTAGCACCAAGAAGTCATGATTCCTTTAATTGTAGTCAGCTTTAATGAAAAAGCCTCGTTCTTGTAAATGAGAAACTGAGGCAGTTTAGGGCAGAAGGTTAGGAGGGGACTCTGTCAGGGTTTGCAGTATGAGGGGAAAATTCTTGCGAGGATTAGAATTGTAATAATTCTGGAATAGGCACCTCCAGGAAGGGATGAGAACTGTGGAGAAGGTTGTGGTATTGAATTGGCCTGGAGACTTCTTGAAACAGGAAAGCAAGAGTTTGTACAAAACAAATGGGTTTGAGACAAGGGACAGATCTCAGAAGTTATTGTCTGGTCAGCCTCAACTGAGACCCTGTTTTCAGGTAGGCACAGTTTTTTGGTTTTTTTTTCACTTTGGAAAGGCTCAAGGCACTTCCTAATTGTCTTTCATTTTACATATGTCCACAGGATCTCTGATATTTTAATAGAAGGACTCTCCATTTATTAGACCAGTGCCAGGATCCAGGTAGTACAAAAGTATCGGTGCCAGCTCCTTCCCTTGGGACACAGTGACCCCATGCACCATGACAGACTGGGGGCAGAGTGGCTGGAAAGCTGCCCAGTGGGAAGGGAGCTGGGGTTTATCCTTTGGACCTCACCACCTCTTAGGATTAAAGCATATACAAGCTGGTGGGGACAAATAATCACGGTAATGTGGTTGCCTTATTTGTTGTAGGTTAAAAGTGCACTTGGGGGAAGTTGTCACTTCCCAGGGAGTTGGTGTAGGGAGTCCTGGGTGTACCGGAGGCCTGTTGGTGTATGGGAGTCCTTGGGTGGATTTGACTCAGGAAATGTTCTCACATCTTTGCTGCAATGAACTGGCAATGGCTGGTGTTGCACTTCCATGCAGCCCAAATCCAGCTGTATTCTGCTGCCAGACATTTAACCAAGTCTAAAAATTTGGTAGTTTAATATTCTATTTGTAATTTCTCCTGAACACACTGCTGGTATGATTGTTGTATAATAATTGAGGTGGATGTGTTTGGTATTCTCAGATACTCACTGGTTGTTGATTAGGGCTTTTATGTAGCACGGACTACAGAATAGGTTCTGGTGGCCTTTCCCTGTTGGGAGGTCATGTAATCTTTCAGTTTAATGGAACCATTTGGGTATCCTGAATAAGAGAAAATCAATTTTTGACGTATTGATTGGAACAAAATTCAAAAGGTCAAGTATAATGCTTGATCTTGGAATCTCTGGCTTAATACTCTGTTCAGGTAGGTATTAAGTATTAGGCTTGGCTGCTCATCATGGATCAGGATCATGAAATAGAGAATGAAATGCTGTTTAAGGCAAGAGTAGCTGGCTCTCTGCATTTAGGACCACTGAATGGGGGGTGTTCAGGGATGAAATGGTTCTGGTTTTATCAATCTTCAATGCTTGCAAACATACCTTCAAATTATAACACAAGTTCTGTTTAGGTCTTTAGTGTATAAATTATGAGCTGGAGCAGGGTCAGTGGACAGTATACAAAAAGGGTTAATCCCAGCCCAACAAGTTCATGATATCCCTGAAAAAAAGACATGACAGATGTTATCAAAAGATAACACATGAAGAGTGACAGATATGGTAGTTCTTTTCAGAACTGCTCATGACTAACCTTCTGTACAGCTTGATGGTTTGACATCGTTGATCCATATTGATTTCATTGGGAAGTTCGGAATAGTTGCTGCCATTACTTAATTAGTGCTTTGAAGCTTTACAACAGACAAAAAGCAGATACAGCAGCTTCAGTGCTGTTAGAATCGTAATGCTTCAGTTTCACAGCGTTTCATACACTGATAAATCAGGGGAACCTGCCAGCTTGACCTGAAGAGTGGCCTTAGCACAGATGGGAGAAGAATATTTGACAGCAGACAGACATTTAGACAGAGGAAGAGGAAAACCTAACTGTACTTTGGATCTCAGTTCTTGCTGTGTTTACATCTTTGATTCAAACTATTGTCCCACATTCTGTGATGATAGATTTTTGTGAGATTTCTTTGGAATCACTAAATATTTAGTAGTGTTTTATTACTGCGTGTCTTTTCAGAGCTATAACTATTTACAGAATGAAGTGAGCATTTCTCTGTCCATCTTTGCTGTTTTACTTCATGGTAATGTGTAAGGATGTGAGCCTATTTCTTGTATTCTATTGGTATGGAATGCACCTCTCTAGGTGTGCACATCTCATAGGGCCCTACCCTACATCACAGTGGTTTCCTTCTCCCCTAGTCAGGGTTATGGAGACAGACACCTTGGGAGACAGAAGGACGTGGTGAACAGGCTCCAGCAAGATAAATGTCTGGCTGCAGTGGAACGTTGGACACTGCATGGAATGAGTTAAACTTCAGACTCAAATCTTTTAAAATTCTGTTTATCCTGCAGCGAGAAAAGGTTCTTCTCTTTAAGGGAAGTTAAAATTGCTCAATGGGAATAAAACTTTTATGGCAAAAATTGTTCCCTGAGGAAGAATGGAATTATAAGAACACAGACTTGCCTGCCAGTCTGGTCTCCGTGGGAATGACACCTTGTATAAACAGCATTTGTTCCTTTCTTAGTGTGTATTAAAGTGATATCTTTGGACACTTGTGGTGATAGAACTCTCAGACCACAGCCAAATTGCCTCCCACAGTGGAAGGTATTTGAACTGAAATAATTAGAAAAGTTCTGTTAGAAACATTTTAGTTATGGGGTTTTGCTATTGCAGCAAAAGGCACTTCATTCCTCCGGACTATAGAAAGGTATTTACTTTAAAATCAGTTGGAAAACTGGATTTAACCAACAGCTAATAAACACAGAATTAATAAAAACTAATGCACATACAAAATAGTCTTAATTGATTACACACATTGCATTAGCACTTTTATATGACATTGAATTTTAGAACGTATAATGTTTGAATACACACATCTCCTGAGATTGCAAGCAGCTCAATGTTATTGCAAAATATTACATGCTGGTAACAATAAAAGAAACCAGTGATTTTATTGTTTTGTTTAGATTCCAGAAATCAGAGATGAGGAACAAGATAACTGTGTTTGTAGTTTTTATTGGTAAATTCCTCATCTGCCTTAGTGTGACTGAGTTAATAACAGCCAAATGGTTTGAGGCTGAAGTGAGGGAGGATGCTTCAGAAGAGGCTCTGTACTGAGAGGTTTATTTTTCTTTCAAGAAAGACAGTATTAATATAAATCGTATTAACTTACTGGTGATAAAAAATATAGCTTTAAATGCCACCAGTGCTAGCATAATTTTTCAGGTTGGTTGACCTGAATATAACTGGCAGCAATCGCCCCTGGCACACTTGTGGCTGCTGCTGAGGCACAGTTTTTAATCCAGTGTGCCTGGGGGGCTGGACAAACTCTCTTTCCCTGAAGGTATGCTGCATTTTCAGGCCACTTAAAAAGCTAATTAGGGGAAGGAGATAAGCCAAGCTTCAGACTTCTTCCACTGTTCTAAAATCCCAGCTCCTCCTGCAAGTGATAAATACCAGTGTAGTTCAGAGCTGTGAACAGACTTCTCAGTTCAACCGATACAGGGTATATGCTGTTGTCTTTAGGTAGGCTCTAAAGGAAATTAAATAATTTATGGTATTTTCTGCTATAATAGAAATGCATTTTTGTTTACTGGTTTGACAAGTTATCATTGATTAAATAACTAACCCATATGAATCCACTAATAGCCAGAGAAATGAAACTTTGTGTTTTGTATCTTCCATATAAGCTAAGATGCTCTGAGAAATCTGTGTCACTTCAGTGAGCTGCATTCCTTAAATCCTGCGGGGGCCAGAGGGCATTGGCTGTGATCCTTTGGTTGGCCAACCCAGCTCTCCAGTGCTGATTCCCCACTCGGGGCCAAAGTCAGATTTTAGTAGAAATAGCAGCAGTTCTGTACAGTATAGAAGAGCTTAATGAGGTTTAGGATGCCAGATTTCAAGTCTCCATTCCTCGGTCACTTCCATAGATGTTATAACTGTATCCAACTCTATCTTTGTGTAGTCTGGAAACTTTGTTCTAAAGTAGCCACAGTTTTTTTGAATGTGTGATTCTTACTGTAGGGGCTGGAAGCTAAATGATAGGCAAAACCTCCAATCATTTAATAGAAATAATCTTGTAATTGCATTTTGTAAAGTATTTGAAATATTTGAAAATATTAGCTTTGGTATTTAGCATTAACTTTGATGGGCAAAAAAAAATATACAAACTGCAGGTCTGCCAAACTGCCATTCCAGAGTCAAAATCTGAAATCTAAATTGCAGGAATGTTACTGATAGTTTGATCTGAGATGCTGAACTTCAGAAATAGGCTGTAAGAATATAAAATGTTCTTTGTAGGAAGATGTAAATTTCTGCATTTCAAAAAGAATTATATTTAGCAATTATTTGATTTTTTTTCTCAATCAGATAGAGGTTTGAGACACTCTATGTATGTGATGACTAAAATTACTTTTATAGACATGTGCATGTTTTCAAGTGAAGTCAGATCCTTGGAATACCTGTTGTGAGACGTAGAAACAAAAGCAAAAGTATTGATACTTCGAGATGCCCTTGGAGACCTGTGATACTGCCTGAAAATTGAGTGAAGTGTTTTGGAATGAAAGGTCAGTACCTGGGCTTGTGATTTGTGAGCTGGGAACCACAGAGGGGTGAAGGCACAAGCATGAGGGATCCAAGCTCTGAGGGAGGAGAACTGAGAAGTGGATCTGTAAGGCAGGATGGGAGACAGTGGGGAAATAAAAGTATTACTTGGAGAGGACATTTCTGTGGCATTTGGAAAGGCTGGCACTGGAGGATGAGTGCCCAGCACCCAGAGGACAGCTGGGGGTGTGTCCTTCCTCTGCAGCACGGGGCTGCTGGGTATGGCCCTCCCTTGCTGCTCATGGCCCTCCCTGGGCTGTTCTCTGCTCCCTTGCGGTTCCCACATCTCGATTTGATTATAGTGCAATATCTGTTAAGGCCAATATTAGCTATATTGAGGACTTCTCTTTGTCAGGAAATGCATTAAGCAGGCACAGCAAAATGCATGTGCATCCGTTCATATGCACATCCCCTGCTTGGGTTTTCAGAAACATTTAGATTCACAGTTAGGTATTTAGGTTATTAATGAAAAAAATACTATTTTTGAGGTGCTTGTTTCACACACATTTTCTAGTTGCACTTGGAAGGCCAAGGAAAATGTATTTTTCAGAGTGCCTGGCATGATGTGCTTGGTCTGATGGCAAAATCATTAGCGCTGGTAGATTTTGTCTTCATTGCTGTTCAAAACAGTGAGGAATTCTGATGTGTGAGAGTATATTTGTTATCAAACTAAGACATACTTTAGTGGCTTCTAGACACATGTGTTTTCTGCTGACACTCATGAATTCCTGTGGCAGAGATTGAAAATGGTAGTGGTGTGTACAGTGAATACTTCTACAGTGGCATACGCATTTTATGAACTGTGAAATGCAGAGGATAACCTACTAAGTTTATTTTGGTGGAAAAGATCCAGAAGAATGAAAATATCAGTAAAATTTCTTTAGTAACTGGCATAGCTGTTGGAAATATGCTGTTTCTCCGACTTCAGTTACTATGGATTATTTTATTTCAATATATATTTTAGTTAGTGTGCTATGTTATTTAGTTTAAAAAAGGAGGAGACTTTTGTAGGAATCTTCAGTATTTCAAGATGAAATTTTCAAAGCAGTGTAAGTGATTTAGAAACTCAATTTATGGACTGTTATGAGAAATCTAGTAGCTAAGGCTTATTATCATCACAGAGTTTATTTGGTTAACTGGAATAGTATTGGATCAATCTCTCCTGCTCTTGTATTTTAATCATCTAACAATATATGTGACACCTCCCAACAAACAAAACCAACGAAAAGGAGTTTTTAGCTTTGTTTTGGGACGAAACGCTGCCCTACCTGACCTGTTCTGTCTGGAAGTGAGACCTGGAAGCAAGAGGCACAGGCTGAAACCATGTCAAGCTGAGTGGTGTGATATCCTGAGACAGGTGTCTGATCTCTGAGTGAGGAGGGGAATTGGATGGACTGTTACTTTCTACTAACAACCTCTTGGTAGCTGTTCTTTTTGTGTATCATTTTCTGAATTGCCCTCGGGGAACTGGCTGTCTTCTCCCTATTGATTGATTATAGGAGGGAATGTAGAGTGCTATCTTTAGATGGCCTCCAGTTTTGTGCATTGAAGTTACTTGGAGAAATTCACATGGGTGTCTGGATCCAGCCTGAAATTTCCAGTACAGGAGGGGTTACTGCATTTAAGGATTAATTCTGTTGTGCTTCCACTCAGTACAAATTCTTAGTTTAAACCCTCTACCTGTTTTGAAATGTAGTTTGAAAATGCTGCAGATTGAAGGGGATTAACAAGATGTACATGGAATTTGGGACAAACATTCAGAAGGGGCTTCCGTGGTTTGATACACAGTGAACATCAGTGTCAGCTATAGATAATGTGTTTTTCAGCAGACAGTTTCTGGTAGTCTGCTTTTCTTTCAGATAGTAGCATTGAGATGTGATTTGGAATTCCAGGGGACACACATGTCGTTGTCTTGTGGTTTTGCTTCTTATGTTAGGTAGCATCTTGAATTGGAGGGAAGGGAAAGAGGAAAAGAGAAGCGTCTTTGAAATAGTTGCAGTCCATGGAAAACAATGGAGCTGTGGTCCTGGCTGATTTCTGTTTGCCTCGTGCTGGGGGAAGTAAAGGACTCAGAAGAGACTGAGCTTAGGCAACCTTGTAGTCCCCATCCCTTCATTCCTGATGAGACCTGGAGGGATGAAGAGAAGTGGAGAACACCAAATATTAGCAGTTCTCTGAGCATGGGATTTGGCCAAACATTTTGTCACAAACAAATTATCTGGCTAAAGCAGCATTTGTTTGGGAATTGTTCATGAACAAGCATTCGTCTTCACTTATATATTATTAACGTTGACATAGTTTGTGAACAAATGTTAGCCCTTGGGCATAAAGTGTTTGCTTGAATTATTTGCAATTTATTGTTCATGGCGTGCAGTTGCTCACCTGGGTCACGGAGTATTGTTTCTACTTTGAGCTTCAGTGACTGAAGAGTAATGAATTATGTGTAGGTAGCAGTGAGACACAGTTTTATTCGCTGCAGCTGTGGATTTGTACTAAGAGGTGGAGGCCACCCCTGGCTCACCAAGGCCCAAGGTCAGCAAGTTGTGCTGCACATTGCCAATAGGTGGGAGCACATAATTTGGAAATTACCAGTGTGTATTTTTTCTGTCCTGCATACTTTTCCTAACCTTTCTCGCTGATTACTGTCAGAGACAAGGTCCTGAGCAGTGGGGACCTGTGGCCTGATTTCTTACAGTTGTTCGTGTGTTTATATGAAATCCCAAACACTTGTTTATGTATCTTTTTTGGATGTGGTTGGGTGTAACGTAGCACTAAATTAACTGGGACTAATCTTTTAGAGATCTGAAAAAGCATTGCACATGAGCACAAACATTATACATGGGGTCATTTTATGGATTGCTTTTCTATCAGGTGGATTGTTCTGCTGAACTATGGCAAAAATATTTTTTTGCTCACTTTACCATTGTAAACTAAGTGAATGGTTCTTTTTCGACCTGTATGGTAGCAGAGAGAAAGTCATATGGAAATTCAGTGAATTGGAAGTTTGAGAAATAGGGAATAATAATAATCTGTATTTTTTTAGTGATTTTCAGTATAGTTTGGGGTAGCTGCATAGAAGCATACTAAAGATTTGACATTTATTCATTTGAATCTTTCATATTTATTCTTGAAGACATTCCTCCCTCTTAAGGGCTTCCTCACACCAGTCTATTTCTGCAATTTTTTATTAGTGCTGGATGTATGTATATATGCATATAATACAGTCCTATACACAATGGTAAACTTCTCTGCATGACAGTAGATTTTCTATTGTTGTTTAAAACTGTGAGGAAAAGGAGGGCAAAATATAGTAAAAATATAACATCATTTTAATGGCACATTGAATTTGTTTATCTATTCATATGTATTATAAGTAATTGGTATTTTTTATGTGCTACTATTTGCATTTTATAGTATACTCTTGTAGGCAATACCATTAACACAACTCTAGCTACTATTATTGAGCAATGTAAAGCCATATTTTAGTGGTTATATCATCAATAAAAAAGCTCTTTCAAAACTGTTTTTTCCCCATCTTGAAATTTTGTGTGAGCTTCAGATGAAAATGATATGTATATAGATTAGAATGAATGCTACAACAACACTGTATACATTGTTTTGGTTATAAAAAAATCTGTATTTAAAAATAAAACCAAGGGAAACCTTCTAAAGACAAGGAGATAAGTAGAAAATCAGAGCAGGAACTGACATGAGCTCATTAGGTTTTGGCAAAAATATTCCAGTGCTGGTTTCCAGTGCTGGCTTCACTTGCTGGTGGGAGAAGGTGAGGCATCTCTTATTTGTCGGTGTGCAAAGTTTTACTGCACTCAAACTCCCACTGCTATGCTGCTGATTATTTGATTGGACTTCTTCACACTTAAAATTGGAAACTTATTTGATGTGTTTTCCTGGCTTGAGGCTTTTACAAAAGAAATGCTATTTAGCTTGGGTTCTTAGGAAAATGAGGCTTAAATGATTACGCTGCTGACTGTGGGCCCCCTTGATACACATCCCCAGCAAGTCCCACTGCGGGGAGGCTCTGCTCAGTTCTCAGAGGCCTGTACAGTCTTACACGTGGTTCTAAGAAGAGTCAAGATTGTGTGTACTACATATGAGTAGGTTTTACTCTTGATAGGTTTTGAATTTCCCATTGTGTTATGTTGTCTCCTGGGGGTTTATTCATATCTTACTCTGTAAAATGCCGTAGTAAGGAAAAAATCTGGCAAAAATATTCCAGTGGCATTCTTGTAATTCTCAGTCTACTAATGGGTGTTCATGGAGGATGAGTAGATGAGTCTTGAAGACATTCCAGAAACTTCACAGAATACATGTGTTCTCCCAGGTACTCAGCACTGCTGTGGCGATGAATTGGTTTGTCTGCTGTAAACACGGGATCCTTGTCCATTAACTGCAGCAATGTCAGAGTGTTCTTAGAACACCAGTAAGCTGAGTTATGATCCCAAAGGTAAGGGTATGGATTTGAGAGCACCCTGCACCTGGAGGAGTGCACTGCACTCCTTTCACATACTCTGGATCTCTTCACATCACCTTAAATCGAGCGAGTGAGTAAGCAGCTGACACGCTCTGCCCTCACCTCAGCGACATGACAGCACTGTTGTGAGGCTTGGTCATGTTCCTTCTGCTGCAGGGTTACAGCTTTTTGCTTCAAAGGGAGGGGAAGTGGGGCAAGGGAGGGTGAGTGTTTTCAGGGTGCTGTGTAGTAGTGTTACCTAACTTTGGTGGCTTTAGTGCATACAGAACTAGTAAAACCTGATACCCTACTTAATTCTCACCCTTAGTAGCGTGATAGAGGTCGGTCTGAGACCCTTTGCAGTACACAAAAATGGCAGTGATGCATCTAGAATGGCTTTGAATGAGCAGAGTTTGTCACATACCCTGAAGAGGCATTTTGGGTGACAGGAAACTACTACTGGGTTCTCCCTGAAGTCGCTAACAGCATCGGGATACCCAAATTTTTAGGGTGCATTCAGCTTCTTCACAGAGGATATGCAGGCGCTACCGTGGTTGCAGATCTCCCAGAATGAGGGATGAAGGCAGGACAGTAAACTTTTGTTGTCCTTTTTCACATGTGACAATCTTAAGGCAGTGGAATGGCCCCAAACTATGTGCTCTGAGATCTTTTGGAGTTCCTGAGATGAAGGGATGCAGGTTCACATCTGGAGGGGGAAAGCCCTACATGAAAGACCTGCAGTGTGAGCTCTGGCTCTTAAAAGATACAAAGTCTGTGAACAGGGGATTAGTAATCAGAGGAATTCAGGGACAAAGAAAGCTTAGAGAAGAAATGAAAAGAGAGAGAATTGTGATTTCATAGCAGATGTAATGAAGGTAGCAAAAGAGAGGCCATGTTAAATGTAATCAGGCATTGATTCCCTTTGGGGAATGACAGAAGCGGCAGTGCTGCCGGGGCTCTGTGCCAGTTCCATCCATTGCCAAAGTAGCCATACAGCTGTTGTTTGGAGATAGCATTTCTCTGGAATGTGCCATTTTCTTTTATTCCTGGGAGTGGGGAAGTGATAGCTAGTTTATTTGAAATCCATCAATGTAAAATGTATTGTAAACAAAGGCTGCACATGCTCTCATGGTACACTTTCCCTCATTTTATAGTCCCTGCATAAATATGTACACCCTCCTTCAGACTGTTCAGTGGAGGGGCTGTACATGAGTGACTTGTGGCATACACCACAATGCTCTGAATAATAAGCAAAATTAACTTAATTGTGTAGAAAAACGCATTTTTTATGCTGGCTTAGAATGAACCAGCTCAGGCCTTAAGGGAGATGTCCTGTTGTATCTTGTTGGCCACGAACAGCCGTGCGTATGCTGATGATTGCTTGGTGCATTTCTGCCACCCCCTGAGCACTGAGCTCTGTCTGTCTGTCTGTCTGTATTCAGCTCTGAGGAAACGCCTTTTGCCCCTCTGTATCCTCACACCTATTACTGGGGATGCAAGTGGAGCTTCCTCTGTGATGTGAGGAGGTACTTGGGCAGTCAGACCCTTCTTCTGTCTCTCAGACCTCATATCTGAAACAGCTGAAGAGCCAAATCTAGGACAGGGAAAAAGAAATTTTAGACCAGGAGTTTAATCTTTAAAAATCAGAATATAGAACCAGGCTGATTCTGAGCAGTAGGGTAAATAATTTGTCATAATATTACCATGTATTTTCATTCCAAGTTTTTAATTGTGATGAAACTCCAAGCTCTTTAGCATGTTTTGCTGGGGCAAAACAAAAATGAGGAGCAGTGAAAACCAGGAGATGAAAATATTGTATCTGCAGACACAGAGACTCAGTTTCTGTCATTCAGTGGATCATTTAGCTCTAACCATCTAGGCCAGCTGCTCTACATTAAGCTACACTAATCAGGGTAATGTCTATTTAGAATACTATAAGATACATTGTAGAGAATTTAGCTGTAACAATAAAAAGAGAATGAACATTAAATTAGGTCTTTGAATGAAGTTAAACCCAAGCCTCCTCCAATTTTTTTTTCACTAAACCAGCAAAATGTTCTTAAAATGCACACATGTAATTGATACCTATACATTGCTAAAATTTCTAGTTTAGACTTGGTCCAGTGTATGTAACGTGGGCTTTTCTTTGGCTAAACAAATGCTTGTGCTGTAAACTAATGACAGGCAGTACTGGAGATTTAAAGCTAATGCATGTATGATAGAAAATAAAATTAGAATTAGCTCTGTGAGCAGAATTTAAGCATTATATGGAGCATCAGCCTCTGTCCTGTTTACCCATCTTTGGCTTTTTATCAGGTAAATGTTATTTGCTGTTTTCCCTGAGCTAATATTTGCTTTCTGTTGCCCTGTTCTTCTTTGGCTGAGGTTACAGACTGTACCTGTAGTCATCATTCTTGCTCTGAAAAGGGACTGCCCATAAGACAGTGGTGACTGAGGCAGTGCAAACATGGGCCTTTTCTTGTAGCATTTCTGTGTGGAATGGAAGGACTTTCCCTTTGGAAATGAAAAGAGCACATTTCAGTCTGTGTGAGTGAGCTGATGGGGAGCTCAGCTGAGGGGGTTGGCGTGGGAAGAGGGAGGAGCTGTGGATCGCCAGCTCGCCCTCAGCACCGCACAGGTTCTCTTTTTGTGAGGGAAATATTGTGAGCTATAGTTCTCCTTATTGAATGCACTGGAAAGAAAAGGGAATGTTGGGCTGTTTGTGTGCTAACTTCAAATAGAACTCTCCATAGCATTTTAGTACAATCAAATCTTCCGATTTGGCTTGAGCTGCTGAAAAAGAGTATGTTGGCTACATTTTTATGTAGGGAAGATTTAATTTTGTTTTTGCTTTATAAATGCTTTGGAGTTTTTGAAATGAAAAAATCTTAGGGAGCAAAATGTAGCTAATTTGAATATATAATTCCACAAAATACGTATTTTTTTGAAAATAGATGTTTTAGTTTCCAAATAGTTCTAAGCTTTCTTGTGAAAAAAATCTTCAGTTCTGCTTCCATTTAGACCAGTGGTAGTGTTCCTCCTGCCTTCAGTGGACGCAGCATTGTCTTCTACTGTTTTCTATCAAATTTGTGATATATTTCTTGTATGTTCTGTATGTTTTCATCCAGCTCTCCCAATAGCCAGTTTCAGGTGTTTTAATTTAGTGGCTAATGAAATTGTAAAAATTTTGCCCGACTCGGGGGACACGCCTTTTATGGTTTTTTTGCAAGAAAACCCCAAAACACCAAAACAGAAAATACCCAGGGCTTTAATTTACAGTTATGCAGTGAAAAAAAGCTTTCATAGTGACATTATGAAGCCCATATAAAAATAAAGGTGCCTGTGCTTTTTTTGCACACTGAGAGTGGAACTCATGTTACTTAAATTTCTGTATCTGCAGTGTAGTGATCTCCACCCAGCCCAGCTGATGAGGTTCCCATCCCAGTGCTGGGGGATGAGTCAGTGGAGTCCACAGTCTGACCAACTATAAAGGCCAAGTTTAGGCTGAGTTTAGAATCGCAGAATATTCGGAGTTGGACCTAACTCCTTTGTCTGTGTTGGTTCTCTCCCCACTGGCACAGAAAGAGTTCAGAGCAGCTCACTCAGGTGTAGGTATCAATAGTGAGATACCAAAAGTCAGGTGGTTGGAACTGAGAAGGGTGATTTTGCTGTGTTCAGTATGCGACTTTCCTCATTGCTGTGTTGCCAAGCGTTGACAAATCAATGGACCCAGATATTAAAAACAGGGACTTGAAATTGAAAGTGGCAAACATTTGATACACCAGGGCCTTTCAGATATTGACTAATGATAACTAGAAAATAGATCAGTACTTTCAGTCTGTTAGTTTTGTACTGTTAAAGATCAATGAGCTTCATCGAAATACAAGAGGCTGGAACAGAATTCAGAGGATAACTAACCTTTAAGATCAGAAGCATAAATTCCCATACATTCCTTCCTCTCCTCCGGCTGCCAAACACCATCTTGTCAACATAATGCAAACAGGAAGTTCTGAGATCGCCTACACTAGCAGGGGAGTAGGTGTGAGTTGTTTGAGACTATCCTAAACAACATAGGTTATTTCAGAAAGATGAATTTGCAGTTCTGAATGTGATGGTAGATGTCCAGCCAACATATACTCCCCTTCTGTTTTACATTCAATGCAGCTTTTAAGCCATTCAAAGGGAATTGGTATTTCCAAGATCTATGACTGTATCAGTCAGCTAGGCCCATTTGGGTGTAAATCCCAAACATTACACAAATCATTTTAAAGTAAAAAGAAAACAAATTTAAGTTTTGTGGTGGTCAGA
Organism: Edolisoma coerulescens; assembly: GCA_013397115.1. NCBI lineage: Eukaryota > Metazoa > Chordata > Aves > Passeriformes > Campephagidae > Edolisoma > Edolisoma coerulescens. The sequence goes on along the minus strand of VWZW01007790.1, from coordinate 191,105 downwards.
ATTGGGACAGCTTGGGGTTTTTTCCTTCATCCAAATGGAAATGACTCTGTGGAGGAAAATGAATACCAGGTTAGAAGCAGAACAAATAAAAGAAATAAATAACCACCATGCAGCACTATAAGATTGGTGGCTTAAAGGCTGAGAAAATTAAAGGGAATTTGGCTATAATAAAGGTACTGTATCATAGTGAAGTGTAATGCAATTGTAATGTTGAGTCCATTTTGTAGGAACAATAAAAAAGACCTTAAAAAGGATTTTTTAAAAAAACCCTATCTCATGTGATGTTACAAGTAAACTATACAAATATTTCTCATTCTTAATAATTACTTACTTTAAGCAAATCTACTTGACATGCACACCAGTAAATTCCCACTAGGCTTATATCAGTACTGAATTGGTCCTGTATTTCCTGTCAATCTGTCCAGTTTGATAGTACTTATTTTTATATTTTCATGGCTACTGCTTCTGAAGTAATTCATTCTAGGTGTCTGAGAAACTTTTTAATTTTTTCTGTGCTGAAGCCAGTCAAAATCTTGTCCCGAGATATTTCTCTCTACATAGCAAATAATTGTGTTCCTGTAATGGTGATAAACAGTATTTCATGTGCATGTCTCATGTAAAGAATGCAGAAGCAAAATATGAATAGCACTGAGACTGTGCCTTTCCCATTATATGAGATGCTACATTACAGGATTATCCTGCTGAGTTATTAGCAAAGGCTTGGCTGGTCGTAAACATTTCATAACTGCAAAGTACACTTTGTAAACTGGATAATACTAACAGCCTTTTAGTCCAGAGTATTTATCATGCCTAATGCAGTAGAAGTTGTCTTATTACATCTCTGATTGTAGTCCTGTGTGGCAAAGCCACTCTGTGGAATAGTGAAGCCGGAGAGCCGTAAAGGAGGAATGGCATCCCTGTTGTCAGGCCTGTAAAGCAGCTCTGGCTATTACTTCTGCAGTCTTGAGGTGACAGCAGGTTATACAGCCTCCATACTCAGCCTCTTCGCTGGAAAATGAACACATGGCAGGCTTGTGGCTCCACGTCTGGATCCCCACGGCCCCCTGTGACTGCAGACATTCCGTAAGCCACAACACGCTGAAGTTGCAAACTCCAGTTTTGGTCTCATCGTAATGGATTTGCACTTTCTTTTCTGCCAGGTGATCTGTAGCAGGAGAGGAGGTGTCATTGTACTGAATATCCCACCTGATGAAATGTTTTCAATTAGGGAAGGGATTGACAGTACTGTTACTGGGGATTTTTTACTGCTTTCTTGTAGATGTAGCTTGAATCTCAAGTTATTAGTGACCAAAAAATGCCTGCTCTGTGAAGGTTCAACATTGGTCCATGTGCAGCAATGATCATAGTTTGGAGTTAATAAAACATTGATTCATGATCTTTCCAAATCGGCTGTTGTGATAGGTAGAAGATGTGCACCAGTGGCTGCTGTCTCAGCCTGAGCTGGATATTTCTGGCTCTTCCATCCTTCATCTTTTGACTTGATACGATTTTATACTTAATGCATCCTGCGTTAACTTCTCATCAGTCACTCTAAGGTACAGAGTACTTCACTATTCACTTTCAGACAGCTGTTGTATTGATGGTGTATTTCAGGGGTGCTGTTGATTCCTAAACCCTCTGATTGCTGGAGAGCTTTAAAGCTGCATTGTTCTCTTTTCCCCAACAGACTTTTGGGAGACCTCCGCATGCTCCCCTCCAACCACGTTTGTTATCTGTGACTGCTGTGAGTGTCAGTCCTGCCTGTTCCCTGCGGGATGGAGGCTGGTGCTGGGGCAGCCTCTGGGGACAGGCCTGTGGGGAATTGCCACATCATGGCTGATAAACCTCCTCTGTGTCACTTCACTGTGTGAGGAGAGCTCACAAGGACAGAGACAGTTTGTCCTTGGCCGTGCTCTGGGAAGCACGGGCATCCTTTGTCCATTTGGAGAGACAGACCTCAGCATACAGGTGCATTTTAACAATGGAGATTCAGCAGTGCTCTGAACAGCCAGAGCAACAGTACCTGAGAATGTGAGGGGTAAGGAAAAGGGCTTCTGGGGTTAAGTTCTATGTCCTTAGAAGATAGGAGGCAAACTTAAACTTCAAAACATGCAGTTGTGTTTGTTCTGCTGAAAAAGGATCTATCAACTGCAGTCAGGAGGGCAGTGCTTACTTTTATTTACTGGCATCTCTGTTTATTATCTTAACCCCCAAGGTAAGGACTGTGTGGACTTGTAAAATGAATTAATTTCATTCTGAGAGTTATTTCCTAATGTGAGAGAAGAAGAAATCATGAATGATAGCTTGCTGTGCTCTGACCTGCCTTTTGACTGTAGTTTCATAGCTAAACAAAGAACTGTTCATCCAAAACACTCTCAACTGTCACTTTAGAGAACTTAAATAGGATTTATCCATCCCTAAATCTATGGAACAAAACAATAAAAGAAAGTGCTTTTCACTGCTGCTTGTTTAATGATGACCAAGACAGAGGGATGACCCTGCCTGTAAGGTTATGTGATGTACACTGAAACCACTTGCAGGGACTCCTTCATTTTGGAAGAGATTGATTTAAGCTTTTGCTGTAATATTTAATTTGTGTCTTTGTAATGTGCATCAGTAGTCTGGCCACCTCAGGTTCTTTCTAAAGCCCCAACTCTGTAACATTTGCAGAATACATTTCTGGAATTTTTAGGGATTTATTCAGGAAAATACATCTAATTTCTGTGTCCTTCTTAGGGTGAGTGTTGCACAGAGTAAGATTCAGGTTAAGAAGAATAAATGGATTCTAATTGTTTTAGTTTGCATGCTCTGCAGGTGATTTTGTTCTTCAACAACGTGTTCATTCTTATCACAGTTACTCTGCCATTGCTTTTTATTTTATTTCTTTGAAACTTTTTATTGCTGCCAGGAAATATGATAGATTTGTACTGGTTATTGTCCTAGATGGATTTTTGCCTGGAAAAACCCAAGGAAGCTGGCATTCCCATTCCTCTTGTCTTGGCCTGATGGCTGACTTTTCCATTACTCAGCAAGTCAGACAGGCAAAAGTAGAAATCGGACCCGTCTGTTGTTTGAAGGGGGAAAAATGTTTAGAAGATGAAGATATGACTTTGTAAACACAAAAGCAGGGAGATTGAAAGGTGAAATGATTCAACTGTTGGTAAATTGAGGCTGTCTATTCAGTTTCCCATGCCTGCCTTGTCAGTGTAGGATTGTTAGCTGGATAATGGCAGATTTTTATGTAATATTGCACTCCATTATATCAGTAAATTACAGTGACAACTGGTGTCAGTGAATACTGAGTTTGTCATGTGAAATCCTGACCTGCACTGGGAGTCTTGTCTCAGGAAATCCAGATTATTTTCTCTAGTTAGTTGCATTTACTAGTTAGTTGTTATTTACCCTCTGTATGTGTTCAGTTATGTTTTCAGGCGTGATCCCTTTGAGTTAAATTGCTTTTTTAAATTTTATTTTCCATCTCTGGCTTTGGTTTTGGCCTGAAGGTGGCAATGGCCACATAACATCATCATTCTGTGCCTCAATTTTCTCATGGGGAAATCAGGGAGGAGTACTTGCTTTCCTTAAATAACACTTTGAGAAAAGCTTAGTGGAAAAGCTGACTCTTGTGGTTGTATTTTACAGTTCTGCAGTGATTCCCGTTGCACTATGGATGATAGGTGACATTAGACTGATCCTATTGATGTAATAACCAAGTACAGATACTGATGGGTCAGTGTGTGTCCCTCAAGTCACAGAAGAACTTTTGGCTGTAGATCTGATTCTTTTGCAGGAAGAGTAAATAAAACAACAAAGTAGTGGACAGGGGGCTGAGCTCCAAGTGTCTCTCAGGAGTGTCTCTGCATTTTGTAAAGGCTGAGCTGTGGGCTTTCTGTGCTGGGTTCACTGAGAAGTTCAGGGCACTGCTCATTCGGTCTGTCAAAAGGCAAGTGCTTAAAATTGTCTCATTTCTGTACTTGAAGGATCAGAAGATACAGTTGGAGAAAAGGTACTGTGGATCTCACGCTACTGAGCACCTATTTAGTGTCATTATGCTCAAGTTGATTATTTGCTTTGGAGAAGCAGGAGCAAGGCAGATAATAAGATTTTATTATTTTCTGTTTACAGAGGTTTTAATGAGTGGGTTTTAACAGCAACATTAAAATTCTATGTGTGTCTCCCTGCTGTATTTCTGAGGTGATGTGCTGTACATCTGAGCTTACCCTTTTGATTATAGACTTCATAGCTACAGTGCTCTGCTGTTGCATTAGACTAAGCTGCTTTAAATTTCAGTTTGCATCATTGTTACAGCTGGGCAGTTATGTAGCAAGTGGTACCTGTATTTTTTGTTGTCTCTGAACAAACGTATGTTGTGCGGATTTGTATCCATCTCAAAGAGAGGTTTGTCTTTGAGTAGTAACATACACTTACATCCTTAATTTGTTTTCTCCTTGTAAGGAATGGCCTAGACAAAATCAGGAAGTTGATAGAATTGTCTCTGAATCTCAAATTACCCAGGATTTTTGCTTTTTGCCTTTTAAAATATTTTTCATTTAAATGAATATTACAAAATTGTCTATAACAGAAGTATACTTGAAAAAGCCATTGATATCTTTAAAATGGAATTAGCAGTTGCTAATTGTAACACCTTTCTATGTGTGTATATTTTTTTTGTTAACCAAATGTTTAATGATCAGAAATCAGCAACAATACACATGTTAGAAAACTTCTAAATCAGACACTGACAATTTCAACAAACAAGCCACATGATAAAAGGCTATGAGCAGAAACTGAATTACTCTGTCATGAGAAACTTTCATTGGCTTCCTTTAACATAGAGTTCTTTAATGAACCGTGAACATTTGGCAGGTCATTAATGTAGAAGTGCTACAATATGACTGAGTGCTGGGAACACTTACTTTGAAAAAAATAAAAAAGGAAAAGAAAATGGAAGAGAACAGCCAGTTTCAGCTTCAACGTGCACAGTACGCACATTTTCCACTATGACTGCAAAAATGAAGTGCCAAAGTGGACAGGTAGAGATAAAACGTGGGTTTACCAGCTTTTCAGAAACAGCAAAAGTAAAAGCATCTGAGGTGCTAGTGCTCGATTTGGAACAGAGGAATTAAAATAAACAAGAGCAAGAAACTAAAAAAGTCAGTCACAAGTGAACTCTTCAAGATGTGGAGAAGGTTTGAATAAACCATATTAGAGGCCCAGAGCACCTTCATAGCACCTGTCAGACAAGACTTTGAAACAGCCTCAGAAAGTTTAAATCCCTGAACAATAGTGTGAATGTGAAGACAAAATAAAAAAGTTAAATCACAGTGACTTTAAACTAAGACATGCATAAGGGCTTGCAAGAATTGTATGTAAGGTGAGCCAGAAATGACTGGAATATTTTCATGAGTGGTCACTGAGTGCAAATTCATCTGCGTTCATTAGGAAAGTAGCTGGTAGGATTCTTGCTCCCACTTTTACAATGGACATTAGAGGTCATCCTCATGAAGCACAGGCGAGGAAATCGCAGAAAAACTGACAGAATGAAAAGCGATAAATCTTCAAACCCCTGTAATCTTCCTTCTACTAAAGGTGATTGCCAAACTACAGCTAAACTCTGCCTCTGTACTAGAGCACTGCTGCTGTCTGTTCCTACAGCTGTCATGTAAACTTCTAGTGCCAGGTGATAAACAGCATCGAGGCAGTAGGGATGTTTATCTGGAGAGTTTTAGTGACAGTCTTGTTCACTGGTAAACAAGGATGTGAGGCACAAAACAGGCAAGCTCAATCCCCTGCATAGTGCTTTATATGATTAGACAGCTGGACTTTTTTGTGTGATGTGGTTTCAAATCCTGATTTGCTCTTTTGCCCTCAGAGACTCCTGTATTATCAAAATTTTTGAGACCAAATCTATGAATGCATTTATAGTTGTATCACGACCTTATCTGCTGTCATAGGAAGCTGCTGCTGTTGTTGTTGTTATTATTATTATTATTGCTGTTTTTATGATTGTCGCATTTTGTTCCTGTGTTTAATAATCTGGCCCACTGAGTTTTGGCAGCCTGTCTGCTCAGTCCAATATTAGTCAGTCAAGTTTTCAAGGATGTGAAAGAGCTTGCTAAATACAGTTTGAATATATAGATGTTCTTTTCTACCAGTTAACATAAAGCCACTTGCAGTGTAGCCTGTGAAACCATTTCAGTGTACAGTTATGAATAAATACCTGACTGTGATGTTGAAGTGTAAATATTTCAAAGTAAGCCTAGTACTTAGGGTACAGTCTTACTCGTGTTATTACAACGTATTTGGTATTTCAGTAAAGAATGGTTTTTTGAAGGTATTGCAAGTTGTAGATGTACTGTTTTCTTGTCCAGTCTTCACTGTTTCCAAGTAAGTATTATAATTCTTCTTTTACAATAGACTAAAGATGAACATGTTGTGAGAATCTCAGAGCATTAACCGCTGTGATAAAGGCTGATGAGGTTGATACCAGTCCTCAATTACTGTAATAAGTACTGTCTTCAGTGCACTTACTTGTTTGCAACAGGGGCCTCATCCTAGTGCATTGTGTGCAAGGAGATGGAAAAGGTTTTCAGAGTTTATAATGCACCCAGGTGAGCATTAGACACGCAGTGTTGTGGCATGATTAATGTGACAGCTGACCCTGTCTTACCAAAACAGTGCCAGCTCTTTGTTGCATTGATTGTGACTCCGTTTTATCTTGAGGCTTGATAATACTCTGCAGCAAAATTTGCTTGCCACAATAGCACAGAAGCTTCAGGAAGGACTGTGGTCCTGCAGATCAAAGCAGGCTGGTAATTGCACTTATCTGTTCTGTGCTTACCTGTGTCAGCTCCACAGTCTTACAGTCTTACTTCCAGTCTTACATCTGAGTGACATTTTTTTTTGTGATTGTATCTGTGGCTTGACCTTGCTTTTATTTCCTGGCAGACACATTTCCTTGGCCCTAGAAGTAATATTCCTTGATATCAACTGTTTCCCACCCAAGGTGAATTTGTAGGAGTCTGTCTCCGTATATTGTGTTTTTCATGTTAAGATATGCCCAGTTAATACTTGCTGGTGAACAATGCACAGGGAACCATGTTTATAAATTTATTTTCTTTTGAACGATAAAGATGAAAATATGCTTCCCTATTTTCTAACAGGCCAGCACTGTCCAACTTCCCTTTAAAAAGAGAAATAGTGTTTTAATCTAATAAAATAATTTGCAAAAATACTTACTTTAAAAGGGACAGACATTTCATAATTTTTTCAGTGATATGACACTAAGGTCAGTGGAAGACTTTTTCTACATCTTTCTCTTTTATTTCAGGTACACAGAGCATATGTTTGATTTCTTCCTCACTCTTATCTCTTTTTGCTGTTGCAGCTTGTGTGCTTTAAATTTCCTGCCACATGAATATTCTTTATGTTAATTTTTTTCTTAGCTTCTTTGTAAGAATTGTTTTATTAGTCCTGTATCCATCCTTTGATGGATATAAAGAGTGTATTATGCATATTTAAAAGTAACCGTGGGACTTAAGTAAAGACTCCCTATAGTGGTCAGAAAGCTTCAGGTTAAAACATCTCCAAATAGTCTGTATTGCTGGTACCAAATTATCCATCAGGAGTGCCTTCTCATGGACAATGGATTGACTGCATGCTGTGTGTTCACTTATGGGAGACAAATCAGGGAGATTGCTGCTTGCTGTAGACATTCCTAATTTTCTGATGAAGAACATTCTTGCCCTACAGAACACTCACGTTAATTTTTTCCTTCTGTTTGAAAAGAGGACAACCAGAGGATCAGGGCCAGCCTGGGTTTATGAAAGGAGGTCCTGCTTGAACAACCTGACCTCCTTCTATGCCCAGGTGACCACCCTAGTGCGTGAGGGAAAGGCTGCGGGTGTTGTCTACCTGGAGTTTAAAAATGCCCTTGACACGGATTCCCAGAGCGTTTTCGTGGCGCAGTGGCTGCTCACGGCGTGGGTGGGAGCAGTGTTTGCTGGGCTGAGACCTGGCTGATGGCCGGGCCCGGGGAGCGCTGGTGGATGGAGCCACATCCAGCCGGGGCCGGCACCGGTGCTGCTCGCCAGGGCTCAGTGTTCATTGCTTCCATTGATGATCTGGACAAGGGCATTGAGGGCACCCTCACGCAGTTGGCAGATGGCACCAAGCTGGGTGGGAGTGTTGATGTGGGGGTCAGGAAGGCTCTGCAGAGGGATCTGCACAGGCTGGATCCATGGGCCAAAGCCAATGGTGTGAGGTTCAACCAGGCCATGTGAGGTTCATATGCCAGGTCCTGCCCTTGGGTCACAATAAGCCCCTGCAGCTCCAGGCTGGGCAGAGGGGCTGGAAGGCAGCAGGAAAGACCCTGGGGGTGCTGGTGACAGAGGCTGAACATGAGCCCAGGTGTGCCCAGGGGAGCAAGAAGGCCAAGGGCACCTGGGCTAATCACTGTCCCTGAAGGTGTCCCTAAAAGACACGTGTATATGTGGCACTTAGGGACATGGGTTAGTGGTGGGCTTGGTAGTGCTGATGGAATGTTTGGACTTGATGATCTTAAAGGTGTTTTCCAGCCTAAAAGTTTCAGTGATTCCGTATTTCTCCTGTGCCAGCCTCTACATCTACTTGATGTGATTTGGGACTCTGCCAGCTGCAGTCTGTGCACATTGATGTCCTCTCTCTTGCACTGTGTGGCTTGGGGGTTGCTGGTATTGCACAGAGACCCTGAGAAGGATCTGTTTGCTATTCTGTGTGGCAGGAGGCAGAGCAGAGAGATTTAAATTGGGCTTTAACTCTTTAGCTACACGGTTCATTAGTGTTTGAAGCTGGAGTTCTGACCTGGGTGTAACAATATGACACAAACCTATTCACAAAGCTCTTCCCGGTAAAACTACTTGCAATGCAAATGCGTGTTTAGATACTGAGTATTGTCTCTGCTCAGTGTGTGTTCTGTGTCTGGCGACAAGCTCGTTGAGGAAAATGAGAAATGGCTGTAAACAAAGAAGGACTTTGAAGTTCATCTCCCGCCTCTCTGATCACTAGGGGTAGCTGTTCTTCGGCATTCCATTATCGAGAGTTACCTTAATCTCTGGGAGAATGTGGCAAAGAATCATTAGCTGGCATGACACAGATAACAGGCATCGCTGTACTTGTAGGGCCATGTCATGTGAGATATATATTAATGAGAGACTCAGTAATTAATGACAAGGTGTAGTTTTCAAAAGCTTTTGACTTATCCAGGTTTTATTTAAGGTATAAAGAGTAAAAGGGATGGAATCTAAACACAGTCTTGAGCAGAACCTGCAAATGTTCACAGATTTTGTACTGTTTAATTAAAGTGGGACTTAAGTATTCTTTAGCAGCGTGCTTTGTAGTCTGCAGATGGGAAGTGTGTTTTACAAAACTCACGGATCTTGATTTGCAATTGAATCAAGTTGTCTTCGTTGAGCTTTAGGTGAATGAGACTCTGGTTAGCCAAAGTAAGAAAGGTTTGAGTTTTGTTCTGGCATGTGTCCAGAAACTGAAGAGCTTTTTAGAGTATGTTAGAAATGTGGTGAATAGTCTCAAAACTTATGGAGGTGAATTCTTCATCAGGTCACAGATGGTACTTAGCATCCTTTGTAGGAACTACCAGCTTTTAGAGTTTCAGTCCGAGTCTTCTGTGCTGGCTCCTGTCACTTTGCAGTACATGGTGCTAAGGAGGGGAGTTAATTTAGAAACATTTTTCAGTTTAGCAACATTTCCTATTAATTTAAATACAAATTCCAGGAGTGGTACCAGTGTTGTTTGTGCTCTAAATAAGTGCATGTTGTGCACACATATAATTTAGGGTATTTTCTGGCTTATTAATCAGTGCATTGAATCAGAATTTTGTCTCATTTAAGTATGGATTAAAAATTAGATCAGTCTTTTCTTACACTTTACCTGTTTCAACAGTGCAATAATATCATTATGCAGCAAGGAGCATGACCCATATTTTGTGGAAGCTGTGTTGTAGTGGGTGGGAGTCACAGGACACTAATTGCTAATGAGAGAGGACTAACTATTGCTAACTATAGAGGATGCTCACTGCTTCTGTAACAGCAGAAACATATTTGTAACAAAGATTTTGTTTCTTGAACTTCAGTTTTTCTTCCAAAAGATTGGAGAAAAACTGCTTGATAAAGCCCTGCTTTGCAAGTCCACGTTGCTCTCTAATAAGTCAACAAGTAAACCTGTTGAAAATTACAGATATTGTCTTCAGAGCTCTTTTCCGAGATGCCATTCTGTCATCTGGCTTGTTCCTGCTCAACTCTCCCTTTTCCATTACTAAACTTACTCCCATGGTGGGAAGTTGTTCATTTTCTGCCACAGCCTCAGTCAATCAGTGCCTTCGTTTTATGGCAATGTCTCTTCATAGCAGGCTTGAAATGGATGAGGCACTTATTTCTCAGCGATGATGGGGTTTTTAATTATGATTAGTCCTTTATAAGTTCAGAGATGGCAGTGTTGTATGAAACAACCTCCAAAATTTAACGTTAGCAAGAACTGGCAATTCCTGTCATTCTCTGCTCCATGTTGAATGTTCATTGATGCTGGAATTGAGTTGCTTGATTTTTCATCGCTGATTTCCCTCATATATCATTTAGAGCCCCTGAGTATGCTTCTCTTTGGTATTTCAATTATATATGAAAATGAAAGCAGAGTGTTGTTTGTGCTGCTTAGAAGCTTGTTCTTATTTTCTTTTTCTTATCTTTATCAGCAAAGTTGCATACAGTGTATTGAGGTTTACCAGCTCTTTCAACTAATGCATTGAACCTTTCAGTTTTGTTGTCTTGGTTTTATTTATGCTCAGGTTACAGGTAAAATTTGAGTGTATTTATCTTTCAAAATGATATTGGATGACATTAGGTTGGATCATTTTTTAGTGGATGAAATTTGTTAAAAGCAAAGCACTTACTCGTATGTTGCACATTTCCCAAGCTTGTGATTGCTGCCAAACTACTTCTAAAACTGTTCAGAATGCTAAATTAAAAGTGCAACATTTTCAGTAAATGCCATACTTAATATATATTGTGATAAGTAGTTAAAGACATTTTATATAACACGGGATCTTTATCTTTTTATCGCATGAGGACTAAGTGGATATTATAGTGTATTTTCTTTAGTCTATTTGATCTCCCCCATGCACATAATTTCTGCTGGCACTTAGGTACTGTTGGCTGCTTGCTGCAAAAACAGCCACGAAGTGAACAGGGCTAGAAGTTTCTTTTTTTGAGCTTTTGCAGAGTATGTATGCACCCATGTATTCTAAACAAAACCTGCACTTAATGTTTTTGCAGGCACTACAACCTTCTTCCCTCTCAAAATTTCTTGAAACATGGATAAGAGTACCCAGAGGCTCCCAGTACACATTGCCCATATATTGTCAGGCACTTCTCAGAGCACTGATGTTGTGCTGCTCATGGTGGATTTAACTGACATGTTTTAAAAGTTGGTTTGTCCCAGTCCCTATAGCCTCTATCTACTGATATTGCTTAAAATTTCACTAATTTAAGAGAGATAATGCTTTTTTTTTTTACACAAAGTGCCTTTTTCCTTTTTCTCAGAACGGCTTCTCAGGGTGGTGTAAATCAGACATACCTCCAGTGCCCTGCAGCTCTGTCTGCTGTTCTCCTCTCCTGATCACTTGGGGCACAAGTAGTTGTCCTGAGAGATTTGATGGGATTCCCGCAAAGCCAGAGAATCTCTTCATTGGCACCTGCTCTGCTGACACAGGCTGAATGTCTTTAGGCAAGGAGAAGTACTGGGCAGGGATCATGGCATATCCAGGTATTGCCATACTCTGACTCCAGTGGTGTGGTTCTCCCTGGCTTTGTTCAGCTGGCAGAGTTCCAGTGGATGGTGTCTGAGGAGCCAGGTGTTCCTGAGCCTGGATTAGCAGAAGCTAATTTGGAAGCATTGAGGCTCTTCTCAGCTGAGTTGCCATGCTCAGCATGGCTGAATGATGCACCAAGATGGGTGAGCCTTCACCTGTGTCGCTGTCAGGCCTGAGCCTTTGGTTTGGTTTCTTCAGCTCAGGACCTTGGCTTTAAGTTACGTCACTGTGCCTGCAGTGGCTCTCATGTGTTAGTGCCCACCTGAGGTTTCCTGGGAGTAGCAAAAATGTGTGTTATATTTAATTTGCTGTTGTTATGGATGAGTGTAGAAGTATATCAGTGACCTTAAAAAAATCATGAGCTGCAGTTTGATAGTCTTAAGCAAGCAAAACTAAGCCCTGGTTCTGCAAACTCATTTTAGCTCCAAGGGTCCTTCTCACTCACGCCTTCTGAGTAAGAAACAACTCTTCCATAATTTATAATTTAATTTCTTTTTTGTAATTACAGAAGAAACCTTGCCTGGAATATTTACTTTGCCTTTTCTGCTTAGCTTTCCCATTCTCATTCTTTTATGATTTTGATTTTGCTCTTATTAACATTCTTTGCAGACACACTGTCACATCAGCTTTGTGCTTCAAGTAACATGGTTTACTACAGCATCCATTTTGTCTTACACTATAAGCACCATCTGGTATAAAACCTTTTCAAATACAATTGCTCTTGTGTTTTCTTGGATCCCATTAATGTGGTTTTGTTCAATTATTATTTTTACTTGTTTTTAATATATAATATTGTCGTGTGATTGAAGAGGTATTTTTTTTACTTTGGAAGGCATTCCCTAGTTAAAAATGAAAATATGGCACCTTTGAATATCCCTGAAAAACAGACGTTTAAATGTATACTGTCAGTGTGAAAATTTTAGCAAGTTAATAAAGGAAGTTTCCAGCATTTGCTTTTAGTGCTTGTTGTGGCAGTCTGTGAGCATGGCACCCTTAAGTCTATTTGATACAACAAGTGCATTTGAAAGTGTATTTATTTACATAGAAAAGATGATGCCAAATTGAAGTTACCCTTTCAGTTCTAGACCTTTTAATGTGTTTTATACTTTTGTAAATAATTGATATTTGAAGTGATTTCACATTTTTCTCCCCCACAAACACATACAGTTCTCCTTGTGATTTTAGAATAGGGAGGTCAGGATATCTTTTGGGGGACCAGGAGTGGAGGGGGGTTACAGAAGAGGGCTTACCTTCTGCCATACTGTTCCTAGTATGATAGCAAGTATTTTATTCATGGAAGTCTAAGGTAAGATAAATACATCTAATAAGTATCACATTATCTTCATTCTCAGAATCGTGCTCCCAGTTTTACTATGTGCTAAATTCTTTTTCCATGGAAATTACTAACTATTTATGTTTCAAATGAATATAAAATTTGCTTTTCTTTGATTTGGAATGCTTAAACGTGGCTCTCAAATATGGTAAATTGAGAGGTTTGTACACTTGCTGTTTTGAGCCTCCCATCAGATCAGCCTGCAGTTTTGGCAGCTCTTTCAGTCCAAAGAGGGTTTATAATGTAAGCTAAATACAGCCTGACATATTTATCTGTATTTATTTTTGCATATGTATGTGTGAGGATTGTGATGTGTTTGAAGAGCTATCTGTGTGTGTGATGAAATGCACAGATACAGATAATAGCAACAGCTCTTGAAGCAGCAGGGACTTGGTAAAATTAGGATGGTGCTTCACACCTATCGGGTCCCCCCAGCAGGACAGTGCTGGAATGCCTGCTGGAATGCCGCGTGTTCTCCGCAGGAGTGCGATCGCAGTGTCAGTGACAGCTCCATGCGGAGCTTCCCGGTGTGCTCGCTGTTGGGAATCTGTCCCACGGCTCCTGAGAGGGCTCCAAGCACGGCAAGCTGAGTCTGCTGAGCTGCTGCAAGGGCTGTCCTGCACCAGCCAGAGCCTGTCAGAGTCCTCCTGGGCGTCTGTGGCTGGGCTGGGACCCCTGGGACCGCCGCTCTGCCTGGCTGCTGGGTGCCACCTGCAGCTGCGCTGGCACTGCCGTTAAATGCTGCGGCCTCTGGGAAGAACCAGGAGGTGAGGTGGCTTTTGGCAGGGTGGCACTTCATCCGTAATTACATGAGAAACTTCAAAACTGTCTGCCAGCTAATAAATGAAAGCGGTCACTGCCTGCCCCTGCTAGAACAAGCACAAGCACTTGCAAAGAATAAAGAAGACATCCCTGGCAGTAACCTGTTCCTGAAGCTGGCGGTGTGGGTGGGCTTCGCCTCCCAGCTGCCCTCTGTGCCTCCTGTTGAAGCACCCATCGGGTGGTGGGAGTTACTGCGGTGTGGCGGCTGCTCTGACCTGACGTGGTGGTGAGGGGCCGGGAGGGAGATCCCAGAGCAAACCCTCAGCGGTTTTACTAAGGAAACGTTTCAGGTCTTACACACTGGGGTATAGAATGTGCCCACTTTTAGGGTATGCAAACAGCAGATCTTTTAGCACCTTGATTACAGGTCCACACAACTTGAATATTTCTTTAATATAAGTAGATCTTACATGCATTTGTATAGAAATGCAAACTATAAATGTTGGAATTTTCGTGTACATTACGACTAAGGAGCCATATTTATGAAGATCCTACTTAACCTTTTGCTTTTAATCTTCTGACTTTGTGTACTTTTAACATTTCTTAAACTTCACATGAAATTCAGTAGCACACATTTATAGCAAGAACAGGTTACTCATTAGATTTCAGCCATTATTTCATTGAAAGTTGAAGGAATTATTATAAATCTTAAAGGAAAAAGGTCTTTGAGATCTATAATATTTTTGCTTTACCCAACATAATTCCTAATGACTTTTCTACTGATTCTGTTCTAGTTAGATGTTTCTCATTCCCTTTTCCTGCTGTATTCTTCCATGGAGCTGATGACAATTATATGAAAATTTAGGTTCGTTTATAATAAATGAAATCCTTGGCTGATTGGAGATGTGAATAGTTAAAAAAATTGAACATGAAACTTTGAATTTTTAATTTAGACAAAAATTCTCTGCAACGTTTAAGGTAGAAGTCCTACCGAAAATGAACTTCCATCATGAAGTACAATTGCTATGTTAGAATGTCAGAAATACTGCGTGCTGGGTTTGAATGTTTCCACAGGTATATTTGGGTTTTTTCTGTGTAAAAATAAATAGGGAAAAAGCCACATAGAACTGCAGAGGAATATGCCCTGAATAGCAGACTTTGCTGATCTCATGCAGGATTCTGCAGATCCCTGCCCTGTAGGAGATGGTAATTTTCAGTTGTCTTCCCTGCATGCCATCACATACAGCCTCCCTTGTTCCATTTGGTAGATGCTACTATTAACAAATTGGGGCTTTTTTCTCTCTTGTAGCACAGGAGCCCAGGATCTTCAAACTTGTGCTGCGAATCTAATGCAACAGCCCAAGTAATGCACTGATTTCTCACTCTCCAAATCCATCTGCTGAATAAGTGGCTATGCAAGGGCCACTTTCTGGCACTCGTCACTGTAAAAAGCATCATTCGAGTGCTCTTCTACCAATCTCTTTTGTGTTCATTCCCCCACAAGTGCTAACAACAGAAACGATCTGAACTAGAGTAGATCTTCTCTAGCTACAATAGTGAATTTTTGAATAACAGTCGAGTATTTAGTCATGAGCTTCTAGGAATACCACCTTGGAGTCATTTCATTCTGTTGCTATAAATAGAGGTATGTTTTGTTCAGGAGTGGCTGAATTCACCCAGTGAGGTGATGGCATCAAATACCATTTGCTGTGAGGATCCCCCAGACCTCCTGTGTTCCTGCCTCTTACATCACAGCCCTCTGTATGGACTGGACAAGTAGAAAGGAATTCACACAGTCTGAACTCACTATACACACAGGATGCTAGGGAGCGTTTAGCTGAAGTATTTGTAAATTTGAGAACTTAGTCCTCTCCCTAAAAGCTGGACTTTCATTCCCTGCACATGCTTGAGTGCCTCCCAGCCTCCTAGATTCACATACTGCGTGTGTGGTGTTAAATTAAATTAATTACTGTGGATTAGAAAGGGATTAACTAATACAATTAATACGTAATTAAATGGAATTACATTTTTTTGTCTCTTTGGGGTTTCAGCATTTAACTTTTATTTAGAAGTACAGTTTTGAACAGAGCCACATCCACAGCATGTGTGTTATTTGAAATTACCAAGCTCTGCTGGGTTCAGAGCTGAAGTCTTTGATAAGTAGCTGTTTTCTAAGGTTTCTGTCTGTAGGCCAAGTTCTGTCACGGGTCCACCCATGTTAATCTCGAGCTTCTTCCTTGTGGAAAAGTCCACAGAAATGTTGAAGTTATGTGGGAGTGAAAATCAGGGAAATCAATCTTCATTACCCATCCAATGTGATACAAAAGTGTGCTTGGTTTTCTGTTAAAAGAAGTATCACAGCATGTCTGTTCTATAAATGATCATGAATAGTATCATAGAGATTTTCCAGAGTAATGAGTGTGCAACAACACAGCAAACTTCTTCGTTTTACTGTTCTACCTTCCTTATCTCTTCATGGTACTCCTTGATATAGTGGAAGTACGAGGAGAAAGCGTGGTGGTACTGGATATCATGGAGTGGCTGTAAGGACTTGGAAGATTTTCTTTTTAGAAATTTTTTAGTCACCCTATATATTTTAAAATATGTATTATATGTGTATTTGTAATGCTGTTTGATTTGAGTGCTGTTACACTCCTCTTAAGTGTACAGGGATCTGTTTGTGTAGTACATTGTGCATTAAAATACCACTGCAAAAGCCACAGTAAGCTTGTTTTTGATTTCTTGAAAAATGCAGGATGTGCCTTTGCTGTGCCACCTTGGAACCTGCACTAGCTCAGTCTGTCCCTAGGTAGGGCGGAATGGGAGTGGCTTGATGCTGGACATTTTTCCCTATTTATGGCTGCTGTTTAAGACCATAACTTTCAGATATAAAGTACAGCTAAGACTTTTTAACAATCTGGATGAGAAAGACTGTCTCAGCAACTCTACTATATTTTATTTTGAATTTTCTTCTCTCTCCATCCCCTTCCTCTTTCTCATAGCAGCATATAATCTCCAAGCAATTTATATGATAGTTCATCATAGGAAAGTCTTATGCTGCTGCTGTAGAATGAGATTTTCTCCAACTAATTTTCTATTTTCCTGCTGTAAAACTGCCAGCACACTTTGCTGAAAGGTAGATGGATATTCAATTAAAAACTTCCGTACTAGAAACTTAGAAAATTGCTTCTTAGTAGAAGGCAGATTAACCTTAAGTGTATTTCCTGCTGTCAGTTCAATAGTATTGCTCTATTTCTACTTATGTTTGCCTTTCCTTCCTGCATCATCTGTGAATGACAGTAACATCTGATTAAAAGAAATTTAACGTTGTTTTTACTCCCTGCTGATTCCTCCAGGAGGCCTAGAGTTGAAATACAAACCAAAGTACTACTGGCCTTTAAGGTTTCTCTATCAAGTTTTAAGACTGTCATATTTCAGATATGAAGTGCTGTGGCATTTGGTTTTTGCATTAGAAGTAGTAAGTGATGGTTGTATTTGCTCTGCAGCACACCAGTTATGACACATGCACTTCCCTGGACACTTCTCCCCAAGTGAGTACTGGAAAAGTATGGATGTTTTATCAGGATCACCTTGGAGTCATGCCGAACTTTTCTAATATTCCCAATGTGAAAAAGTAGGAGAAAAACTGATATAAGGAGATACTTGTCTTATGTATCAGAAAGAAACAATAAAAATTTAGAGTAGTGTAGGTTCCTCGTCTCCTCTTATGACTGGATCCCAGTCACTTTTCAAGAGAATTTACTATCCCAGGGATAAAGATCCCCACTCTGTCCTTTAAGACAGCCTGGCCACCCTCCCCACCTGCAGCTGATTGACACCAATGTTTTAGAGAGTGGATTAAAATGTGCAATATTATGCATATTCCAGCAACATAATTATTTTTCAGATTTTAGGATTAATTAGGATCTGAAAATTTCAGTGTTTTTTCTGATAATTTAAGGATGATGCATTCCAAGTTTTTGTTTCTGGGTTTTTTTAGGCTGTTTTATATGTGCTTATCTAGAAGGAAATTTGTTTCGCAGTATTGCAAACTATGTGTAACTGAATGCCAGAAAAGGGTTATACTGAGAGGCTTTAAATTCAAGGCTGTTCCTGCATATTGATTGGAAAAGGGTAATTGACACAGGGAGGAGAACTCTTGGTACTCCAGTTGGAGCAGTGGAGGTTGAGGTAATTAATTTCTTATGAGGTACTTCACATCTCATAGCATTAGAGCCATAGGGAGTATTCCATGAGGGCTTGAAGAGGAGAAAAATGACAATCTCATATTGAAGCTGTTGAGGAAAAAAACTGTAATGAGAAACAGTTCCACATGAAAGAGTCCTTATTTGCTCACTTGCGTATGATTTTCCATACCCCTTTTTTAAAAATATGCTTACCTGTTTATCACAGAAATAGGTTTTCTTGAGCCAGGTGTCTTTAAAAAATGACACTGGGGTGGGTGCGTTAGAGTAGGGAATCTGTGTCACTGAGTGGAGGTGATTTTCAACTTAAAGTACTTGTGGGTTATTCATTCTTTATGTTTCCCATATTAAAAAAGAAAGGTAATAAATTTACTCCTAAATTAATTTCCCTTTCCAGGCTTTTGATGTACAGTAAAAATAGGCTTTGAGATGCTGTATAAAAAGGCCTGGGAGCTTTTGCCTTTTCAAAGGAATTTTTGTCCTGTAAGATGTCAGAAATGTCAGGTTCTGCCTTAACTGCCTTGTCAGAGGATTCCTTGACTAACTTCTGAAATGTTCATTTAAGAGATTTCTCAGGCAGTGAATCCTGTGCATATAATTGTTCGTGCATCTAAATAGTTCAGTGTTTCAATGAGGTTGCTTGCGCTCAAAAAGTTATTCCTGTCCACTTGCAGGATGGGGAACCAAGAGGTCTTTAAAACATTTTGTTTGCAAGTGTGAGACATACTTGAAAAGAAGAACTGTAAACAGCTGGCTCATTTTTGTGTTCCAGCCCAACACAAACTTGTCCACTGAGTTCTGCAGGTTTGGAGGTCATTGTTTTGTTCTGGTGTATTTAACCAGACATGGCACCTCCAACAAGCAATCTTGGTTTTTTACTTGGACATTGCACTTTGAGGAACAAGTTGAAAATTTGAAAGGTAAAATAATATTTAAATTAATTCTGCATTTAAGGGACAAATCCCAGGGCCTAGTGGTATCCAGATTGGTACAAAGGAATACAAGGAGGTTCTCCCTCAGGCCTGGCATTTCTCACAGGTGTTTCATAGCCAGTCATCTTGGATTGTTTTCACTGTGTGACCTGCAAGGTGACAAATCCTTTGTCTCCTCCCAGCAAAGAATGCAGGAAGTGGTATTGGTTTTATTTAGCTATTGATGGTTGAAGCACCATGTTAACTAATTCTGGCAGAAGTGAACCAATTGGGATAAATGAAGACTGCAACAGGATTGAACTGGATCTTCCCTTATAAAGGCTTATGGGCTTCATTGGGGCTTTTTTGAGACAGATGCTTGTAGGTGTCTTTAGTTTGTTGAATTCCACAACAGGATTTGAAAGATGAGGGTTTCTATAAGCTGGGTATGAAAAAAAAAAATTGTCATTGCACAAAAAATTCAGGTGTGGAAATTTGCCAAGTAATGACAAAATTGTTTCATCATGCAAAATAAATCGTAAAACTGCTTTTTATAAATTTTTTTTTAATCTTATGGTTTTGCTTAGAATTCACAATGACTTTGTAACTCAAAAGAAGAACCATTTATAAATTCCATATGCAAAAAAAAATCATTGGATGTTACATGCTAAATTGTAACAACAGACAACAAATGCTTGGTATCTCTATAGAGTCTGTTAGTTTGCTTTACTGTCCTACCTAAGTTGTGTGAGAGTTTGTTTCTTGGGGTTTTTTTTTATTAAGATGCAATGAACAGGACCCTCTAATTGCTGAGCATAGGATTATTTTCAGTCAACACATAGCCTGAAACAGTCAGTCATTTAATTAGAGCTCTGACATTTATTAAGTTATTGTAGTATTGATTGGTGTTTACCTTTTAGCTTGGCTTCTTTTTTTTTTATATTTCCATAGAGAACTGATTTTGATAAATGTGCTAGTCTTTTTTAAAATAAAATTGTTCTTAGATACATAGAACTGAATGAAAAGTTGTTTATCACAGAATCATGGTACAGCTGCTGGAGACAATTGACAGAAGGCAGGTTTAGATCAGATAATGGGAATAAATTCTTCCCTGTTAGGGTGGTGAGGCCCTGGCATAGGTTGCCCAGAGAACCTGTGGCTGCCCCATCCCTGGAAGTGTCCAAGGCTGGTCTGGATGGATCGTGGAGCAACCTGGGATAGTGGAAGGTGTCCCTGCCCATGGCAGGAGTTGGAATGAGATGGGCTTTAAAGTCCCTTCCAACCCAAACCATTCTGTCATTGTGGGATAAACAAAGAAAATTATGCTAGTGGATCAGATTTTTTTCTATTTATTCCTCCCAAGATTGTACAATGGATATTTGGGAGCAGACACATCCCATGAAACAAAACATGTGCTTAATTTCTGGCCATAGCCCTTTAAATGTGGAAATCTATTAGCCTAAGTACTAGAAGAGATTCGATGATTACTTAAGTAGTTCTGCCCATATCTTCCTTATAATCTACTGATCAGTGCAACTATCAGGTAAACATTTGTACACCTTCAGGAGTATCAACAAAGTGAAATTAGAACCCTTCTCAGAGTATCTATACAGTCCTTTGTTTAAGCTCTCTCTGCAACTCCACAAAGTCCGAAGCTTATGGAATTCCTGCAGTCTTTGTTGCCACTGGTAACTGTTGGCAGGTACCCACAAAGGCTTGGCTGGAGACTTTTTCCTAAGTCCTGCAAGGCTGTGCAGCCAGTGCAGACGCCTTGCTTTGCGTCTGTGGTCCTTGGGGTGCAGAAGGATCTGTAGTGCCTGGGAAGGTCACAATACCCTGCTGGTATAGATGAACTCCATCAAAACCAGTGGGGATATGGCCACGTGTTTCAGCTGAGAATCTGCGCTTAGATATGTCCTGGTTTAAATGAAAATCCAGCAGGAAAGATTTTCTGCACATGTGGTTTTTGAAGCATTCAACTAATGTGGTTTGCCAGTGTGTGAAATAGGCCTGTATTATTTGCAGTACCCAGCATTTATCTTCAGGCTATCCAGTGTTAATTAAAAATACTTACTTTCATTCAGTGGAATTTTAATAAGAGTGTGACTTAGTGCTTGTAAAATGTTTCAAATGTTAAAAATGCATTGAAATAGAAACTGGATATTGCTTTTAGGATCTTCATGAGGGAGCCATATAACTGTTATTACATATATTTTACAGGAAAAAACAGTAGGTGAGTGCAGGATAACTGAAAGGCTCGACTGCCTGATTTTTAAAATCCAGACCCAAAATAATGTGCGTAATTTTCCTAGCCCTTTTCCTAATTCAGTCACTCTGTACAAGAAGGAACTATTTCAGGATAGGCTTGTTTGTTTTGGAGTACAGCAGTCACAAGAAGGACGTTAATTGCCAAGCAGATGCAGAGTGTTGCAGCTCCCGACGTGTGAGTTCCGTCACTGGGGAGTGAGACAGCTGCACTCTGCTGAGTGGGGAGGTGCTCAGGTCACCTTTGGTTTCACTGTGCCAGCCTTTCAATGTACACTTCTAAAACATTACATCTGCTCTTTTTCGGTTATTCAAAAGCAGAATCCTCTCGTGTAGCTCTTGGACTGTTACTGTCAGATCCGAGGTCTGCAGAGGAATGTGAACTCACAGGAGTACTTCAGATCCCCAGGTACTTGGGACCAATGCATGTTACCCTACAGAAGCAGAAGGCAACATGAGGCCAGTGATGTTTCAGAGTGTTCCCACAGGAGACTTTGTAGCCAGGTGTCCCCCTGCCTGGAAAAGACTGTACACAATTTTGAAGTTCGTAAGTCTTTATAAGTAGGATTTATCCAAACAGTAGTGTGGGTTTTTTGATGTACAAATTTCTTTAGGGAAGAATGAGAGTCTGCAGTTATGAGGTTACCTGCAGTCTGGACCTGGCTATATTCTACAGCCTGAAGCTGCATTTACGGTGCATTTGCAGTGTATTTATTTCTTAGGGAAAACATGAGGTGAAGAATAATTTCATTTACAGTTAGATTTGCTCTCTAGACAATGAGTATTATGTTAAGAATAAAGTATTGCAAATAAAGTATTTTTAACTTGTTCACTGTTCAATATTTTATGCCACTTGCTGCCTGAGGTTATTTCATATTAGCTTCTTCAAAGATTTAGGTTAGCTTAGAGCCAGTTGTATCATTAGTAGCCACCTTTGAAATTACAGATTACAAGAGAATTTGAAAAGTATCCCAATATTTTGCAATGATTTTGTCTTTGTGGGAAAATAGGCTCTAAATATAAAGCTTTCAAAGGATATGCCAGTGCATCTTCATAGTCTGAAAATGCATAGGCATAAGCTGAGTTGTATCCACAGTTTTTCCTGGCCCTGTTTACCTGGCAGTTCAGAAGGGATCATTTGGTTGTCAAGGTTGACAAGAGCTTGCAAAGCATAATAGAGGAGTCATTATTTACTTTGGTTCCTGTGCAAGCCTTGGTACAAGAAATGATGGCATTGCTGTGGAACAGGAAGTGAGTATCCACCTCCAGGGATTCCTTGAAGGTTTTAAGATGAAGTTCAGACCTTTCTCCAAGACCTGGTTTTGATCATCTGTTCCCTGAAAAACTATAGGCAGTTTCAGAAACAGAAGGTCATGGGAGATTTTCTAAGTCTCCCTGAAAATACAAGCTCAATTTAAAGTTGTCTTTCCTTTCAGTTGATAGAGAATGTGCTAACAATTTCAAGGCATTTATGACATTGCACACTCAGTTTTAATGTAAGAGTTCTTTTCTTGTCACCTCTAGGTTTTGTTTTAATATTAAGCATATTGTCCTGTTCACAGGTTTCTTTAGTAAGGAAATAACTCTGATTGAAGTATGATATATAGATAACAAGGTTGTACTCCTAGGTGCCTACCAAGATATTACTACTTTCATATTAATTGTTAATGTTATTTACAAAACGAGACAGTCATGTTCATAACAGAGACTTCCTGGTGGTCTCTAAATGAAGTCCAAATACTGTGGTCAGTGTACATAGCTATTTCTTAGCATTTATCAGAATCTGGTTCTTTGTGCTGTAAATGTCATGTGTGCTGACTTTGTGTAAAGAACCACTATTTGTGGTTCTTTCCTTTAGACCAGGGCAGTCCAAGGTGGTGAGCAATGATTGCTTGCTTTAAGCAAACAAAGTTCATCAGGCATTTTGGATTTTCATGTAGTTTCTGTACTAACAGGAAAAAACCATTCAAACCAGCTAGTAGGCATAGAAGTTTTATGGTAATATTGTAGGGAAAAAAGGCTGAGCAGTCCAGTAAAGTGTAGAGTACACTTTTCAAATAGAGAGAACAGTATTTTTCACATGAATAGGGTATTAATGGATTGACATAAATATTATTGTTGTTGTTATTGTCATTACTATTATTAATCATCATCACCGTAATCACTATCATCATAATTCTGTTAATGTTGTTGTTTACACTAGGAGTATTACAGCAATTCAGAAGTTAAGAAGTGTTTATTTTGTTCTTACATACTGCTTCTAAAGCATACGTTTTGATTCAGCAAATTATGCTTAACATCACAAATTGGCATTCTGTGAATATTGTGGTACTGGCTCTTTGAAATGTATGAAAAATTTGAAAAATCCTTCAGCATGTATGATTTACCAAATGCTTTGATGCACTGGAGACACAAAGAATGTGCTTGCTAAGGGATCCCAGATAACCACTGATGTGTTTTCTGTCCCGTTGATTGCAGACTGACAAGGCAGAGAGAAGCAATGCCTTGACTGTTGCCATAGACAGTATGTGCAAGAAGACCAGAGACCTCCGCAGACAGGTGAGCACCTGGCCAAATGAAAAGGGAGAAAAAGGTCTTGAGGGATTATTTTCAAAATTGCTGTTTTCTGTTTATGCATTTCGAAAATAAGATTTTTTTATTCCGTATTAAAAATGTATTGAAGACAATTGCACTATTCCACAGAGTATTTACATACCGGTTTTCAAAACTCTGGGAGAAAACCCTGCTAAATGATACTGGCTGAATATATATTTGTACATGGCAAAACTCTGCATGTATGCATGTCTAAATATATTTGCTATAGATATATATCAGTAATGTACTCTGGTCATCGAGATTTGTTTAATTTTCAATACTACTGGTTGTTGGAACAGACACCTCAAAGGAACTACTGAGTCACTGTGTGTAGGTCTTTACCATTGTGAGAACTCTTGGCACATGAGAGGGTCCTTGGAATGCCTAGTCCACAGTCCACGCCCCCATTTTACATCCCAGTGCCCTAAAACTCATGTGAGACATGGACCAAAATCCACAACTTCAGTGAAGGGCAGAAGGTTAGCACTAGGCATCAGCTCTGTTTACATCCTTTCTCAGCAAGGAATATCTTTGAGAAAAATTGCAAATTATGCTGGAAGTGTATAATGTGCCAGTTCAGAAAAAAAACCCTAGAAAGCCAGTAGTTCTTCCAGCCAGGCTGCCCTAACCAAGTGTATGAAAATTTACAGCTACACAGAACATGAGCACCCCTCTTTCATCCTGTCTCCAGCTGGGGCTGTTTATCAATTCCCTGGTGGAAGACTATCCCTCCCAACTTTGTGTTCAGTCTTGCAAGCCAGCCTGTGCTTCAAGATGAGGAATAAATTCCTTCCTGCTCCCATAATCAGACAGGGGAAGCCTTGAAAAATAAGAAGAATATTATATAAATATAATGTTCACAGCTAACTAGCTATCCAATTTTTGCTTACATTCTGTCAAAAACGTGTTGAGTGCAGAGACCTGCGTCACCAGCTCCGTGTGTCTAGGAACATTCCCATTCATTCTCTTCCATGAGTTAATTAAACTTCAGCTTATAACACTTTATTGACTCTGTTGCAGTGGTTAGAAGCTGTTAACTAATTTAATTTGTGTCTTTCTGTAAACCTTTGGAAAATATTCAGGCTGAATGTAATCATGCCCAATTTATGGTCAATCTAGAACCAGTAATTTTCTCTTACCAGAACAGCTCTGTGCTTCTTGACATTTTTTTTTCCACTGGAAAGCATTTATGAGAAATATTTTATCTATTTCCTCCAATTCTATGTTCATACATATGAATTGCATAAGAATTGTTTTAGGAAGGGTGCTTAGTGCATGCCTAATTCCGGATCTGGGAGACAAGAAATTGTGAGGTTTGTGCCTGCAGATACTGCAGTAGAGTCTTATTTGCTTTCACTTAGGAACCTTCATTTTTCTGTCTCCCAGCAATTTTACAAGAAACATGACAATTTTTGTTTGCTCTAGTCTTAGAGCTTTGATAATACTTTATCTTTTAATGATACTGTTTAGCTTTGCTGCTATTCCATCAGGTGCTCATAGTGGATTCAGGACTGTGGTGTGCAGTGTACTCTGCTTTCAGTCATGGCTGGGATTGCCTCTGCAAAATTTGGGTCAAAGATGAAACCGTATAAAGCTGTATTTTTGAAGTCTCTTCAGTAGCACCCAATAAGCAAAACCATCAGAGAGGTGCTGTCCCAGTCAGCAGCCTGGCTGTGGGTTATGCCATGGGCCCCTCTGCAACACCTTTGGCACCACACAAGGGGAGTGAAAAAAGGCTTGTGTCTGGCAAGACTTGAAGGCAAAAGTAGCTGTCCCCAGAACAGGGTGTTCTGGGAGCTGTAAAAATTCTCAGGCTTTTCAAGGGAAGTTACTTGCATTCATTTCAGGAGCTTGCCCAGTACTTCTGGGGATTTTAAATGATTCTGCTTTGTTTTGATTTTTACTAGTATTGTGCTGGAAATGTGCATATCATTTCTGTGTGTGTAGTTTTACCTGGATCACTGCTTCCCTGCTGAGGAGAGCTGTACAAATATTTAGGAAGGAATTACCTATTCATTCCAATTTGTAATTATGTGAAATTGCCATACTCAGTTCTTGCCTCCCAGTTCTTTCCCAGTGTAGCATGAATGGACTGCACAGATGTTTCTGCTGTGGTTGTTCTGCAGTTCTGGCTGGTTGGTTGTTTTAATAAATGTTATTCCTGATGATACTTTTATATTTCTATGTTACTTCTTCATCATGGATTGCCTTCCTGGCATCCCTTTGAAACAGGAAAGGGAGATCCTTCAGTGATAACTGCTCTGAGGTTTGTCCAGGCCTTTTGCCAGGGTAGGCTTGCGAGGCAAGAGGCAAGCAGAGGCAAACACGCTTTTCTGTACTCATCAATACTGATGTTGAATAGTGTTGCAAACAGTTGCTGGCATTTTCTTCTCTACCCTCCGCTGTTTTTGACAACCTTATGCAACCTTATGTTGTTTTATAAACAACATGCTTCTATGTTATTTTTCAGTGCATTTTAATATCAAAACAAAAACTCTCTGTGCTTCTGCAACAGTCTGCTCAAAAGGGTAAGACCTTGCATCTTAAGAAGAAAACAATTTGTCAGACATCATCCCCCCCCTCCTTTCCCTCTTCTGATGGTGACTCTTTCACTTAAAAATATGAGAAAAAGTTTAATTATAGCACAATAACTTCGCTAGCATTGCCTGCCTATGGTGCTGTCCTTTGTTCATATGCCTTCCTTTCTGGCTACTTAGCTTTTAGCATTTTGCCCTACAGGTGGCCAGGGTCAGAAACAGACTTACTGAGTCATGGAAAAAATGCTTGTTAGGATTAGCATGAAAACAAATAGATATTGCTTCAGATATTCCTTTTTTTCTTTTGTCCTTTCCTTCTTTTTCTAAGTTGTATATCTTTGTTCTTCAATGCTACACAAGCCATCCTTTGAAACTCTCAGCTTCATGTATTCCTTTGCAGAGCTGGAACAGGAACATAATTTCAAACTTGTTTGTATTCAGCAAAGACACAGCATTATCTTTGTTTTTTTGAAGAAGATGCGATTTGCTGCACAATTGCAGGATAGAGCATTTCTTAGAACAAAATAATAATGATAATTTCTGTGTGAAAGGTTAATTAAGCCAAGAAAACCAGTGGAAAGCTTAGCAAAGAATTATGCAATGAGAGATAAAATTAGGCTGCAGGTTTGAAATTGGATGTCTCAAGCTCACCACAAATGTGACTGAGGTTGCTGTAATCACAGTACACCAAGGCTGTGAACGTCCTGCAGTCTGGGCTGTACAGAACCCCAGAATATTTCTGTTGGAGATAATGAATCATTGGCCATGGATATGATGGTTCCACAACTTTTTTTTGTTGTTTTTTTGTAAATTGAAATCTTAATTTTTGAACTGTGACTCCTCAAGGTCACATTTATGTACCTAATTTTAAACAGGCAAGAATATTTGTTTTCTTTAGTGGAGCCTTTACAACAGAGAAATCTTAACTTGGGAGGACTCAGAGGTTTGATGTATTTTATTTCTGGCAGTGAAATGTTCTAATAACTTTTTAAATTTTTTTTTTAAATTCCAGCCTGAATAAAGCTGAGAATGTAAGAAATCCAATTTTGTATTGGAATCCCACAGCCTTTGTCTTTGTAAATTACTTTTCAGGACATACAGTGTATCTAGACAGTATATCCTATTGTGATAGGCTACAGTAAGGAGACAAAGAAACCATTCCAAACATAAATTGCCTGTGTTTGTTTGGAAGGTTTCTCTGTCCCTCTGGTGAGTCAAGGAGAGCTGACTTCAGGTGGTGAGTCCATCCAAAAGCTAATGGTGGAATTCATATCCAGATCTTGTCTGAGAACCAAAAGATTTCTCCACTATTCTTTCTGCTGTGCATGGGCCCTGCCCTACCTACAAACACAGCAGCAGCAAAAAGATTGGTTTTTTCTATTTTTCTCATGGTAGGAGTCTTTACTTCTCCTGAGTTTTCACACAGATACGTTGGAGTAGAACACCAAGTAAAAACAGGTACTTTGGCAACGGCGTGTAAGAGCTTAAAAACATTTTGTGTCCTTGTCTGCTCCAATCAGTATCTTTTCTATATATTGTAAGAATATTGGAGATGGAGTAGGAAATTCATTGAACTCAATAATTAATTGAGTTTAATATATTGTTCCAGTTGGTATGTTTGTTGTAGTGCTGCATGATCTAAATGAACAGTTGTCATGTGTAGATAACATGCAAAATAACCTCCTAAGTGAAGTAATGTCCCAGTGATCAGTTACAAGCTTCTGTGAAGCCTAATTTAAGACAGGTAATTTATAGCAGAATGTTACACTTCTTTAATAATTTAAGTTAGAAGTTCAAGAACAATTAATTTAAGCAGAGAAAATTGAACTTCAGCCTCATTTATAGATCTTCTTGCTCTATTAATACATTATCAGGTGGCACAATCAGTAATCTCACTGACATAATTACCATGAAGGCTGCCATTCTGCAAACCAGATCGTGTCGGTGGGTTTCCCAGCAAGAAAATACTTGGGTAATTTTGCAATTATGAGAACATGGGATGTAGATATTTTGTGAGTACAAACATGATTAAATTAATATTTTCTTTGTAAAACTAAATAGCCTTCTCCCTTGGCATCTGAATTACAAGGGAGAATACCCAGGAGATATGAAGTCTGGGCTAACTGATTTTTCATGTGTGGAATCGCTTAAGTAGCCTATTTGTCAAGGAAGGGGAGTATTTGTTTGGCTCCCTTGATTTCAGGAGGACCAATACACAGTGTAAGTGTTTTATATATCTGTACTCACACTTAGAACCAGGCATATTTACCTAGTGGCATATTAAAATTGTCCTTAAAATTAAATATTGTTTTCTGTGTAATGCATAAGTTGTAGCTGCCATAGGTTTCAGACCTGTGGTGCAAATAATGCAGGAATATAGTGTGTACAGGTTGATGTTATAAAATAGGAATGGACAATAATTACAGCAGACTTTAATGAATAGTCCAGTTAGCAGGTACTGATGTACTGCTTTCTTTTGCAGCTCCGGAAAGCCATTATAGATCATATCTCAGACTCCTTCTTAGACACCACTGTTCCTCTGCTAGTTCTCATTGAAGCTGCTAAAAATGGAAGAGAGAAAGAAATAAAGGAATATGCTGCTATATTTCGAGAACATACCAGCAGGCTTGTGGAGGTATGTTTGATGGAATTGCACTTTTTTTGGAATATATGCTGTAAGTGACTTGCCACTGAACACTCCCTTTGGTGGCAGATATCAAAAAACATTTAAGGCTGGTATTTCAGGAAAGAATAAATAAATGGCCTTGGGTAATAGTAAATGTACTCCATTTTTCTGTAATGGTATGTGGTAAGACAGAGGGCTTTGTGCTTGTATAGGATTTCATTGCATAGAAATTAGATGGTGTGGAATTGTAATTTGAGAAATCACTCTAAGCCTTTCCACAAAGACATTCAGTGGGAATTTGATTAAATGTGTGTTTCTAGGAGTATTAGCTCACAGTGTTCAGGATCCTGCTGCCCAAACTACAGGAGACACCGTGTTAGTGTCAATTGTTTGCCAGCTTTCTCCCTTGGAAAGTCTGTGACCTGTGCAGTGATCTGCTGAAGGGGAAACGGGGCTCTGACACAGTTTAGAGCCAGGAGCCTGCTGGCAGAATCATTGAATATTCTCAGTTGGAAGGGACCCACAAGAGCCATCGATCCCAGCTCCTGCCTGTATGCTAAATGAATTCCCCTGCATACATTGGAGACTCAGGATTCCTTTCTAAAGGATGTACTTCTTTATTGCTTATAAACGACACTTCTTCAGCACTTAGAGATTTGCAGATATAACTGGGGGGAGATTTTAGTTCGCTGGACAATCAGTCCTGCAAACGTGACTAAATAGGCACTGACCTAAACTCATTTGAACTGGAGCTTAGAACACTGCTGGAATACTGAAGTCAGAAATTTACAGCAATATTATCTCCAGTGCCTATAAGGAATGCATTAGTAATTTTTGTGGGGTTTTTTAGCTTTTGGTACTTTTGTGTGCAGTAATGCAAAAATGGAAAAAAATCAATGAATTCACTCCGCGGCTGAAAATTTACTTAGGAAAACAATTTGGCTCTGAATTAATAATTAATCTTGAATGATCTAGAGATAATGAAAGAAAAATAGGTAAAGAGCTAAAGTAAAAGTAGGGTATTGCATTTATGTTTCTCTTCATGGTCATGTGATTACAGAATAAGAATAGTTGTTATTCTTTGATTTACAAGAGTATCTGATTTTGACCATGCTGCAAAATAAAAGACAGCTGAAACACAAACTCAAAGTTGCAAGCTTTTCAGATTTTTAATACTGAAGCTAAACCGTCCTGGAGTGACTTCATTTTCAGAAAGAACAGGTGATCACTGAAGATCAAATAACTTGGCTGAATTTCTAACTGAGTCCAGCTGAAATACCCAAATCATTATTCATTTTAGAAGATGCAAGCCTAAAATCCAATATTCGTTTCCTTTCATGGGTTTGAATTTGTGTCCCAAATGCAAGGAATAGCTGGCCATGAGTGTGGGTGTGTGGTTAGAGGGACTGATGGCTGCACAGATTCACTGCCTGGAAAATCCACAGACTGGTCTTGCTGTATGTGTGAATACACGCTGTGTGTGTGTACATATTTATATTTATGCTGTGACTCAATGTGCTGCCTACAGTGAAGAAAACTTACTTTTAGAGAGAGACTGTACCCAGTGCCACCTCCTATTGTTGAATTAGTTGTTCCAAATGTCACTTTACTGGGGATTATATCGCGGGCTGCTATTGAAAATTAACTTCAATTTTATTTTATGTTATCTTCTGGATATCTACTAGAACTAAGTATCTTATTTAAAATTTGCTTACATTGGTTTAATGCCCTTACCAGTATCTCAAAGCAAAAGCTTGATTGATGGCATTTTGATAAACTGTATTTATCAACTGCTAAACTCTGCAGCAGATTAATTAGGTGGTAGTTGTACTGCATCCATCAACTGTGAGCCTATCCGAGGTAAAACAAAACAAAAATGAAAAAAACATTAACAGCTAAGCAAGTGGCCACAAAGGGGCTTTGTAGATTTATCTCATTTTTAAGAAAAATTCAATCGTTTCCAACAGCATCATATAAGAGAAAGAAATATGGGAGCTGTTTTGGCGAATGTTTAATACCATTTAAATTTATGTAAATGGAATAGCTTTTAAATGCATTAGAGCAGTTATTAGAGTGGTTCCAACTGGAAGCATATTTTGGGTTTTAGTGGCCTAAACCATGTTAAGCTGAGAATATATGTATTTTTAAATTGACGTACTGGAGCACTGCGCTCTTGCTTTAACTTCTCAAGGAAAGTAGTGTAGATAGACTTGGATCTGACTAACTGTGGTTTTCAGAAGTATATGTACTTAAAAAATACACACATACTTCAGAACTGAGACATGGCAAATATGCTTGGAGCTTGGTTTCGAGCTGAATGCTGGGCCATGGAAAATGCATATGCTATAGAAATCAGGTCCAGCTAAAAGTGCTACCCTAAGGAGGGAGCCTGATTCTGCAAGAAAGGCAGGACAAATCAAAAGGAGATGAGTTGCCTTTGGATCCTTGCTATTTCTATTATCCCTTTATTTATCACAGAATTTATGTTTCTTGGTGAAAATTCTTAATATATAAACATCACTTGTCCCCATTGGGACAGGAGCCTTTAGCCAGGGAAGTGTTCCACAGCGTGGTGTTGTCTGGTCTCTGTAAGATTTGGAGTTGGATGACAGGTTAATTCAAGATCCAATCCAGTAGAAAATTCCCATAATTTATGAGAAAGTTGCCAAGCATTATTGTATTTTATTAGAGGGTTCTTAAATGACAAGTATGATTTGCATGTTTGCATGAGAGGCCTCACATTCTTTCCTTTGTTGTTTATTTTCTGCACTGACACAAGAGGCAACAAACAAATTCCCTTACAACTTTGAGGTTATGGAATACAAATCTGAAAGCTGGTCGTGTGTGCTGTTGCAGAAATGGGCTCATCTCTGCTACTGAAAAGAATTTAAGTATTGAAGTGCCAGATCATGGGTGGCATGTACCTGGCTATGGAATACTAAGAGACAATAGGTGTAGTTAAAATATTTTAAAAGCTAAACAACTAAGAAAAATGTTGCAAAAAAAGGCACAGAACAGTAACTGTACCAGAGAAGGCTGGTGCTGAGGTAGGTGAGACATCAGGCTATTGAAATACAACTATGACAGCAGTTTTACCATCTAGGTGTAGTTGTGACATTCAGGGAGTTGGGTGGCTTGTGGGCATCAAGTGATAGAGCAAAGGCCAGTGATGCAAGCAAGAGTACCCATATTGTTAAATACATAACACCTTGTTTAGCAGATTTAAAAAGGGTGGTTTTTTCTCTTGTCAGCTGCAAGTAGCCTTTGTGGAGCATGGGACATAGTGGAGCTGCTTGCACGCACTGAGAGGTGGAAACCAGCTCAGATGCTGGCAATCCCTAGGTTTTGTTTAGGGGAGCAAAAGCTAAGGAAAAAACCCATTTGCACTCTCACTTCCCTTTGTTTCTGACTGTAAAGCACTCTAGGTGTGAGTCTGAGCCCACTGTAAACCTTTGACATCTCGAGCATCTTGTGGTAAAGAATTTCACAGCCTGACTGTGTGTTGTGTAGAGAAATGTCTGTAAAACCCCCACATGATCTTCTCTTTTGCTCTCTCTGAATTCTGGTATCAGAAGAGAAAATGAGCACCAGTCCTTATTTTCCTTCTCCATGCCACTTACCTTTCAGTTTTTTTTATTGTTTTCAAAGTGTTCCTGGTCTTTAAAAATTTTCCTTATTTGGAAGCCACAAAACGATAAGCTTGCTCCCTTCCCTTGCAGTCCATGAGGTGGGAAAGCAGAACTGTGCATGCTAATCAATACAGTCAAGATATTTCATAGAATCACAGAAACTGTTGCTTTTCCTCACAAAACTCACTTTTTATCTCTCTAGAGTGAATTTCATCTGTGTTATTGTTTAGTCATCTGGTATCATGACATCCTTTTGCAAATCTTCATTAGTTCTTTTATTTTCAGCTCTAAATAACTTGTTAAAATATGTGTAAATAACATTTATAAAAAGTTAGTGCAGACATCGTGACCACAAGGAAATCCCTCACAGCTTTCTCCCAATTTCCTGCTGATTAGTTCCTGAGGCTGAAACAAGTGCTGCTAATCTGTCTGAATCACCTGGGAATTTACTGCTTACTCAGCCACCCTAATTCTTGGAGGAGTCGTGGCATCCACATGCCTGGATCTCATACACAGTACAATCAGAAGTCCAGCCCTTTCATTCTTCCATTGCTTTCCGGTATGAAAACAGGGGTGTCCATTCCTGCTTATTTTAACATTGCTCTTCCAAAAGGTATTTATGGCATAAGGAAGATTTATGACTATTTCCTTTTCATCTTATAAAGGTGACTTGTTGCACTTGAAGATATATGCTGTGATATCACCTATGTAATGACTGCTGAAGTTTAATTCTCTCCAAATTAGGGAAAAAGTGTTCTTAAAAAATGTAGGTTTTCCCGAATCCAGTAATGAGTTTGACTTCAGTGAGTCTGCTCTTACAAAAAGCACTGTCTCAGCTCTATCCTGTCAAACACTGTTCCAGCTGAACATGTTCCACACACTTGTCAGGCTTCAGAGCAAAGTTGTTGAGCTAGGCTGATGATGTTAGTGTTGCACCAAAGTTGAATTTGATAATAGTAATTTGAAAGTGAAGGCAGAACAACATGTCAAAAGAGATGATACTGCATTCTCAAAATAATCAGTGAGCAAGAATTTGAGTCGGCATAGTGGTATTGCCTACTCTCATACATCCTTTGTTAATGTTGTTCTGTGGCTCAGTTATAAATATGCTGTTGTTGCCATATTGATAAAACCATCAGTGTTTAATTTTCCTGTCACAATATTTCACTTGATTGCAGAAATTCATGAAATAAGTTTCTGAATCTGGACCACAAAGACCTGTGTATTTGTGTGGCCAGACCTCCAGTCACATAAAAATGGATTTTATTATTGCACCCAGCAAGCCCAGTGGTGATAGGTAATAAAACGATTTTGGTGTTACAGGACTAGGCTATAAGTCCATTTTTAAGTAAAACAAGCCATTGATATTTGTGTTATTTCCAGTTTAAGCGTTTCCTTATGTGCTCAGTTTAAAACCTGTACTAATAATACTGGCCTGTACTCCCCACCCACCAGTATCACTCCTCTTGTTGTTTTGCTTGTTTTGTCTTCTTTCAAAGTTAACAAATTCAAGCAGGTACTCTGAGATTTGATTGTGTCGGTCTTTTTTCAATTTAAAACCTTCTTTACCCCATTGACTCTTAACCCAAGATAAAGATTTTCCAAAGATTTCTCTTGATTACATAAAGTGCCTGTTTCTTCTTTGACTAAATGACTAGTTTAGTGTGGATGCCTAGTTTTTAGATGGCGGAAGTGAGGTGAGTTGATTTGTACCTTGAGAGATGACTGTTGGTTGTTTTGAGACATGCATTATGTTGCATTTTCCTATGCTTTGTATAGCAGTTTAATTAGGCATATCCTGTATTTGAGGGCAGGAAAGTTTTGAATCTGTTTTTGAAAGATCAAGGATGTTTGAAGAGTAGATTATGAAATGTTTTGTATATAAACACAATAGACTGAATTGGATATTATAAAAACAAAAGTTCATCTTCTCAGAAAGGTTAATCCAACAGTGAATTTGGTATGGAAATTAGAAGTACTGCTTAAAATATCAAGAGAAATTTTCTGTGGTTTGTATTTTAATCAGAAAATGAAGAATTCTCTAATAGAAACAACAGGTCTTGAGAAAGAAGATACTTTTTTTCCCTCTTTGAATGGGAAATGTTAATTGAGCTAAGTTAAATTGCTGCTACACTGACTCACTGCTCATACTGTAATTTAAGAAACAAACAGTATCCTCATAGGCCAGTGACCTTTGTAAATCGGCTTGAGCAGTGAGATCTCTTGCAAATCTCCCTTGTGAATTAGCATTTGGAAGTTACAGTCCTTCCTTCAAAAATCGATTTAAGATACAACAAAATAATACAATTCAGAATAATGTATATAAATTCAGTGAGGTACAAAACAGCAGTCAGATAGAAAGACTGAACACCATACCAGGTCTGGGGCAATAATATTTCCAGAGGTAGTAGCAACTAAAGATAGTATTTTCTTTCTTGTGTTCTTACGTTTTCTCTCTGCTGAGTCTATCAATTACTCTGTGCTCTTACCCTGGAGATTCTACCTCCTGGGAAAAGGTGCACAGGCTTGGGGTGTCAGCCACACTTCCCAAGAGCATCAGCTGGGGCTTTGTGGCCCAGCTGTAGTATTGGAAAAGCTCAGACAGTGCGAAGGATTTGAGATACCTTGGTTAACATCTTTGCACTGCCATAGCTGCACAATAATTGCACACACCAGAGTCTCTCAGTTTGAAATGTCAATAGTGTATTCAGGTCTGTGGAGGAAGCGGAGTAGTCCTAGTTACATAGTAAAAAACACATTAAACTGCCCACTTTGGCTATGATATTGGACACTTCCCACATATGAAATGAACACTCAGCTGCTGAAGTATTTTGATGAGCACCAAGGGCCACATTAAACATTCTTCTGATGGAGGTTATTTTAGGCTGCAGTGCCTTATTCCTCCTATACTGCATCATATGTTTCTAAGTCTGAATATTGATTTTGTAATATTGAAAAAAGCCTAGAATATATTGCAGGATGAAAAAAGATTTGGGTTAAGATTCTCTCTGTAGTCTAAATCTTTGTGAGCCTTGGCTAAAATAAATTCTTCCAAGATTTGGTTTTTTTAGAAAATGTTTGTTATTAATGGGAATTCCATATTAAAATGCAGAAATTTTGAAAAAATATTTCAAAATATGAAGATTAAGTACTTTCAGATTTGACTGTTTTGCTTTGAAGTGCCTTTTCATTTAAAATGTTGCAATTAAATTGCGAATCTAGTTGAAATATGTGATTGTGTGGAAACATTTTCAAAGAGTCTTGTCTTCTAGGACATTTCTAAATTGTCTCTGAATATAAACACTCTTTTAAATTATGAAAATTAAGGCAAAATAATAATGAAAAATGTTAAGGGACCCAGGTATACCTTCTGGTCCCCTCTAAGACATGCCTGTTTTTAGTGGCTGGAGCGTTCTGGCCTCTGGTTCACTTCTACCGAAGACAAAAGCAAATTCTGCTGTTGAGATAACAGGTATATAAAAGTGAACAAAAAATAGGTAACAAGAAGACTGAAATGTCACATCTACGTGAGGAGAAAAGCAGGCCCTGTGTAACTGGCAATTTCTTGTTTGGGGAAGCTGACAGACTGTTCTCCTGAGCTGATCCATCACAGAGATGTAATGCTTTCTGAGAGGAGGAGTGATAGGCTGGGTGAACTTGAGATTAAAAAAGGAATTTGATGGGAGCAGGGAAGAATCCTCTGATTATCTTTTCTTTTGGCACAGATGCAAATCTCCCACTGCAGTGTTTAAAGGTCAGCTATACCAAGCAGAGGCAGAGAGATTTAATAGGAGCAGTGGAGGCGATGATGAAGTGAACTTTGTGTTCTTCATCTCTTCTCTCAGTACAAGAATATATCATTTTCTCTGTAGTTTGATCTAATAACACTGACTTCAGATCTGCTGATACATAAATTTGACACTTTAGCCTGTGGCCTAATTCTTGCCTGTGTGTTTTTCAGTTTTGCCTGTATTGCAATATGATGGTGCTGGCTTCTGGGACTTCTCAGGTTGAATCTGTTACAAACAAGGGACAGTAACAAACAGCATGTGTATTTAAGTGCATCAGTGTTGTGATGTATTGATATAGAGTAGCAAAGACTTGCAGGACACAGAGTGTTGCTCAAAAAACAAGTTTGCAAGTTAGTACAAAGATTTCCAGTGCAGAAAATGCACATCTGTTGAAGGTGAATTCTCCTTAAGAGAGCCATTTTTAAAAAAAGTAAGTTAAAAGCTGTAAAGGAGAAAAACCCTTGAGTTATAAAAATGCATATTGTTTCTATTTCTATAAGGAAATTGAGGTTTTAGATATACTTAGATTAAAAATGATTTTTCATTTAATGCTATTAGAATTACAATGCCATTTTGGCAAACAATATGGAAGAACTTACAAATGGTAAAAATGAAATGTTTTCAGTTCATTTGCAAAACGTTTGCAAAACTGAGGACAGTGGAAATAACAGTAAGTATCTGGTAACCAGAAACAATATTGACAATAAATTAATAAGCATGCCAAAGAACACTCTTCCTTTCTCTCAAGCAAAACACAGCCACTGGCTCTTGAACTAAAGCTGTCTGCATCTGCCTCTCGTGGAAAACAGCTCTGCCAAAAGTCAGCTTTAACATGGAATCTGCAAAATGTAACAGGTTGCTTATTGTTTTCTATACAAACAGTAAATGTTTAAGTACAATGGGAAAACTCTGAACACTTCAGTCTGTTGTATTGGCATGCATCTAAAAGATGATAGCTCTTATTTGCCACCTTGTCTGATTTTGTATGCAATTTGCTACATCTTTCTATGTCAAATTTTAAATATAGTGACCCAGAAAATTGGGTTGTGAGCAACTTCCCATAGCTTTGAAAGATGCATCAAAGACACCCTAAAAAAATCATCTCGCTCTTGTATTTTCTTAGTGCACAACAACCAACCTTCAAGCAGCCTGTGACAGCTGTTACTTTAACCTCTGAACGTCCAGTACTTAAGGACTACATTCTGTAACCTTACTTACCTTTTACTTGAAGCTAAGGTCCATGGAAATAAAACTGCCGGAACTCTGAAAACCAACAACCCCCCGATTTGATATCTAGTGTAACATTTGCGTTAGTTTCCTGTCAGATTGGAGCTTTAGCTAAAATGGGATTTAGCAATCCTTTAATTTTGCTTTATATATCAAAGTACTGCATGTACAAAGTCCTGTCAACTGGAAGACTCTGATTTCTTTCTACCACCTGCAAAGACAATAGGGAATTGAGTATTCTTAGCACTGCTCCTATTTCTATCAGTTTTAATCCCAGACTGGTAAACACAAAATAAAACTAACATTTTAATCCTTCATTGTCTCTTTTTTAATATTGATTTTACTGAGCTATTGGAGAAACAAAGCTACTTCTGACAATGGCAAAACTTCAAAACTGCATGTGTAGAGGTCAAACTGACAGATTACTGGAGCATCTTTATTAGCTTTGAGAATATCAGAAGAGAGCAGAATCTTTTATCATTCTCCTTTGGAGTATAATCAGAAGACAAGAAGCATGAATGCTGTTATGTGGAAGTTTTTAGTTTCAGGCTGTTCAGTGCTAAGGATTTTCATCTCCAGATGTAAGATCCAAGTCAAGGGCTTGTCATTTTTTTGCTGGTGCTTTTGCTCTTACTATTCTTCTTTAACCCATAATATACTTTCAGTGGTATGGTTATATATGTCAAAATAGCAGTTGAAGACTGTAAGCTGTCGAATATATCCCCATATGTATTTCTGTGGTACAGTTTGTCTATTAGTCATGTACAGAGGTGTGCACAGCAGCTGTCCTGAGGATACAGGGTCCCTCTGCACAGTGGGATGTGCAGGCACAGAACTCCGGTGTGGCTCTCTGCTCCAGAGAGCATCTATCTAACTGTGGAGCAGTTAGCATATGGAGATGGGGATGCAGAATATTGGTCAGCATTTTGGGAATAAAATGTGTCTGTCAGCTGATTAGGATGTCATTTTTGTAAACAAAATAAGCTCTTTTAAGCACGATCAGTATTTATGAATGGGAAGTGGATTTTCATTATATTACCATACTGATTTCTATAATCAGTCCATCCTTGACAAATTAACCCTCCTCTCTTATCGCACATTCTTTATTTTTTTTTCTCTTAGTTAGTAAGCTAATGCTTTGTTTTTGAGAGGAAAACCACCTAATTTTAGTTTGCTAATTTCTATGCATCCTCAGTTTGTGTGATTCAGAATTCCCATTCAGACTCCTCTGTTGCTGGCTGACTTTTTGACTTTCAGGAGAGACCCGTGTGCCACCTCCCTGTTCAGTCTGGGTTTAGTTCATGGCACACTGGGGACGTCCAGGCAGGGGGAGTTCCTTTCTTGTAGCTTCTTCATTGTTCAGTAAAATCCAAAGATCTCAGTGGAGCCATTCGAGTAACCTGACTGCTGACTTTGCTGATTTTAGCAAGTCTGTGATTAGCAATACTAATCTAACTACAAAATAAAAAAAAAAGCACTACCTCATTTTACTTAAGAGATACCTTTTTTTCTGCAGCTGTTTAAAAATCAGACTTTTGAGGCTCTGAAACACAAATGGAGTGCTGGTAAGCACGAGAGTTGGTGTAAACCCCACTTTACCATTTCAGTGAGTTTGCAGAGTCCCTCAGCAAACTGATCTGCATGGCAGGAGGGTCTGATGGCCCTGGGGGCAGCCTACAAACCCTCTGCTGCCAGGGGTTGCTCGAGTTGGGTGGGCGTTTGCAGAGAGCCTGCAGCAGGTAAAGGTGGTTTACCTAGAGATGGTAATGGCATCTGGGGGGGAAGGTTGTGTGGAATTACTTCTAAAACTAAAGGCAGCACAGGAATGATGCACAAATGCTTTAAATGCAAAAAAGAAGTATTACATTCTAATAGAAGCAGTCTGGCAATAGCACTTAAGAGGTGGCAGGCAGATGGAAGGAGGCCTTTAAAGACAGGTAACTTGTTTCTGGATCTTTTGGAGCTGGTAGATGGATGCTTAATGGAGAGCTAATGTGGTCAAGACAGTGAATTAAGAAAATTAATTCAAGGAAATTTGCTTAAAGTCGGGCATGTTCTTCTAAGTGTATGTAAGCTTTAAGACTTTGAACCTTGCTGTTCAGGGGCTCACAGAGTTCTAGCATTTTGCAGCAAGTCCTAAATTAATAATGCAAGGATTTTTGCGCCTCTATATAATTCATCAAATAAGGTCCAACTTTCCTATTACTGATTGAACTTCAGGTGATAAATGGTGACATTTTCATTAATCCTCTTAATCACAGCCTTTATTGCATAAGTGTGGACCAAGGGAACAAAAGATAAACAACCCAAAGATTTATCAGACTTTCTGTGTCTGAGGGGCATATTTCAGCAGCTGGAAATGTCAGGCACCTTGTGCAGAGTGCTGGGAGTTACGGGAGCTCCAGAGGGAGAGGGACTCCCCAGCAGGATATGCTGGTTAACATTTGTGGTGATACTGTACAGAGAGCCGACACAAGGGCATTGGCACTGACTTCTTGCCTTTTATTACTGCAGAAACCAGATTTAGAAGTTCCTCAGAATATTAGAAATTGTGATAATTGTGATTCCATTACATCCCCAGAAGTCTCATCATTTTGATACATTAATCTGTAATGAGCCAGTCAGCTGTAACAGAGTAATTCCAAAGGTGCTAAAAAAAGCACTCATAATCAAAATATTAACATCATTTTACTAAAGCTTGTGCTTAAATACCAAACAAGTCTGTGTGTTTGTTTGTTAGGGCTTGCTGGCTTGTGGTGTTTTTTCTTTTTCCCTTGGAATATGAATGCTGTGATACCTGTTAAAGGAGGAGGTTTACTCTTCATGGTTTTAAATTGAAAGAGGGTAGGTTTAGATTAGGTAGGAGGAAGAAATTCTTCCCTGTGAGGGTGGTGAGGCACTGGCACAGACTGCCTAGAGAAGTTGGCCCATCCCTGGAAATGTTCAAGGCCAGGCTGGATGGGGCTTGGAGCAACCTGGTCTGGTGGGAGGTGTCCCTGCTTGTGGGAGGGGAGTGGGACTGGATGATCCATTTCAACCCAAAGCATTCTGTGATTTTAAGAGCATTTTCCTAATGATTGGGCAACAATTTGGCTTGCTCAATTTAATCACCTCTGGTTATTTATTAATTTAATCTTTCTGGTTATTTTACCATTGGCAAATGGCTTTTGAACCAGTATTTTTCTGCCACTGCCTGGGTGATTCTTTTTACTAGACTGTACTTTATAACCTGAATTTCTGGGTACGCTGAAATAACTGATAAACATTCTTATTCTGAAATGCAGTTTGTACACAATACTTAGAGAAGCTATGTCATATCTTGTATTTGAGACAAGAAAACAAAAAAGTAGGGCAAATTCTTTTATAATACAGGCTTAACAGCATAAATCACATTGGAAAAAAAGAGTGGCTGGGGAAAAAAAGTAAGAAAATTATCAGAAAACACTGTGGGAAGCCATGGACTAGAATTTCTGATTATAAGGAAGGCAAGTGATCGTTGTTTATCAGAGAAGTTGGATATGGTTTTGTTTATGACAGCTTGGCTGAGACAAAAGGAACATCCTGCTAGGTATTTCCCTTTGGTTTAATTAATCTTCTGCAGAATTTTTTAAAAGAATCTGAATATCAAAGCTGAGCAATATGTAATAATGTCAATGTAGTTACTTCCAAGGAATTCACATGGCCCACATTTTAACATCATTGTATTAAATTGCTTTTTAAGAACTGTTAGCCGAGTATTCAAAAATACTGAGTTCATGACAAATTTCTAAAACCTTCTGAAAAACACAGGCTGGTCTTGCTAGGTGTAAGGTATCTCCTTGCTAGGCTCAGCAGGACAGAACTGAAGTGTCCAGACATGCTTTCTCTAAATGAGCTGTCCTCAGTTACAACACTATCACAGTCGTTTACCCAGCTGGGGCAGTGAGGGGACAAAGGACAGTAGTAGCCATATCCCAGGAACTTTTGTGATGGGAAATTCAGATTTGTGTATTCTGAGATTTAGCTTAATTAACCAGGAGTCATTTGTACGTTAAAATCTAGACTTCCTTGCACAGAGATTTGTTTCCTTTGAAATGTGACTCCTGCATGTCTTTCTGTTGCTGTTGGACAGGTGTCTGCTGTGTGTGAGGATCATTTCTCATCAGGGCATCACTTTACAGTGAATAACAGTCAATTCATTTGCCTCTTTTCAAGGCCAGCGTACTGTAAACAAGATAGAATCTCCTAGGAGTTTTTCACTGAACTTAGTAGGGTCACATTCCTGCAGTTTGAATTCTATGCACATGCTTAAGGGTAAGCCCACACTGATGCTTCAGACCGCACTGCAATCTGCACAATTTTATAAGTGAGTTTTGGTTGCAAGGTTTATGAACAGTTTTAAATGTTTTCTTTGTGATCAGTTTCACATTTCCTAAATCAGAGATCACACAG
The DNA here is from genome assembly GCA_013397115.1 of Edolisoma coerulescens. Taxonomy (NCBI): domain Eukaryota; kingdom Metazoa; phylum Chordata; class Aves; order Passeriformes; family Campephagidae; genus Edolisoma; species Edolisoma coerulescens. The sequence goes on along the minus strand of VWZW01007790.1, from coordinate 148,933 downwards.
CAAAAATTAGTCAAGGCTTTCTTATGAAGTGTTTTATGAACCTTTTAACTGCATTAACAGAAACAAAGACTTCCACTGCCACAGAAACATTTTATGTTAGTACAACGTTTGTCCCATATAAACTACATTAGCTATGAGCTTACCTCCAGCTCCACTGGCAATTGGAATTGGCTGTCTGTACATGGCTTTCATGGCACCATTTACAAAGAGGAGAGTAAAAACTAACAAACCAGAGAAAATTACTGATTCATTTAAGGGGTAAAGGAAGGGTGAAAATGAATGAGAGGACTAATTATATTTTTACAAGATATTTGAAATGTAGGCTATAGTAAATGCATAAGAACATACTGTAATGCAGTAATGATGTAATGTACCGCATAAGAATGTACTCTGTGTGCCTGTGGTCAGTTGGGCGGTGGCTCCTTGCGGTGTGCGGGAGACACCTGTGTGTGATGGGAGCCTCACACACACACAGAGAGCTGTGAGCCATGGGAGCCTCACACACACACCCACAGAGCTGTGAGCGATGGGAGCCTCACACACACCCCCACAGAGCTGTGAGTGATGGGAGCCTCACACTCACACACTCACACACACACCCCCACCCACAGAGCTGTGAGCGATGGGACCCTCACACTCACACACACATACACACAGCTGTGAGCAATTAGACCCTCACACCCACACCCACAGAGCTGTGAGCCATGGGAGCCTCCCACACGAACCCCCACACCCCCACACAGCTGTGAGCAATGAGGCCCTCCCACACAAGCACCTGTGTGCAATAAGGCCCCCATTTGCAGCCGCTCACCGCCGTGCCCGCTTCTGGAAGGTACGGAGCGGCTGGCGAGTGCCGGCGCGGGCGGCTCTGGTTGCACATGTCCGCATGGAGCTTTCAGGGTGAGTGCTGAAGGTGCGTTTCGGTGTCCCGGCGGCGGGATCCCGCCGTCCCTGCGGCTGGAATTCCGCCGTGTTGTCCATCGGAATCCCACCTTTTTGGCCGCCGGAGTCCCGCTGTCCCGGCCGCCGGTGCTGAGGGCAGGCGGCGCGGGCAGGGCGGGCGGCTAAAACCGCAAAGAACCGTGAGTTTTCTGCTTTATCGTGTAGTTTGAGGTGTTTTTTCTCTTTTGCGACCGGCGAGCTTCGGTGGTCTTGCTGCTTTAAAGCCCCGTTGTGTGCAGTATAAGTTCTAAAATAGCAATCTGTGAAGCACCAACAGAAAACAATACGTTTGGAGGTTTTTCCCTTGGGTTACAAAATTTTCAGTCTCAGTTCTTGGAGACCAAGTGGCGCCCGTTGGGGTGAAGGAGCGCGGCTCAGCCGTGGTGAGGGGCTGGGAGCGGCCGTGTGGGTGAGGGACAAACAGCCCGGGGTGGGGTGGTCTTTGGGTCACTATTTGGGCTTCGTTTTTGGACGTTGCCCTTGAATTTAAAGCTGTCTGGGGATGGAGTGTTACTGTGATCCTCCTCTGCTTACCACTTTTTAAAGTCTGTTGAGTGGAAGCAGGACAAGAATAGACTAAAAGTTTTTTCGAAAGGCTGGAGGGAGACGTTTGGGTTGGAGAGATATTCCAGGAGTACTGAAAGAGAGAATTAACTCCTGATAAGCTTTGGAAGGGGGATTGGTTTTCTTTCTGAAAAGCCACTACTTTAAAAGAATTCTTTAAACACACCTGATGTGTTTACTTGTGTGAGGTAGGAGGGCTTGGTGATTGTACATTACATAAGCTGCCTTAGGCTCTGACTTGCTTTCTTCACTAAATTTCACCTTTTAAACTGGGAGATGGACTTGTACTGTGCTCCGGGAAGGCTTTCAGAGTGCTCCTGAAGGGTTTCAGATATTGCTCCTGGCAGAATATTGAAAGTTGGATGAGCCTTATTTTTATTTTTTTCTTCTTTTTTGTGGAATATTTGAATGACAAGTAATAAGAAAACAAATAAGGATGTATTCATGCATATATTCGAATCTTGCCTGTGCTTTATAGACGAAAAGGGCCTGAAATTTTGAGTATTCTATTGACAGTTTATTGTATGTGTTGTATTTTTCTCTTTATTATTGAAGTGTACGAGAGGGAGAGTTTCGTGCAGTTTTGAGAACTGGTTGATCCATCCTGATCCTTACTGAGTTCCACTGGTGATAGATGTTTATCAAATTATGCTACTGCCAGACAGTTAAGGGCAGTTAATTAATCTGTTTATGAGCACTTGTGTGTGCCTCATTCCTTCAAGAGCTGTGTATCCTGGCAGGGAATTGTGATCACTCCTCTTGGATGTTTTAAGGAATTGGCTAATTCTCTGCATGACTGATGTCCACTTGCTCCACGGGTAACCGCTGTCTTATGTGCCATGTTGTGAGGCTGAGATAAGGAAAAAGAGAAGGTTACATGATTACAGAACTGGGTAGCCCCTTTCTCCTTTTGAAACCCCTGCTTTCTTCTGGTTTAATATACTGCTGGAAAGCCCCCTGTTGCAAACTCTCCAGTAAATGGCGCTAAGGGGGAGGTTTCAGTAGGTAGTTTACCTTTAGAGCTTTCACTTGCTGTTATGTCTGGGCCTGTGGAAGGAGCTTTCTTCAGCTGAGGCCACTTCACGGTTATTGCAGTGGATTAAGTCTGGTGCTGGTGTGGATGGGATGTTTTTTGGAGAGACAACTAGTGAGCCACAGGTCTCAGCTATAGGCAGTTTCTGTTTTACTGCAGTCTTCAGCTAGCTTGCCAGAGCATGAATATAATACAGATACAATATCTGTTCTTGGTTGTAACCAGAGCTCAGAGTCTAGAGAGAGAATCCTTAACTGAATTCTTCAAATGTAACTGTTACCTAAAGCAGTGAGAGAAAGCTTAATGGAGCTCTGCATCAAGCCTGACACCTTTATTGGAAAGGAAATGGTTTCTGGAATTTTACTGGGCAGAATTCTCCCTTACACGTGCTGTGTTTGTCTCGAAGTGTGTTTATTTTCTGTTTTTATTTTGGTTGGGGCCCAATTCATCAAGGCAGTCTCCTAGATGAACTTGTATGGGATAGGACTTGTTTGAGCACATGGAACTCGAAATAAACCAGTTGCATTTATGTTGTTAGAAAAAAAAACAAACCATAACAAAACTCAACAATCTGGTCCATGGGTATTCATATATGCTTTATTAATTACACAAGCAGAATCTTGGATATGCTTGGTAGGAAGCAGTTGAAGTTACATAATACTCGGAGAAGTTTGAACCAGCTTAACCATGTGGTTGGTAACACCTGGAGGGGCAGTGATAAGCCTCAAGTGTAGCAGGTTGAGCTAATTTTGTCAGATCAGCAGTGGGTTAGGCAGTAGTGTAGTACTGGGTAATTCAGCTCTGCAGAAAATGGAAGGAGATGGAGCCAGGCAAAAGGAAGAGAAGTGCAAAAGAAACCGAAAGGTGAGTGAAGAGGCTTGCAGGTGTGTAGTCCCCTACTGTAGTTAAGTTAGCAGACTCAAGAGTCTTTCTGGAAGAGTGGAGGGTGAAAAGAGGCAGGGAAGGCAGCATAATATACGTTAAATGCACGTTTGAGTGGAGTTTGTAACTTCTTCCCCACAAAAGTAATAACTAATAAGGTAAAAGTCTGACTTTTGACATGAAGTATAACTGCTTCACTTGATCTGGAAAGAAATTAAGTTTTATGGTAGAAAATGGATTGGAAAACAAGCAACAATGTGATATTACTTTATTGCCCACTGGAGGTAAGTTTTCAGTCCGCAGGAATGTGTTTTTTCACAATGAGCAAATACTGTAGTGTACGTGAGTTTTATTAAGCCCATAAAAATGCACATAGTAATCATAAATGCATATAAAATGCAGCAATGACTGGAAGACATGCATACATCAATGCAGCTTTTTCCTTGAAAAGTATAGAGTCATTATTTAGTGTTGACCTTTGTAGTTTTTTCATGGCTCTTTTTTGTATGAACAGTCATTTTCCTCAAAAGACTTCTTAAGGCTTCATGAATAAAGCTACCGGTAGAAACTGAGAACACATAAAAAACCTGTACAAGATATTTCTGTATACCACAAAATTAGAAGCAGAAAATACACAAGTACATTTTTTCATTTATGGTTTGAAGAGAGCAAGCTAACAGTTATAACCAGTTTACATAGAGTATATAATTTATGTTGAAAGCCATATTGCCTGCTGTAATGGTGAAAGTCAAATGTTATTCCTTAGCTTAGCATTCAGTTGCTCTCCTACAAATGAAATACCTTCTGAGTTGTGATTATTCAGGATTAACCTCTACCTCAGTGGATTCCTGGGCTGGTTTTGTGTCCATTTATGCACCTCCTTAGGGCTTTTTAACCCCCTGCCAGTGCCAGGGAGGATTCATGTACATGTTGAAGTGACAATATATCTGGTTAGTGTTCCTTAGAGGTGTGCATAAGAAATACTTTTGCTTGGTTTTGTGGAAAACCAGTAAGTTTTGTTTTGATATTTATTACCTGTGTTTAAAAAAAAGGCAAAATGGCAGGATCAGTACTTTAAGCTTTCTAGTAAAGACTGTATTTGAAATCTTGACACACACATTCATTTTTGTGAAATTTGAAGCATGTCAGTTTTTATTTTAGGAACATTTTCCCAGTATGGTACTAAGAATTTCTCTAGGGTTATTAATGGGAGGGATTGGGTTGCCAGAGTGTTCTTCACACTAGGCTAAAAAAATCTCTAAAGAACAGACTTTGTGCTTACCCTGCAGTGTGGTGAAGGACCTGGGTAACTTTAGGTTAGGCAGAGCTTTGGAAGGTCTTTCCTCAGTGAAACAGTTTCTTCACAGGAGGTGTTTAATGTGAAGAACAGGAAGTCTTCACCAAGAAGAGGAAACAGAAGCTTTCATGGAATTAACAATCTAGTTATCCTTAGTGATTTACTGTATAAGTGAGTTGGGACTTTGGGTACAATAATGCAAAGAAACTAAGCTTCTATTGGTGGAGCAAAAGGGATCACATCTAGAGAACATGCTGCTTCATTTAGTACAATTTATAGAAGAAGAGTTTAGCTAGTTAGCAGACAATCTGTTCCCAAGCAAATACTTATTTTTGGGAGTTAATGGAGTGAATTTGACTGAAAAAAATCCTTGGGGGTACATTTAATTCTTGCTGTGCAGTGTGGACAATAGATCAGCAAAGCTGTTCTCAGCTATGAATGAAACGGGTGGTGAGGCAATGCAGTGATTATTTACTCCTTTACTGCTTAAAAATCTCACTTTTGCATTTGGCTTTGCATTTTGTTCTAACCCTGGAGTTAACTCTGAACCAGGATTCGTTTCTGAACCACTGCATTGCATCCTTAAGCCATGGCTGGAATGTCTCTCCCAGGGATGCCTCTTCCTTTCCAGGAGAATCAACATGATAAGACCCCTTGGTCCTCTCACAGGACACCACTCTGCAGCTGTTACCTGCTGAGCCTAAATTGGGGTGAGGTCATAAGATTTCTCATTACTGTCACCTCTTTCCACTCCTCTTCTTCTCTCCTGCAATATTTCCTTGTTCAAAAACATTCTTTGACAAAATATTCCCCCCCCCCCAAAATGAAGGCTTTCTAGCAGAGATGTTTTTTGGCAAGTTTGAAGTCTGGGGAGGAATACTAGCTTACAAGGCTGTTTGTTTATTTAAGTTTGTTTATTTATTTTTTTTAAGGTTGCCAATCTTGCTTGTTCGCTGTCAACAAATGAAGATGGAACGAAAATTGTCCAAATGGCAGCTAATCACATTGAGACTTTGTGCCCACAGGTAGGACTTGTTCAATTCATTCCCCTTCCAGTGCCCTCAGCACACACTACATTATTGTCACATAACACAGCTGTTTAATTATGTTCCTGGAGTCTGAGTTCACATTCCATTTATCCAGCATAGCAAATGGAGACCAAATGATAAATGCAAATACTTAGGTAATCTGTTCGTTTTCTCTGTGGTTAACACAGGAATGATTAATAGTATGTATTGATTGGGAGTTCTAAAACACTGTAAAAACTGCAAAATTGCAAAAATATGCGGCTCTGTTTCTGAAATCAAACTGATTGGATGACCATTGTAATGTGAAAAATCAGGAATAATTAACTCTTAAAAAGCAATACCTATTTTGACCCTTAACTTGAAAGACTTATCACTTGATTTGGTTTTTGTGTATGTGAACAGTAAAGTGTGAATTTTTCTGATTACCACCAATTTAAAAGCTTGAACTTTTGTTGTAAGGAAATGAATGAAAAAAGCACAGATACAGTTTTTCTAAGATATTAAGTACCAAAAATGTGTTCACTTTGTCATGTTCAGAGTTATGAAAACTTCTGCAGTTAGGTCTTATAGAGCAAAGATTTTTACTGATTTCTATGAATCTGATCTGTGTTGCAGCCTTGAGGCTGCATAATTTCAAGATCATTAGTTCTTTGAAGAACACTGTAGTTTACACAGTGGCATAAGTGTTCTTATCCTTTTGTGGTAAATGTAGTTGAAATGAAAGGTGAAGAGCAAATATTAGTATGTTCAATAACAAGCTTGAGAAGTCCATTTTATGCCTGTTGAATAAATGCAAGTCTTAGAGAAAGAAGTTTCTATCAAGGAAATGTAATGTTCTGAAAATGTCACAAATCAATGTTTTCTCTTGAATAATTCAGTTTCAATATCTGTTTTAAAAACTTGAAGAGTTCTGTGTTTTAGACCACACTCTTATGTGGTTTAATGTGTTACTGGATTTGTAAGAAGGTGGCTTCTTCCAGCTTCTTTGTTTCTCCGGGGGTCAGCTGCATCCAGGTGCAGCTTTTTAATTGAAATTGAAACCTACATATCTGCTACCAGAACCTCCTAAAATCTAATTTTGACTAAAATATTGATTTTTCTTCACTGCCATTTAAGTTTCTAGGCTTTTAATTTCCTATAGTAAAATGAAAGTTTCTTGAGTTGGTGGGGTTTTTTTTTGTTTGTTTGGGTTTTTTTGGTTTTTTTTTTGTTTTGTTTAACCTTGAGGTAAACCAGGGTTAATTAGTTGATGATTATAGATCTGTCTAAAAGGAGAATGTGGAATGCACGTGGTAGGATTGTATTACTACTAATGGTGTGTTCATTGTGCAGGATTCGCTGCTTTCTTAGATAAGGACCATGCCCTATGAAAATAATTTGCGTTTTACCTAAGTAAGAAATAGCAGATTAAGGCTCCTGCATTTTTTCAGTAAATCAGATTGTGCCATATCATTTGAAAACCCTCCATAGGGAAAATAATCATATCTTACGTTCCCTGTGAGGCATATCAATTAGAGTTCAGAATGAGGAAATTCTCATGCAGAACTCCCCAATGCTCTTAAATCTTCAGAGTGAAAAGAAAGGTATTTTATGTGCTTTGCAAAATATTTCTTGAAGGGAAATGTGGTATGGATTGAAATCTGAGATAGTAGAAATAGAATAGACCCTCCCTACCCCAAATGCCCCAAAACGTACCAACCAAAAAAACTCCCTGGCACCTACAGAAAACACCTTGGAGTCTTGGGAGTTCTTCAGATTTGACAGCAAAACTTCCTGTGGAGCACAGGAGAAAAGGCAGCTACGGAACTGGCAAACACTGGAGGAAAGCCTTTTGGTGTTTGTTACATTAATCATACTCTACTGCAGGTAAAATATAGAGGATTGATTCTGAACTCTGTTTTTTTTGTTTTCTCAAGTGAAATTATTATCAAATATTTTGACTGTTCAACAAATGAAATAAGCTGGGCATTTATATTAGAGCCAATTCAAAACACATATTGATCCTGGAATGCCATGAATGCTTTATGGGAAATTAATTTAGTGCTAAATCATAATAATAGAATAAAAAATTAAAGAGCTGGTTGCATATGATTTGATGAAGGAAGAATAATTTCTGTTCATGTAACTCACTTTTGGTTGGCAGAATTGGGTGGTGTCAGGCAAGTACAATCTCCAGTGTCACTTGCAGTGGGAGTCCATGTTACTGTCCTGGTGTGCCAGCAAAATCTTGACTTCAGATGAATGCATGGGAAAGAAAGAGAAGGGAAAGAACCAACAAAAGCAAACAAGCTTTTGTTTTTGAATGGCAAGGCTATAAATCTGTAGAGCTGTTTTGCTAATACCCATTTTGGGTCTGTTACCCTTGTGCTTCAGTTCAGTGGTGTGTTTGGAGAAGAGTGTGGTTGCTCTAGTAGTCCTCTGGAATACCTGGTAGATGGTAAACTTGTCAACATAGAGATGGAAAATTACCCTAAATGTGGGAAACCAGAGATTAGCAGATGAGAATCTGGCTTCCCTATCTAAATTCTTCGTAGGTTTTTATGTTTTTATGGTCTAATGAGCTTTCAGATCCTGAGCTGCTACTTTTGAGAAGAATGGCCTTGAGCCTAAAGCTGGAACCATTGTGTCAATGTGGAGATCAGCTGATGTGGGTGGTTTTAAGCATGTCAGAGGGCTCTGCCTAGAGCCTTTTCATTAGCATAAAGATCCCTTGAGAATTGTAAGGTGCAGGGGGTTTGGGATATCTTAGAAGAACTATCTGAAATAGTGAGTTTTAGGCTCACTTCATTTGAAAGGGAGCTCTCACTGGAGCTTGCTGGCAGTTACCAGAGTGGTACAGGGCTATTACTGAAACATCGTGAAAGGAAGGAAAATGCAGCAAAAACACACGAACGTTCATGGCTTAGCTTCATCTTTACATGGTGATAAAAAAAATGTTTGAAAGTCATTTGATCCCATGGAGTATTTTACCAGATATTTTAAAGAAGAGGTGTAAGCACTGGTATAAGGAGAACCTTGGATCTTAATATTTTGGTGAGCTCTGTTTTTCTTGGAAGTATTGAGAGATAGATAGAAACCATCTGGTTACAAACTGAGGTGAGAAGCAATTCTGTGTAACATGTAACTAATGAAAAGTGCATAACACTTGGCACGTTTGTGAAGGATTCAGCTGTGATTTTTGAATGCCATCTTTTCTTACTGCTTAGAACTTAATATACTACTAGGAGTTGTTAATATTGCCTGGTATGTGATAAACCACTAAATATAGAAGGTGGTTTTTTTGCTATGGAAGTTTTGTAAATAAATCACTGTGGTAGTTCAGGTAACATGGAAGGAGGTATTGGGGTAAGCAAGACGCTGAGCTGATCGGGGAGAGTATATTCATACACATCATGTTTCCAGGCCGTTGAAATACTGATCTGACAGCTGTCCTGAACATTTTGTATTTGGTTTGTCCAGCATAATTCATCTGTTTCTTCAATGCCAACATGACAGTCTGGAACTGACTGCTGTATTTTGGTGTTATAGAGCTGTTTCTCTATTGACACACGTGTACCTGCGGTGAGGAGAAGGGCAAAACCCACCAAGCCTTGCAAGAAACCAGTCCCTGCAGCTTTCCTTTCTTTCAATTTTAATAATTTCAGCACTGTTGTAGTGAGGCTTTCTTTCCTATCTTGCTAGCAGGCGGTATTAAGCCCGTCACATGTCTTTTAGGAACATGTGAAATGGTCTGTGTTTATCAGTAAATTCAGAAATACCACAGAACCAAGAGTTGAGGGATTGAGGAGTTTTTTGGAGAGTGTGTGTATGTGTTTGTCTGCAGAAGGGATCCAGGCAAAGCATCTCCATTCCAATCCGGTAGCCACTTGCATTCTCTGCTCTTCCAAGTACAGTGATTACCTCCAGTTCAGTGCGAAGTGTCATGAAAGCCTTCAGCAGCCCATCAGTGACAGCGCCGTGCCCCACGCGCACAAAAATCCAACTGGAAAGCTCTACTCTCCAAGCAGGGTTTGTGTACTCTCTGCTTGCTTTCTTAGAAAACGATCATAACTTTGTTATGCTTTGTAAGTTTTGCTCAAGCGTTAATGTGAATGTCCTATAATTTTTCTCAAAATTAAATATTGTATTTGTGTTTTTCTGTTATGAAAATGGAGGAATTTAGTTCTTCCTTTGAGCTGTGTGTTGATTTACACTTAAATTGTCTAGTCCTTTTTTGTTGATACAAATAAATGGATATTATTTCCTTCTGTGTAATTTTCTAGAAAGTAGGTACTAGCAAACATGAAAATTCTTGTTCACAAAAATGAGACTTGATAGCTAATCAGTGGGCAGGATCTTTTGATGTGTTGCATTTTTCAGGTATTGGAGCTTAAGTATGTATTTTATGATGGTGTGGATTTTTGAAGCTAGCAATTCACATTTCCTATGTATTTACTCTTTCATGAGAGAAAATCAATCATCCATTTTGTTACTTGCTTTGGCACATTAAATAGTGGGGGACACTGAAGAAGATTTTTTTATTAGCCTCATAAAAACTCTTCACCAATATCACTTTAATAACCACAGTTCATTTTCTTGGTTGAACCATCTGTGTGGCATCTCCTTTTATCTGTATTAATACAATTTCCTTCAAATACAGGGCAGAAGTGAAGGGGGAGAACATGGTAAATCAATGAGTTCTCTACCATCTGCTCTAGAAGACAGAAAACAGATGTTAGTATCCAACAGTATCAGACTTGTTAGGTATCATCTCCAGCCTTTCAGTGGAGAGTTTAATTAAAAGTATGTATTGTGCCTTAGTAATATTATTTCTAAAAGGAAGGTTACTCTGGTGAAGTTTTTCATGTAGGTTTTCACCATGTTGCAAAGTTCACACACAGTGCTGCTGAAGATAATGAGCATTTTGTCATTAACCTTGGTATCTACAGTAGACCTCTTGAACAGTCCTATGTTTAGTTCCTTCTCATACATCCTGGTTCCACAACCAGTTTGGTCTGGCTTACAGCATCAGTGCTGCTGGAGACTTCCCTCCCTCCCTGCTCCCAAGCTCTCATTTCTGCCCCTTCCCTCATGAGCAGCAGTAGCAGTCACACAGCTACTCAGGGTCAGGAAACTGCTGTGAATCCAGCTGGGAAGCAGGAAGGTTAAGTTTTCCTTCAGGTCAGCTGCCCAGTGTAGTTTGCTGTGTGGATGCCTGAGCAGGCTTGCCTGGCTCAAGGGAAGGAGTCGGGCAATCTAGAGGAGCAGTCGGTGCTTTTGGGGGCACTGCAGACTCATTTACTGATGCCAGCTTGAGCTGGCAGTGGCACAGCTTTGATGAGAGAAGGCAATGTCCAGTATTGGTAGAGAGCTGTTGTTACTGGCTACCAGGAGACGCTGCGTGGAAAAAGTGAGTCTAGTCCTCAGCTGTCACAACAATGCGTGACCCTGTTTGGATGGATGGGACTCTACCATCGGAGCAGTGCAGCCTTCCTGTGAAGGGCAATCTGCACTAAAGGGGCATGTACAAAGCCAGCTGTCTGGCTATATGACAAGGACTGAAAACAGTACAAGGAAAAAATCTTTCTTATATCCTCTAGCATAATGTGCTGACACTAGTATTGGTAGGATGTTATCTTGCTCAGTTGATGGAAACTGAGGTTTGTTATTTTAAAAACCTTGTAGCAAGCTTATTGGGATGCTATGAATCCTAAAGCTGTGAAACACCAAAACATATTGGAAGGCACAGTACTTTATGCTTCTGTGCATAGACTTAGATGTTTGCTTTGGCTAGAACTTCTCCAGTAAACAGTTTGAAGGGGGGGGAAAAGCCCCCCACTGTTACTCTTAGGTTCCCCTGGAAGTCTCATGCTGATTGTGACTGCTTGGCTCTTTTATGATAGTACTTGGAGAGAGAATAATTAACTACAAAATGCCTGGAGGTTTTCAGTCTTAACTTTCATCCTCCAGCATCTGTTGTGTTAGTATAGAATCCTCAACAAATTCTCGCTTTGTAATATTAAACAAAAATACAAACCCTGAGTAGCCTCAGCTTCTGTAGCAATACAATTCTGAAGCTGTCCTGTTTTATCCTCATCTTGCCTCACCTGCAGTCAGTGGACATAAGACATGAGACTGATTGAGTTTTTCAAAGTTGCTGGAGGGCATTTGCTATAGATTCATATTGCACCAAAGTGCTATGAATGTTTTATAAACAATTTATTTTTCCCTTTGCCTTTAAAACTTGAAAGGATTTTTCCTGGAAGGGTATTTCTTTTTTATCTCTTCAACTTCATCCTTTTTTTCTGAATTTATAAGTTATTTTGAGATGCTACATTTTGTTGTTGACAATCCTACAGCTAAATGCCAGGAAGGAAATAATGGCAATAAAGTATCATTATTAGAGACTTGCTGTGGTAAAAAACTTACTGAGTCTAGGGAGCAGGGTAGGAAAGCTTAGAGTAGTACAAGACAGCAAAATAATACCGCCGTTAAGAGATGGCGTTTGACATGGTCTTTGGAAGAGAGGGGTGGACAGCAATAAAGAGCTGAGAATGTAAATAGCTGTAGCATGCAGTAACAGAGAGGTGTAAATAGCATAGGCTGACAAGGGAACTCATCGCTCCTGTGTAAGCAAGGAGCCAAAATCATTGATCCATGGATCCATCTGACGTGGCTTTGTTCTGTGGCATTGTGCATCTCCGTTACCAGCTTTATACCTAACCTGGAGATGTTTTCCAGCTGGAACACTGGCAATGTGACGGGGATCCTTGTGGGTGCTCAGCACCCTGCAGTCACCTGGGGATGTAGATGAGGAACAGATAGAAGCACTTAGGGGAGTGGATGAGGTACACATGAGTTTGGTGTACACAGTTGACAGGATGGGCTGCATGGTCCACGTTCTTGTGTATGCCTCTGTGTCCCATGAGCTGCAGCTAAGGAAGAAGTTTTCTGGAAATTTCTACTGCCTTCTGCATGAGCTTGGAAAGAAAAGGTGCAACAATTTCTTTTTATTCCCTGCATGCTTACCTTTTCCCTTTGTGCAGGGTCAGACTTCAGTGATTTGGGGAAATTCTGAGGAAGGATATTAAAGGAATTATCTGGATATGGTCTTGAGCAGCTGGCTCTGGGTGACCCTGCTTGGGCAGGACAAGACTGACCTCCAGCAGTCCCTTCCAGCCCCTGCCATTCCATCAATCTCTGGAGTATCTGACCTGGAGAGGGGTGAAAGGGCAAATCTTACCAATGTTGGCTGATTCATGTCTCTCAGCTTCCAGGATTTTAAAAAGAGCTTTTAAATGTTTTTATAGCAGTAGCATCAAATTCAAGGCAATGGATGACTACCCTTCATGTGTTTTCATGATTTCTTTGTGCAAACTACAATGCTATAATGTCATTAAATGTGGCAAAGAGAGGTAACATGATCTGCAGGGGAATTTTCTGTGTTACATTTTGCATTCATATTGCAAAAATATCTGGCAGTTTGACTGCCTGCTGTACTGAATTCCTAATTAAAGGTAATTGGGAAATGTGTCATAGCAGCTTTGAAAGTAATAGTAAAAGTAGCAAGTACAGCAGCAGTTTGTTTCCTTCCTGTATCTCTTAGATGATTGTGCATTGTTGTTGACATGGAGGCAGAGTCTGATTTACTATTCTGAATTAGAAAAGCTTTCTTTTACATCATAAAGCTGTTGCTACTATTGCGAACAGAGTAATTCCAGGTGTTGTTTACCAAGCTTATTTTCCCCCCAGTATATCTTTACCTGGTGAATTGATGAGAATTAGATTTCAGTTTTCAGATGAGGTCATGCTATTTTGTGTGTCGTGGGATTGTAGTGCTTTCAAAACTATTCTTAGGATTTTGTAGGCTACACAGACAACTTGATGTGTACTTGTAGATCATTTGGGGTTTGTTAAGAGTTCCATGAAAACCTTGGTAGTGTCGGTTTTCGTGTTTTGTTTCCCAAATGTATTGGCATCCTAGCAGGAAAAGATGTGGACAATATGTTTGCCTAGGATGCCGTAACCTTATTCTGAATTTTAACTGTTCCTTTTAGTAACTTCCTCGAGTATTGAAGTGTTACCCTGTGTAGCTTCTGATACCCAAGAACTGAAATGAGACCTGGCTAATGGGATGGTGGTTGTTGTCCTGGACAGGAGCATTTGCTCTTATTGACCTGACAGTAAGAGGATGTACTGTAGAGAGTGTTCTGACCACACAACTATAATAAGAACATCAGAACAAGCCCACATGACTTTGTGTGTAAAACCAGCGATGGAGCCCTGTTTTCCCAGGATTGGCTGAATGTGTGCCTGAAGATGGGAATTCCTTGTTCTCCTTTGCTTGCATGCATGGCTTCAAGTGTGGGGTTTAATTGCTGGCTGGGGTTAAACCGCAAGTGCTAAGTGTTCCTACTTAACCCAAGGAGGCTCCTTCCATTGCTGATCCTGCTGTAAGTGAAGACAAACACATCACCTGAAGTGTTCTGGCACTAATCCTGCTAGAGGAAGAATCTGGTCTGTGTGGGCTGTTGGCTTATTTGTCTGTTCACAGTTGGGTTGAACTGGGAGAGAGGAGCAGCCCAGGAAGATTGGGATGTTTGTAGGCTGCAGCAAAGAAAGCCTTAGCAAGGTCCTGGGAGCCTGCAGTGAGGGGCCAGGAGCATGGAGTGAGGCCTCGGGAAGACAGGAAAACCTCCAGCACCAGAAGGGGCATGATAGTGTTTGCTGCAGCTTACGTCTTTGACTGTGGCAGAAAGAGGTGAAAAATTTGAGCTTGTCTGACCATGTGAGTGACATGGAATATCCTTGAGGGTGCCTGTGAGTCCCACTTTTTCACCAGATTATTTCTACCTGTTCTTTCCAGAGGCACATTATGGATTTTCAACCTCCATGTCCCTGTCTCTGTGTAACTCTCCTAAAGCTTTCTGCTCTCTGTCTATTCAGTAACTTGTTTTTTGTGTCAGGTAGAAAGCTCTCTGTTGGCTTCAGCTCTCCATTTCTTCAGATCCGACCATACCATAGCTCATAGATGTTACAGTAAATGTAGGGAACAGGCATTTAGATAATTAACTAAAGAAGAGTTTTGTTTGTAGTGGTGATGGTTTAGTTAGAAATCCCAAGAGGGAATGAGGAGCTAATTGATACCAATTTAGTACGTTGTTTGTATTTTCTTGTTGCTGTTTTGGTTGGGATTTTGCATAACATACTTCAAAATGTACCCGAAGCAATAGTTGTGTCATGCATGTTGTGCTTTACTGATGTCCTTCCCCCCAAGTTTATAAATGTAATCCATATGTGTGTTCATCTTACCAAATATTCAAGGACTGTAACTGTAGTGTAGTTACACTGTAATTGTTCTAGTTCCAGTACAGTTTTATTTTATCTCTCTAAAATCTGGTACGTGGATGAATAGTCCTTAAGAACCTTTCTGGTTTTTATATACGTTACATTATAAATAGGACTAAAGATTTACTTGGATATAAAATCCAGTAAACAGAAGGTTAATGACATAAGGTTCTGGTTTATATTGTAACTTTAGTATGCAACTAATTTGATTTTTAATTATGGGTGTTGTATTTAGACACAGGGGCTTTCTATGTTGAACACCTTTTGAGATCAAGTCCTTTGACTGTATAAGTCCCTGGAGAGTTTTCTTTATGCCTGCATCCTCTGGGAAGCTGTACTGTAGCTGTGGGAGTGTGAGGTATGCTGCATGGCTTATCCCAGTTTGATCAGCAAACCCAGCTATCCCCAGTGGGAAGACGTGTTATCCCAATGTAGTTGGTACAGTTGTTGTGCTGTGATGGAGCATTTACACAGCCTAAGAAAATGTAGAAAAGGTTTCCATCTCTAAAAAGCTTTGTTGTGTGGAGAGATTTGGAACACAAAGGTAAATATGTTTATAGTGAGCTGTGCAGGTAGCTGAGCTCCAGTTCTGGACGGAGCACTGTTGAAGATACGACTTCTACTATGTTTTGTTTTGTTATTTTATGCTCAAAACCATTATAAGCAGAACTCAGAATATTCATGTATCAGTAAGTCTTGAGGATTATTTTAGCCTTCCATTTTAAGCATATGCTTATCTTGAAATCAAAATTTTATTAGAGAATGCATTGCTCAAGACTTGGTAAACTTGGGTGACTTGCTCTGTGCTTTCTGAGCAGAATCTAACTGTCCCCCATATATACAAACTGTGGCTACAAAGAAAGTAGTTGTTTACTTAGAACACTCAAACTGCAACTAAAATTATTTAACGTAATTGACCAGTGTTATGATTTGCAGGATCCTAGGTGAGGTCCTGGATAATAGGTGTATATCTAATACAAAAAACACAGTTTGAGGAGCAGTGGTTTTTTGTTGAGTCAAAAAATGCACTTTCAGTTCTTGAAATAAACTAGGGGATTTGTGCAGTCCACCCCCATACCTTTGAATATCATATCCAAAACCTTTTCTGGGTCACTTACAGACACTGTTTCCAACAAGGCAGAAACAGAAATGTTTGTTTATTCTCCATGCTTGAGTTTCAGTAGTGCAAAATAAAGCAAGTGAAAGTAACAGAAATTGTGATTCCATGCACATCGAACACCTGCAATCCAACCTGCAAAAAAAGTCCAACATATTTTGGGTTCTGCTGTCTGTTTCACTTGTCAGGTCAGGTGAGTGAGTTCTGGAAGGAAAGTGCTGTTGGGTGGATTTAAGAATCAGTCTTTTAAGTGTTCAGCCTATTCTGTTGTCTGTCTCCAAATAATAAAGAGACTATCCACCCAAAAGTAAATACTGAATATTTATCTGTGTTTTCAGTTCTTTTGTGCTTTTTTGACATTTTAAACTAAAATAATGGGAATGTTTGTTTTGTTAAAGATAACTTTGTGTGCATTTTCTGTAGCAGGGTTCCAGATGCATTCAGAAATGTGCGTGTAGTCCCTATATAAAACCAAAACACAGATGTGTACAGGGGGAGGAGGAGCTTTAGAGGACTGCTTGGTGTATGTGGGTTTGGTTTGTTTTTGTTCCTGAAGAGTGCATCATGCCTTTCAGCAGGGCTGGACTATGTTGGAAGGTGTGCTTTTGAATGAAATGACCCAATTTGTTTTAATAAAATACAAAAAACTTATCCCAGTGTTATAATAACATTTCTGTGTACCACTGGCAGCCACTGCCCAGGCACCAGGAGATAAAGTCACGCAGAATTTAGTTTAATTTCTTGCCTGGTGTGTCAGATTAATAATGTTTGTAGAATTGCTGGCTTACCCCCTTGCCCACAGTTCTGTTTGTTCTTGAGGGATTATTTTATTTGTGTGCTCTTACTTTAGTCACAAGTTCCTTGGCCAGTAGCTTCTAATAACCATGTAGAAGTTAAATTTTCCCTTAATTGTTGGTTTCAAGAAGGCCTTTGCTAGATGTGAGGGTGAGGTAATATAACTCTTTGTTCACTGATGTTTTTTTCAGAGCTTCAAGTTGCCTCATAATCTCAGAACAAGTAAACCCATATGTAACTTACCAAACATAGTCAAGCATGTTCACTATTAAGCCAAGTGCCTTGACTGAGATCCCTCCTTCCTACTTTAAATTGTGGGAAAGGAGAAAGAAATAGAATCTTAGTCAGTTCTTTAAATACTAGTTCTGCCAAAATAGAGATTACAGATAAGACTTTGAAATTTTATCTTGGCTCATAATTTGTCTTAATTGTTTTCACCACTGCATTTAGTATTTTAGGGATTGCTGAGTTCTTATTATTGCATCGTTGTTTCTCGTTGGATTTTTGAATCTCTGTCTGAAGCAATAGGTGTGTTAATCTTGAACATAATGTGAAACTTTATGGTCATGTACCACCTGTACATTTACCTCCTCCTAACTATCAGTACTAGATAATGCTGCTGAGATAGCATTTTCCGTGATGTTGTGAGGAGAGGAGTGGGCTGTGGATGGAAATTCTCCTATGTTCAGAAATGGATGAAAGTTTGTGGAAGTACGATCTTGCTTTGTCTTGATATGTCACTTTTGATATAATGATTAAACAATCTCCCTTTATTCTGCATCTACTTTCAGCTGTTTTCAGTGGGGGCTAGATTTCACCTTTTCAATTTACAAAACAGTAAAGTTGGTTTTATTAACAAATATAGCCAGGAATTTATTTACTCTTGTAATGCACTTAGCCGTTGTGTAGAATGTGTCTGTATTGTCTAGAGCTGTTATCAACATGACCTCAATTTTATTTATTTATATTGACTGAAATGCGTTTTGTGATTAAATGTGTTGTATACATGATACTCAGCTTTCAAAGCTTTTAAATTGTTATGGGTTTTTCATATCTGTGTTATTGTAATTGCTTTATAGGCCAGATGCCAAAGCAACAGTGTCACATATCGTTGCACCTTTTTACCATTATAGTGGGGTATTTTTGCTTCCAAGTTTGCTTTTTGAGTTAGTAGTAAATAGATACACTTTTTTTTGCAGAGCTTGGGTATATCTGGATATTTAAGCTCTCCCACTGTGTTAAGAGAAATACAAGGCACAGCTTGATAGAAATAAGTTCCCCACGATTTTGTGTTAAAAGAACAAAAACAAGCAGACTGCCAGCGGGTTTCTGTGGTTTCTTTAATAGGACCCTTGTGTCCTAGTAGTGACCTGGGAAATCCTGTCATGATGTTGTTGCATTCTGTTTACATTTCTATTACCTTTCTTAGATTACCCTGGGGAAGTGAGTCACTCTTGCCCCAGAAGGAATTGATGTCAGTATTTATCATATAATTATTCTGTAACTTCATTTCAGAACAACAGTAGTTCAGGTTGGAGGGGACTTTAGGATGTCTACAGCCTTTTGCTCACAGCTGTTTGTTTCAATGCTCAATTTCAAACTGAACTCTGACCTTTCTCTGAACTTTGACCAGTCAAGTGTTGAAAATCCACGGGCACAGACTGCACAAACTCTTTGGGCAACTTGTGCCACAGCTTGACTGACGTTGGTGTGAAATTGCTCGTGTGCATCTGTGCTGTCTCTCATCAGCTCCTCCCTCAGTCTCTGACTGCTGTCAGAATACCCTTCCACCATGCATGGCTATGAAGAGCCTGTCTCTGCCATTTTGGTAATCTCCTGCATGTTGAAGGGCTATCTTGGGGCCCTCTGAAGCCACCTCTTCCCCAGGCTGAAAAAGCTCAGTTCTCTCTCCTTCCTTGCAGGGTAAGAGCTCTAGCCCATAAGCATCTTGGTGGCCTTCTGCTGAACGTGCCTTATTTATTGTTAGCTCTCTTGTATCAGAGAGCCCAAAACTGGACACGTGGACACAGTTTTCTTGGTGTGATCCAGCAAGTGTCACATCTTACTCTGCTCAGCTATGGCCGTGCTCTTTGAGCCCACTGTGCTGTCAGCTTTTATTGGGGAATGCTGCTGACTCGGGGCAGGGTGTCAGGTCCTTTTCCAGCAGAGCTGCCCCCCAGCCAGCCGCTTCCCAGACTGTGTCATGATGGGTAAGTTACTCCACCCCAGGTACAAGACTGGTTTTTAGATGTTCAGGTGATCATTTTTGAAAGAAGGAAGAAAAACCTCGGGTTCTCTTTGATCAAAACCAGCTGGACATGAGTTTTCTTCCTTACAGTCCCAAGCAGTGCAATTTCTTTGTGATGTAGCATGAGGTGTTTAGTTTACTAACAGCTTGGAAAAAATCCACCTTCTAAAAGCTCAGAAACCAGTTTTCTGTGTGTTGTTTTGTTATCCATGTACATACCTTGATTATTTTGTTCAGGTATGCTTAGAAACTGGTCACGTTACATAACTTAATTGGGATCAGTGTAAGATGCACGAGATAGTTTTGATTTTAAACAAAGACATGAATTCTGATCTCTAGAAATGACAGACTCAAATGACACATTGATGTACAGTTCACCTTGAATGTGACCATTCAAGGTGGCCATGGATTCTGTTACACTTCCTTTAGCAATAAAATATGGAGCTACAGAGTTCCACCTTCCTGTAGCAAAACTCTGGTCAAGTTCTAAACGATGTTATCCTGGGGTGAGCTCTTTCAGCTTTGCTGTAGTAGCTTACACTAGGGCAGAACTGACCCTTCTGTTTTTGGAGGTAAATTTCTCAAGCATGTTTGAGAAATATTTGACTGAACTTGGCTCTGCTGTTACTGTGTCAAGTTGGTGTATTTGCCCACATAATTTTGTTGGAAATCAATCTGCTAGATGTGTAAATGAATGTAAAGCTGGGTGGCCAGCTCCTGTTCATCTGAGAAGAAAGATAATCACCAAACAGAACTCAAGCTATTAATTAAGATATTTTTCTTGTTTTGGTTAGAGGGGCCAACAGTTTTTGGTATTCAGAATATCCTTATATTTAATTTCTAAGAAATTTCTAGTTTTCTTCTGCCATAGTCACTGCCATAACATACCTTTGCCATTGCTTCTTTCCTGTTTCTTTTTTAATTGAAAGACTGTAAAAGTATTCTCTTGTAATGTTAGTCCAACCCTGCATATGCAGTTTTCACTCTTGGGTTATCTCCTTTTGCCTGACCTTGGGCTGCGGATGATTCATCCTTCCCTAAAGGCACCATCTCACTGAACGCTGCTTCCCTGCCTCGTGTGACAGGATGCGTGTCTGTTGTCTCCAAGTTGTTACTTCTGCAATAAAGGAGTACCTGTGCCATAGTCTTGAGCTGACTGCGTGAACAGCGTCCAGGTGTGGGCTTGTGGGCCTGTCGTGGTCGTGGTGTTTCGTTTTTCTGCCCCCCACAAGCCCTGTTTTAGCCCATTATGCACAGGAGTATGTCCCTGAAAGCTGCATGTCCTGTGCACACCTCAGATTTCATTTTAACTTACCTGTATTTTTATGTAGCAACCAGCTGCTCAGAAGTTAGATAGTAGAAGGTAGGATTATCTTATTACTGTCATCCTTTTGCTCTGTCCTCAAGCTTCTCTCAACTTGTGTAATCACTGCTCTGTTAAACTTTAGAGACTGGTTTTCACTTGATGGGATGTATAAAGTATGATGTACTTGATGAAGACATATGGATATTACTGCTGTGCAGCTAATAATAGCAGATGCTGTCCTCACCTAAGTTCTGCTCACAAGTCCAAGGATTTATTTGAAAACTGTCAATTTAGCTCCTAGTGAAATGCCCCAGCAGTGAGCAGGAATAGTAGCAGCTTTCTGGTAACCTGAACTGTGAGATTTGTGTGCAGAAATACAAGTGGGAAAAAAGTAATAATGGAATTTGAACAGTCTAATATGCTGTAATAAGGTAGAATAAGGCTATATTTAGGCAATTACAAATGTTAACTTTGTTTTAGATCAGGAAGCTGTGATGAAACAGAGACTTCTGATGAGTTTTGCTCTCATTGTTTCTTGAGGCCAATTCAGATGATAAATCTACACTATGAATGATAGTTGTAGTGACATAGAAAAGCTAATAAACTTCATGAAGCCTAAAAAAGTGGTGTTTTCAACTTGGTCTCTTGTTGGTGAGACTGAGTGTGTCCCGGTGTTACGTTTTCTTTTCCTTTTTTGATTTTTTTCTTCTTTTTACAGAAGAAGAGGGTTTAAAGTCTCTATTTTACTTACGTGATAATGTAGATCTTCAAGTTCCTTAGACCATATTGAGAGTACACAGTCTGAACCACCGTGCATGCTGTGGATCATGGCTTTGGGACAGTTCCAGATAGAACAAAGCTCACAGGAGATCTGTGCTTAGCCAAACTTCAGCAGCCTTGCTTGGCTCCTCAGTCTTATACCTTGACTTGGTTCCCAGGCAGGACAAAAACATGTGGTCTATAGTGTGCTCTGCAACTTAGATATGACAGGATTTTGATTGCATTGCTATCAATCTGAATTGTCCTGTGGTATGTTTTTCTATGAGTTCTTTCCACACTTATGGAAGCCATGTTTATCCAAAGTGGAATTAAGTCTTTTCTTAGTAGGCTATTAAGCATTAGAGCAATTTACCAGGGGAACCATAAGGAACAGTGTCACCTTTAATGTTTAATTCAGGATTAGCTGCCTTTGTGTGGGATGGAACTGATTTCACTTGCAGCTGTAAATTTCCTGAGGGAAGCCTTAGGTAAATGCTCTGGTTGGTGTTTTTGGGGTGGTTAGAGGTGATGGTTTGCAGCCCTTCAGATGTGCCAGCCTCAGCCCATCAGATGTGCCAGTGCAGTCTCTGTGCTGTTAGAGAAGGGTGCCTGCCTGCCTGGGCTGTAGTTACTGCAGGCTCCGGGACTTCATTTCCAGAGATATCTGGAGTCACCAGGATTTCTAAATGCACCCATCTGATAAAGTTGGCTACATTCTGTAACAGTTCACCTCTTTATTGCATTTGGTGAGACAAAAGTTGGTTCTTTTTATCTTTGGCAAGGTAACAGATGCTGATTCTGATACTGAAACAGCTTTTTGCACAGTCTCCTTGTTACTTTTGGCAGACCCAACATGGTAAATGTACCAAAACAAAGAAAAAAATGCAGTAAGAAAAAGACTTTATTGTACTCGATCAGAAATAGTTTGACTTTCAGTTAATATCTAATTAGAGGCTTAAACAGAAAAGTTAGAAATTACCTGTTTAGTATTTCGGTCTTGATGGATACATTTTAAAACCTGAACTAGTTAGTGTGATGAATCAAAACAGAACCAATGTGACCTAAGAATTATTGAGATGAAATTCTGAGCCCCTGGCTTAGCAAATTGATCCTGTGAAATTGGGTCAAGCGTGATAGGAATGAAAACAGTTAAAGCCTCAACTCCTGCAAACTTCTTGCATTTACAAGTGTTGGGGAAGCTGCTGTAGGGCCAGTCAGAATTGGGCTTTTATATACTGCACTGCATGTGGCAAGTTATGTGTCTTGGGTATTGCTATTGAAATAGAGAAACTGGAGGTGATACTGTGTGTGCAGCTGTACAGGGATTGGCACTGATCTGACTTTTTGGATGTTCTGTGCATCTTAACAAAATGTATGATTTAGACAGAAATATATGTGCTGATTGCTTGAAACCTGCTTTCCAACGTTTTCAAATGCTTACAGTTAGAATTGGAAAAAATACTAATTACAACTTGTATCCCCACTTTTCTAAAAAAGTCCCCCAGTACGTAGGTGATGCCTGTTTGATGCCAGCCTTGATGCCTTTTGCTCCTGGCAGTATTAGAGTTTCTGCTCTTTTCCTGTATTATAACAAATGTTAGCAAGTCAGGAGCCCAGCTAACCAAAACAGGGAAGGTGGAATTCTCGTTGTTACTGTACCAGCATATTTGGGTCTATAAAGGTATTTTGCAAAGTCTTTTTATGACTCTTTCCAGGACCAATGTGCAGTTTGAATGGTTTCTTCCTTTATCAGAAAGCAAAAGATAACTTGTAATCTATTTTATTTGGGATGTTGGTTTTATTCTTCTTCTCCTGCTGCTTTTCCTTTGCTTTTTAATTCTCTCCCATGCTCAGCAACAAGGGTATGTTGTTTTTATTCTTCCCATGTTTTGTTTTACATGGTGTTTTGTTGTCTTAAAATTATTCTCCCCTTGATAAATAAGCAGTATTCAGAAGGGAGAAAAGGTTAATGTTCATCTTCTACCTGGCATATGTGTTAGTTTAATTTTAAAATGTATATAACATCTATAAACGTCCGTATTAGGAAAAAACCTCTCTAGCTAATTGAAGAAGTATCTATAGAAATAATCACTTTGGGATCCAGTGTTTGCATCTTCAGTTAGTCTTTTCTGAAAGAGATTACATCTACCCTCTTCATGTGAATATAATTTCTGGTTTTTGTCTGAACTGATTTAGCACTGTCAGTCTGCTGCTTTTATCTAGGTGTAGTATTTGTTATGTCCCGTGCCTCTGATCCTAAAAGACACACCTCTTGTCCTGGCAAAACCTCCCACTTCTACATGGCAGAGGCTGATATTCTCTCTTTCAGTGGAGATACTCCATAATAAGCTCTTCATGTTAAAGAGCTTAAGCTCAGAACTGATGTTTGCTGTTCTGGTATGTGTGTGCCTGAAGTGTGTGTCAGTAAAAACCTCCTTGTATTTGATATCTTGCAAACCAGAAGAGTATGAGTTCTCCAAGTAAAAATAAAATGTTGGGATCTTGCTGTCCTATTCCATCAGCTTCTTAATTTGTGAAGCTAAAATGGAAGTTGGCCTAAGCAACATCCGACTGATATTTCTGCTTGAGAACAGAACCAAAAGCTGAGCAAAGCTTTCGTTTGGAGAACAGGAATGCTGCTTTGCTATGTTAAATAAAACATAAGATTTGATTTCTGAAGAAATAGTTATTTAGTTGGTTTTGTCTATTTTTGGTACAGGTTATTAATGCTGCTTTAGCTCTTGCTGCCAGACCAAAAAGTCAAGTTGTGAAAAACAACATGGAGATGTATAGGAGTACATGGGAGACTCACATCCGTGTTCTTACTGAAGCTGTGGATGATATAACAAGTATTGATGATTTCCTTGCTGTATCAGGTATGATAATTTTCAGAATCCAATTGTTCTTTTATATGTTTTGAGAACTTTTTATCACTTTTCAATAGGAAACCGGTGAAAGGTGAAGTTGTATAAGGATTTGTGAGACCATTGCTGCTGTTTAAAATGTCCCCTCCCAGTGGATATTCCTGCTGTGCACGGTGTAGAGCTGGCCAGAAGTCACTGGGGCTGGCCGGGTGGGTGTGGCAGGGGTACATTTATCCATCCTCACAGCTTCATTCACCTCCGCAGTTTCAAATCCTCTCTGCAGCTGTGAGAAGTCTCCAAGGAGAGGAAGTTGCATATCCCTGTGTGTATATCTTAAACAAGAGGTTCTTGTGATACCCTGTGTTCCAGTTACTCTGGAATGCACAGTAGAATTTCTGGAGTTTTCAGTCACAGATATTTGTCACACAGAATGGACTTACAGATCTCTTCAGTGAAGAGGCCTTGGGTAATAAACTGTATTTACTGAAGCAGTGAGTGTCTTCAGCTTTTAAAAAGAAGATAGAAAACAGTTGTTTCACTTTTTGCAGGTTAAAGTTTCCAGTTCTGAAGTAAGGTTCTGCCCTCACCGATGAAAACTATTCAACAAAAACATTTCACTTGCACAGTGCCTGTTTTTTGTGTTGTTGCTGCTAAAATACACCTTCACATGCATAGTTTAGAAATCTTTATATTGTAAAGCACATGTAAATTTGTTTAATTCTACTTTTTTGATTTCTCTTAAAGTAGCATAACTTGGAAAGGAAGGAAAAATTTGTCTCATCTTCATTAAATGTGGTTTAATTCCTATGTTATCCGTATGGTCAGTGGGCCCTGTGCTTGCCCAGTGCTCTCTGGGCATGTCCTTTGGGCTTAGTTCCATTTGTTAGGACTAATTGGTTTGTGCAGCAGTAGGAAACATGAATAGTTCTGCACATGTCAGTAGTTTGAAACTCTTGTAAATGAAGTCAGAACTAAATTCATATTCCTAAGTTATGCTTTGCTCGTTAAACATGAGGGTAGACTCTTGCCTAAAAGGAGGCAGAGCTTGGGTATTCATTTGCTCTAAGGCTTGTTTGCTATCTTCATAAATATTTGAGTATCTTCACTGTGGGGACTGGAAACTGCTGAGTGGAGTCCCAGTAACTGAGTGGTGTTTTATTCTGTTGTCAGCATGTGGATAGCACAGTGCAAAAAGCATGAGCAGAGATGGCTGTTCAGGCCCTTTGTGGGTCTGCTGATGTGGGATACAGCCTTTTCCTCGGGGCAGGGAAATTCTCCTTGTTTACAAGGTCAGCTGGTGTACCTGGCAAGTGACTTAGGTCTGAGTGTAGAAGAATTTACTGCAAGTAGTGTGGCCTCATTATTCGTAGAGTTACTCTCCTGGTGTATCTCAGCATCTTAGTGCAGAGAAGCATAACCTGGGAATTATTTTCTCCCTGTGTAAGTTAGCCTTTAATGGAAGCGCTTTATGAACCTGCCTCTTGCTTATAGTGCACATCTTTCAGAAATTTCCTGAAATTTATGCAGGTATAGCTAAAGCTGTTAATAAAGAGATGAAACAAGTCAATTGCTAATGAATAATATACATTAATCTCTTTAAAACTCGGGAGATTTCATAGTAGGTTAAAAATCTTCAGTCAAATTCATTGAGCTAAATGTTTCTTTTTATCTATACAGCTATGATTCATTGAAATGGCACCTTTCAGATTTTTTTTTTCAAAATTTCTTGGGCTTGAAGAATAAAATTAAGCATTCCAATAATAAATGTGTAAAAGAAAAATCTGTCATCAGGGCAGCAACGGATTTCAGAGAGGACTCCGGGCTTTTTTGTGTATTTTACATTCCTTGGTTGAACACAGTTGAATGACTGACAATATTTCACAGAAAGTAAAAGCAGAAACTAGTTGAGGTAGCACTGATGTGTAGGCCTGCATGTCATGAGATCCAAAAAAGGTAAACATTCCTATATTTGCTTTAAACTGTATGTAGAACATCTTCTGTAAGCTTTGGTGGAACCCTTTGGCACATGTTAATTTAATTTGTTTAAACTTCAAGAGTCATGTTTGTTCTTAAGCGATCTGTTGAGATGTTTCTCTATGGCAGTGTCACCTTTTTGCTTTGGGAAGATTTTGTTTTATTAGCTCATGTACAAAAAAGTAATTATTAGGAGTAATTGTAAGGAGCAGTGCAAGCCACTCTTGGTCTCCTCCACAGGGTATTAGCACTATTACTGTGTTCTGAGGGATTAAAACATTCATACATTTCTCTGTCTGAATAGAAAAGTTAGAAATGTAATAGAAGATGGTATCTATCTTTTTTTGGAAATTACCTGGTAATTAGGAAAGATAATGTGCACTGAGGATTTTGCATCATTCTGAGAGGAAAGGAATTCCAGAACTGATATTTAGTGGCCCTGTTTTTTCTACAGAAAATAGTATTGTACATCACATGCCAACATGGGCATGCAGGGCCAAAAATACCTTTTTAACATATTTCTTTCAGAACAGATTCTGTGCTGTGTCAGCTCTTCGCTTGTGAGTTGGATTGGCTGAGTTTGCAGGTGCTGAGGGAAATGATTTGTCCTGGAGTGTCAGGATTGTATTCAAAGTTATAGGACACTTTTAGGAAATACAGTAAACACGCCTTTTCTAGTGGTTCTGATGATTCAAAACTCTGCATCGTACAAGAGAATTGCCTATTTTAAAGTTTATTTTAAATTTCTTCTCTGACTGATTGATAGGTCAGATATTTCTGACAATCCTGCCTGTCCCACTGGCACTCAGGGAAGGAGAATGGTGAGCTTTTGTTTTTTGCTTGTTTTTGGGGGGGTTTTGGTGTTGCTTTTGTTGTTGTTTGGGTTTGGGTTTTTTTTGGTTTTTTTTTTTTTGAGGTTCTTATAAATGACATTTAATAATAAACGAAACTTTTTCTAAGTGTATTGGTCTTTTCAGATTCACGTTTCTTCTTGAAATGGGATTTTTTTTTTTGTTTCAACTGGGTTTTATTCTTGCTATTTATATATGATACTGTTTTCAAAGGAAAATAGCATTACAGAACAAAAAAAAAAAGATGAAATCAGGTCTCTACAAGTGAAAAAGAGGTCTGATTGCAGATAGTTGAAGTGGAGGTCTGTTCCTTATAAAGGAAAGCAAGAGTTAATGACTTGTGTAAAAAAAGTCATTGTAATTATGAAACATTATAAATGATGATACTGTTGTTCATAGATTTGTTACACCTTGTAGGAACAGAGAATCAGTCTCAGCCTATCGGTTTTGGATAGTTAATTTATGCAAGGAAGAATGTGGGTATTAATCTTTACAACCCACTGACATTAAGTTTAAAAATTACTGTCATCCATTTATCATGATGATATGAAGCCTACAGATTCATAAATTAAAATGTGCTGTTGCATTTGATACATGAATTTCCAGGAAACCAGTTTTGTTATGTTTGTAATTGCATTCATGTTGATAAATCCTAAGTTTTATCTTCAACTCTGCTCTTGTAAACTGACTCTTTATTGTCTCTTCCCTTACACAATTAGCCTGGAAACAGAGTTTGAGGCTCGTTTCCTAATGTTGATTCTTCTGTGTTATTTTATTACTCTTTTATTCAAAATTGTCTTAATGAACCTAGTGGGTATAGATGGAAAATCTGAAATGTCAGTATTTCCTTCCTTTATATCTACATCTTCTGCTCCTGATGATGGTGTGTAATTGCAATGACAGGTTAATTGCAATTATTAAGTATTTTAATTTTGTCATGAGTTAGAAAACCAGTGAGAAAAGACTTGGATCTTTTAGTCCCAGAGTTAACTCAACTTTTTCAAGGACCATATAGGTAAGAAAAGCATCAGAAGTGTGTTTATATATACAAAATTCTCAGGACCTGTGATTTTGTTTTTCCTTTCTGTTGTGTTCTTGAAGAGCTTGCATGACAGACCCCTGTGCTGCTTCTGTGTCCGTCTCTTAATGCCCTTGCCCAAACTGTGATTATGTCATCAGTTGGGCCTTCTCTTCAGCTTCCCCAATGCTGTCTTGAGTTTTGCTCTGTCATATCACAATGCTTAAATCCCTGTAATAGTAGCTGCTCTTTTGCCAAAATGGAAGTGCCATGTTTTCATAAAAACATTTCCTTGTCCATCTCTTTTCTCATTCCTCCTCATGCACGAATAAATGTCTCTTCTTCAAGTACTGCGTGCAAATGACACAGAACCTTTTCTGTTGTGTAAAATGAAGTCTGTGCTCTCTGCCCTTTTATATACCTTCTTAAAGTACAATTTGTCTAAAATGCATTTTGTCCCTTGAAATTGCATCAGCACTTTCAATTGAATTAATTTTTTTAAGATAAATGCATTCCAAATAATGGGTAATAAGTCATTAGACACTGAGAGAGTTTTGTCTGGTGTCCAGTTTGTTGTTTCCCTCCCAGAAGTTCTGTTTGCTGCTCTTTACCTGGTGAAGTCATAGTGAGTGCAGTGACTTACATGTCTGCCTCGGGTAAGGGTTTGTGTAATTCCCCCAGGCAGTTTCCACTGCTAAATTGATAATGGGGAATGTGGACATGGGCAAATCAATCTGCAGTAGAATCTGGAGAATCTGCTGCTTTTAGTACTGTGAACATTAAAGTATTTTGTAATGTATACACAGGTGCCCCACAGTTTGGCTCCTTACAGAAAGTGGCCTGAGGTGTCTTAAAACAGGTAAAGACTTCAGACGCTGCTGAGGAAGTTCTGGGATGGGATTAAGGATCATTCAAGATAACTTAAGTAGGCAAAAGGGAATAATATTTTAACTGAAGAATTGGGACCAGTCAGTGACTCCTGACAAGAGGGAGAGGAGCCATAGTTCACTTTCCTATAGTACTCTTGTTCCAGGGTGATGGGCTGACTTTCAGAGCAGATGCAGGGAAACCTTGCACATTTCTCCCACCAAATGGAGTAGAGAAGGTTACACTCCAACTGTGGAGTGTGCAAGGAATTCCTGAAAAGTCTGAAATCATGCAACCTGGAAATTTGTTTCCAGTCTCGTAATCCTTCCCTTGGAATCTAAAAATGAAGTTTTTCCAAGCATGGTGGGAAACAGTATGATGTCACAGTGTTAGAAAAGAAGTTGCCTTTTGATGTAAACCTGTGCCATCAGAAACTACGTTTAATTCAAGGAAAGAAGCAAAATATTGGATGTTACAGTAAAGCTGTTGGAGAAAATTCTTTTTGTGGGTGCAAACAGTCTTATGGCTATCAAAAAGAACAAGAGCTGAGACTGGGTATTTTTGACTGCTTTTGTTTGATTTCAGTGAAGATTCCTCAGTTAAACACCAGCAAAAATAACCAGGAAAAAAGAATCTACCTCATGTATTTTGTCCACAGACCTCTTTCTAAAGAAGTAATTTACTGATCACACAGAGGGAGCAACTATCCAGCTTCACTTCTTTCCCCAACATTTATAGCTCCAAATCTGGAGCTCCAGCTGCTGCTGCTGCAGTTTCTACTGCCGAGAGAGATCTTCGGTAATTGATTAGGAAAGAGGTGGACTTGATGAACGTGTGGGGGTAGCATGTACGAAATGGCAGAATAGAACAAAATTAAAGACTAAGAGGGATTAGAAGAGAACTCTAGAGATTTTCTACTGAAGCATCTTGTGCAGAGCAGGACAAACTTTCAATTTCCTACTGAAATTGCATTTGAAACTTCTTCAGTTATATGTGGTCCAGATCTTGGTTTTAATTTGGTCTTAGCTATTATTGTACAACAGAGCTTAAGCAATGCAACACTTAACTGGTATTAACCTACTGCAGTAAAATATAAAAAAAAAGTCTGCTGGACAAATCCCTTCTCTTGGTTGCATCACTGGGAGAAGAATGCAGTGCATCTGAATCACAGCAATGAAGAGTAGATTCATGTAAGTGTATTTCCATAAGATATTTTTTTGGAGTGTGGAGAATGGGGACCCAGTGCTTTATTTATTTCTGTGTAGTACTAAACCAGTTGTTGAATACTTTCAGAAGAGATCCTGACAGAAACCTTTTGGTTTGTTATACTTACTTTGGCTGGATTGCACAGAAGTCAGTTTCTGTTTGGTAATGTTCTTCTCCAAGCTGTTATGGGCTTTAAGTGTTATTTTTGGGTTTTGTTGCATCCTTTGGAAGAGCTATATGAGATGAGCTTTTTTGTCTCAACTCTATTCCTGTGTATATCGTTGGTGTTCTTTGTAGGCTGTATGTTAATGTCTGTTTTGATGGATGGCATAAAATAGCTGATTGAAGTTTGTGCAGTTCTCTGCTTGTATTCTGCTGGCCTCGGGTACCACTGATTGCACTAAGCAGTTGTCAGTCTTACGACACTTGCTCCTTGAGAGACCTTAAGTTATAGAGTTGCAGGCTTTTCGTATAATTGTCTCTGAATTAGTATCAAGTTTATGTTTGTTATGAATCATAACTTTTAAAAGAAAAGTAGTTCTGAATAGGTGATCTTATGTTTTTTACCAAGTCTGATGAGCATTTCTTCTTCCATCTGCAGCTGAATACATTTCCTAAGCTTAGTCTCCCTTGTTTTTCTTTGGTACTCAGTGGACAGAGAGGCTCATTTTGGGAGAGTGGCACTGCTTGTTCTGGATGATGCAGTCATTCTCTCCTAAATACAGAAAACGCTTGTTGAGATTAGACTAATATAAAAGGTGATTAATTCTCCCCTTGATCTTTCAGTCTGATGTATTTTCTGTAGCTAGGTTTTTTTCAAATCTGTAGCAGATCTGTAGCATTATCCAATTTTGTGCAATAGAGGCAGACCTTTCCTCTATTTTTTCAAAATTACTTTGCATCAGTCATTTTTTAAAAAAACCTCATGTGTCCTTTTAGTTCCTCTGCCTTTTTCCATCCCTAAATGCAATTATATGCAAGTACACTTCCAGGCTTTATAATACTCTCTGAATACCACACAGCCTTCCTTATCTCTGCCCTGTGGTAGTTACTCTGCTGTTGAACTGTTCTTCATTATCCAGTGTCGCATTCTGTGTAAAGGTGTTCTTAAGAAATAACTTCCTCCATGCTGCCTGTCCTGTTAATCGCTTCATATTCATTTAACTATGGTTGTGTCATAGTCTACCCAATGCTGCCTTTTTTTTTTTCCCAGAACCTCACATAATCTGGAAGAATAATTTATAGTTGCCGTAGGAGGCAGGCAGGGTGGGAACAGGCCAAGATAGGAAGGGGGTGTTAATATCTTTTTGTTATATATTCGAAGGAAGGAGAAAGCTCTGTTTTTCTTGTTTGTAACAGAAACAGCAAACTTGAAGATAAAAATAACTTAGGATTTAACTTATGACATTTTGAGAGAAGAGGATGCAGAGCTGCAGAGGTAGGTAACATATTCTCCTCTGTTCATTATATCTACTAACGGGTGGTCATGCTTCTTTTAGGATCTGTGATGGTTCCCACTGATGGTCACACACCAGCAAACTGCATCCAAATTAAAGTGGTAGTTACTCTGGAAAAACCTGTCCATCCCTACTAATGCTTCTCATATTCCACTGGAAGTTTTAGATATGCTTAGAAATTTATTTAATGCCAGCTGCTGAAATTAATGTTAAATATTCTGAAAGGTATCCAGTATTGTAGCATTTTGAAGTTTAGAAGCCATTTTATAAATGATTTCTTCTCATTTTATTCCTAAATTTGCTCACTTCTCTAGTAGTGTGCATTTCCACTGAAAGTTTCTCATTTCCTTCCTCTCTCACCCCAAAATCTTCTCATTTCTTTCCTTTGAAGTTTATATTCTAAAACTTCTAGCTCCTTCTATCTCCTTTTCTCATTAAAACCAAACAAAAAAGCCTTCTGCAAGATGCCAGTACGAGTGGGTAAGGCTGTAAAATTTGAATGCTTTGTCTGCTAATTTAGGGGAACCAACTTGCAAACAGAAACAGTGTATGACATCTCTGCGCTTTTTTCTTTTCTTTTTTTTTTTTGTAATGCACTTTATTGTGTTGTGGTTTAATCAGTGATTTAGGAATGCATGTTAGTGTTCATCTTGCTGAACAGCTACACTAAGCCTGCATTATGGAACGTGGCAGTCTGAGGTTATTGTGCTTCTGCACTTCTACAGGCAGAACTCTTTGTGCTTTACTGGTCACTTGTTTTTTGTCAAAATACACAGTTGCGCTCGAGTCAGATATGAAGTGTTGGTGTAATCTGGGCTAATCAGATTAGATAATGTAATAATGAAGTAATTTTCATCTTTGTGGATACTGAAATGCTTAGTCTGGACTCTGAGAGATCTAAGGGGCTCCCTAGTAGAGCTTGTTTGTAGAGCCAAGATCACCCTTCTTTTAACTTTGTGAAGTCGCTACATCTTTTACTATGTTAAAAAAAACAGCACTTGATGAGTAGCACTTCTGTGTATCATAAGGCCAGGTCTCAGCATGGAGATATTAATAGCATTATGTTTTAGATTTTGATCAGGCTTTGTTTCAGATTACTTTGGGCAGTTGTAGTCATTAAGATGGCAGTCTGGACAGAAGTCACTCAAACTGCAAAATATACTGTAAATACTTGGGCAAGGAGTAAAGGAATGATTCACATTTCTGTCTTGCTTATCTCTCTTGATATAATTTGTTTTCCATCAATGGTTTAAAGTTCTGGTTCAGTTTATTACCACTTTTCCAGTCCATGTGGCATGTTTACAGATGAATGCATCACAAAAATTGCCAATTACAGATTCGCCCTTAGCATAGCTATGGAGACCATGGGGGAAAAGCCCAAACCAACAAGATGCTATTCAGAGACTTAAGATTAAATTCGATGTTTTCATGCCGGTCTTCTGGCACCTGCAATAGCAAAATACCATGCCTGGCTTTTTGTAGGAGAAGAAACATAAGAATCTAAGTAGAGATGTATGCACTTAATTACAGTTCCAACAGGAAGGTAAATTACACAGTGGGTTTCAATAACTTTTATATCAAGTTTGTTCAGCCCAGCTGTAATGTGCTTCAGGATAAATATGAATTCGCTAAACTTAAAATGGTCAAGCTTCCTCTTCATTGTTCTCACCTGGCTTGTAAGAAAATGGCCTTGAATTTTTCCCTCTTTAATCAAGACTAAAAGCTGGATCTGTGTGTCACTGAGCATGCAAAGTTTGTTTTTGCTGGTACAGCTCTTAGCAGTTAATGACCCACCTGGAAATTCTGTCAAAATCATCATACCACTTTGCCCTCACTGGGAATATCCTCTATGTCTCCCTTCTCTTTCTTTTAAACTCCTTTTCTTCCATAACTTTATAATAGCTGTCATTTCAGCAATGTAGGGATGTATCTTGTGGAGGAGTAGGAGGCGTAGTCCTGCTGCTTACTAAAATGGATATTTTTAGATAGAGCTAAGGACAAGAACTATTTGCAGTATATAAGATATATCTTTACTGTCAGGTATTCTCTGGGAAATCACAGCATTATTTGCCTTTAATTATTGTTGAGCTAGTGTGCTTTTACTGTTTGCCTAACTGACTTCAGAAATTTCTGTGCTTAACAGTAGTGACTAGTTTATAGGTCAGTATTTTGTATAGGTGTAGGGTTTTTCATTTATTTGAGTTCATTGATGTTGAACTGGTTTGCTTAGTTCACTGATCACTTGGTACTGTGATACCATCTTCAGTTCTTTATTGTCAGCTTTGACTACCTGGAAGGAGAAAAGACAAGAAAAATTCCCTCCTTTATTACTTCAATAGTCTCCTTTTATACTAATTTTGAAAGTATTGAATTACACTATTTCAGAGCCAGTCCCTGTGGAGTGCTGGCTTATGGAACTGGGAAGACTGTCAGCCTGTTTCTGCCCCTTGTTTTCTCTTTTGTAAGAAGTAACACCAGTAAATCTATCATCTTATCCTGTGCCGT
This sequence comes from Edolisoma coerulescens, assembly GCA_013397115.1. Lineage (NCBI taxonomy): Eukaryota > Metazoa > Chordata > Aves > Passeriformes > Campephagidae > Edolisoma > Edolisoma coerulescens. The sequence goes on along the minus strand of VWZW01007790.1, from coordinate 114,893 downwards.
CTCGGAGCTCTCCGGGAATAGCAGCAGAAAGCCTTTTGGAAATCCAGTGTGCAGTTACCAACTGAAGTGCTTCTCTCACTCTTTGCTGGTGCCTGCAGTTTGTGATCACAACTTTCTACTCTACAGAGCTGCCTGGACTCTTCTTAATTATGTTGTGTTCCAGTCTCTCTCTGTTCTGGTTTTTATAGAAGTTATACCAGTTGCCAGCAGAAATACTATATGCAGGTTTCTGATTCCCCTGATTCTTACCAGCCACCTCAAAAGATACCACCACGGTAATCCATTTTTCTTACTCTGTTATTAAGATAAATAGAACTTGATATGCTTTGTGTCACAACTGATAGTTCAATGAGTAATTTTCAGTTTTCTTTAGAGGAATATCTTCTTCCTGGAAAGCTGTTATGGTATGCATTTTGTTTTAATTGAAAATCTAACATTGTCTCCTACCTCCCTTTGGTATCCCTATCCTTGCCCCAGAAGTAGTTTTCAGTCCTGATATGCTGATTTAAATGCAAATTGCTCTTGCAACACTCCTGGCTTAGACTCAAGGGCAAATATTACAATGAGTTACACTTGTTAGGCAGTGGATGTGTTCTTAGGGACTGCTTGGTTAGGTATGCCATGTCCTAGCCACCGGATCTGACCATGTGTCAGCTTGACCAGGCTGATTTTGGGAACTGTTCTGGCAAGTGTTGTCCCATGAAAACCTGCTATTCCAAATTAGTAATTTCTAAATCAAGATTTTCTGCTCTTGTTACTGAGGCAATGGGAACATTTTAGTGGTGAACTTCTGGAGACCTGTAGAGGGTAAGAGCGAATGGGACGCATGAAGTCACTGAGCAAGTAGGCAGGACTAAGGAGCTGAGTAGTGCAGTTCAGCAGTGGACTTGGCATTTCAATGACTTGAGGTTTCCATTCAGAATCTGAAATTTCATATTGAATTTCTGCTCTGTTCTTACTGAATTTCAGTAAGTTGTTGCTGAGACCTTGTTAGCTGTGAGATTTGTTTCTCATCATGGGCTTTACAGACTACTGGCAGCTTCCTCAAGAGTTTTGAAGGCTGATGCGTTTGGAATTCACTTTGTATGGGATTTGGCTGAGTTGAGATTTGGCAGCCTTTGGAGCATGGTCTAAGATGCATGGGTTTGATGCAGATTTGGATTAATTTTTTGTGTGTTTATTTCCTAACAGGCTGCTTGCTAATGGCTTCCCAGCTGTGGCAGTAGCTTTTAATGGTTTTATGCAGCTTTGCAGGAATTGATTTGCTTGCTTTTTGTAGTGAGGCCTACTGGAAATGTACACAAGTGTTCTCAAAAACTGGTATGAAAATAAGCACAACCAAATGGTATGGGAAGATTTTGGTCAATGGCATTAAGAGTTTAAGGTGGCAATGCTACTGTGGTGCAGAATGCCAGACTCTGTTTCAAGGATAAGATACAAAATCTTTATCTGGGAGAGCAGGTTCCAGTTGTGTTGTAGTTCTGAAACTGGAGTGTGCTTTGATTACTGGAAGCAGCATGTCAAATCTGTCTGTTCTTTCAAAGTGAAACTTTGAAAAGACAACACAGACTTTCATGTGTGTACAAGATGAGCAAAAGCTGATTGTTGAATGTGATGTGTTCCCTAAAGGTCCCGTCTTGTGAACTTGTTATCAAGCAGTAGGGTACTAATGAGGTTTTCTTGAGAATCCAAAGGCAGCCTGCCCTTTGGAATGTCCAGCAGCTGGGTAGGACATGTGCCTGTTTGCTACAAAGCTGGGAACCCTTAGCACATTGGGGGAAAAAAAAAACCAAGTGTGAAATCAAAGAGTGCTAATTGAGTATGTGGGGTGCACAAAGTCTGACTTATGCCCTGACTTCTGTTGCACATAAGTTTAGCAGATACCTCAGATTTGGTCTCAGAAATTTGGTGGATGGTAGTGTAATAAAACTTAAAACCAACCAAACAACCTCCCAAACTTTAGGTCCTCCGAAACCCCAGCAAGTTGAAAACAAACCAGCAGCACCCATCCTTCACCAAGAGCAAAAATGGTATCAGCTGAGACTTCAGTGGGAAAACTGATCTAATGAAGAGGCAGCTTTTCTCTGCAAGTGAGAGGTAACTTTTCAACAGCAAACAATGCAATTTGCAGAGGAGTATCCACCAGGAAAATTGACAAGTTTGTCACAGTTGAAAGGTTACCATTTTTGTAGGGAGACTTGGGAGTTTCCTACCCCATTGTCTCTTGTCAATGAAATGTTTTCTGTCTGTTAATGCTTGCCTTGTCGGTGTGTTGGTTGTTGTGTCAAACAGCATTATTAGGTGTTGATCACATGCTCACTAAAGCAGATACAAAGCTGTAACAGGAAAATATTATCATAAAGTCAGTATTTTCACTTGAGCAATTATCGAAGAGTGGCAGATGGCTATTATCTTTGGACAACATTTTATAGACAATGAAATAGCCACCATTTAACCTAATAGTCTGCGTTGTTGCACACACTGTGAAACAGGTAACACAAAGCTCTCCAGTTTAACACCACTATCTAGCAAAAGGAAATAGATGATATCATGTTTGTTAATTCTCCCCTCTCCCCACCTGACAAAATGAAATCTTTTAAAGGTGACAAATTGTCCAGACCTTACAACTGATGCAAAGACAGACATTGAATATTCCGTAGTAATTGCAAATCTCTTTTTATGTTGTTTGGTCCAAACTGGGAAGAATGCCAGCTCTTCATTCTATAGCATGTGCCCTGAAATTATGAACTAGGTTACCAGCTATGCATTGATTTTTAAGATAGGTGCTGTGAACTATTTCCCTGTAATTTGGCTAGTTATTTCCTTGTTCCAAAGACTTTCATTTCCAATGAGATAAGTTTTGGTGTAATTGCTGGCATAAACTACTTCCTTTAGATAATCCCTTACTCGGAAAACATTGCTTTTGCCATTTTAGACTTAAAGATACAGGATTTATCAAGGACTTTCTGAGTTTTTAAGAGATATTTTCATGAAGTTAGGCAACATTTTAGCTAGATTTGGATTCTGAATGCAGAATTTAGAAAGCAACAATAAATTTTCCATTTCCCAGCCATAAAAGGGCAGAAAACAAATTTATTTATGCCCTGTTTAGGGCCAGCTCATATTTCACCTATGGCAGTAAAAGTTCAGACTTCAGTTCTTCTCTTTTGGCAGAGCAAATGTTTTGGTAGCTTCTATCTGCTTTAATTAATTGGGTGTGTAAGCAACTTTGCATTGAAACCAGGCAGGTGAGGCACAAAAGACCAAGCAAAGGCTTGTGGAGCATTTTTTATGTGATACAGTCCTCTGCTTATATGCTGAAGGAGAATGCTCTCCTGTAGTTAAGAATTCTCCTGCAGACAGTTCTAGCAGGCTGCTGCAAAGCTAATGGCAATGAAGAAACAAAGGAGCAAATTGCCAGGAAAAGTCTCTCCCCTTCTGTAGTTCATCTCCTGGAAAAAGAAGCCTCCCAGAATTTTTACCTGATGTTTATAAAAGTGACAGAAAGGGAAACTGTCTCCTGTATTTTTTGAGAGGGAATGTTCTGAGGAGAATAATGAATGCTCTGGTTGTGCATTGCAGTGGAAATGAAGGGAACAGGCCCAGACTGAGTATAAAGCAAATGGTTATCCCATGTATTTTTTGGCTGTCACATACTAGGGGAAAATGTGACAGAATTTTGTAAGGCAAATAATTCTCCATTATCCAGTAGCTAAAGTGAAGAGTGAAAAGTAATTACTGTGTCTAAGATAACAAGCTCAAAAGAAAAATCTTAAGTTAAGGCTGCCAGTTGGTGGCAAATGTTCTGAACAATTTTATGACCAAGTCTGTAAAAGGCCTTGCTGATGCAGAAGAGGTGTGTTCCAGTCATTTGGGGAGCCTGGTGTGTCAGCCTTAGCCATGCTCTTTTTGGCTGGCAGTTCTTACTGTTCTTCCCTGTCTATCACAGAAGCCTAAAACCACTGTGGTTGGAAGGGACATGAAGGTCTAGTCCATCCTGCTGCTCACAGCTGCATCAGTATTGTATTCAGACCAAGAACAACCTCTCTGAGGTTCTTTATTCTGGTGAATCCTGTTATCCTTGCAGTGATTCCCTGTCTCTCCTGCCCCAGTCAGTCCTCAGCAGCTTCGTTTTGACTGTTAGCGCTCATTTGCCAGCCTCACACTGCAGAAGTGAAAAACCAGAGTCAATTAACCTGTTAATGCAGAATTAAGGTCACATGGCAATGTTTTTCTAGCAGTCTGCATTCACTAAAACCTAAATTCCTAAAAAGCATTGTTGGAGCAGAAGGATGTATGCTGATAACTCATGGCTTCTTGGATTTGTCTGGAATCACTTTTATTTAAAGTATTTACACCTAATAGAGTATTAGCTGCTTTTTGGAGCAGTTTAGCAAAGCTGGGTGTATAAAGCAGGTTAATTGAAGTAGGACTTGCTGTGGAAGAGGAAATGGGGACTATTTGTCAGTTCCCCCATTTGTGAGCAGATTGAGGAGATCATAGAATCATAGAGTGGTCTGGGCAGGAAGGGACCTTGAAACCCATCTGGTTCCAATCCCCTGCCTCAGGCAGGGACACCATCAGCTAGACCAGGTTGCACGTGTACTGTGAGAATTCTAATGTAAATAACTGCACATTGAGGTGTCAGTCTATCTGCTGTAGTTGAGACAGAAAAAGGTCTCCTAGTCTAGTTTTCCTAGAAAAAGGTTTGCTGCCTGTGTTGGCCAAATGACATTCTGGTCATTATTATCAGGGGTTAATGTGGTCAAATTAGGGTTGAAGGGGTTTATTCCATTGTACTTCAAGAAGTTGGAGTTGATGAGTTTGTTAGGAAGGTAAATTACCCTCTTGGAAAAAATTCACTTTTTTCGGTTGTAGCTACTTCAGTGAAGAGAACGCTCTTCTAGGAGAGAATTGTTATTACCATAATTACCTGGGTTATCAACACTGTAATTACCTAGGTCACAGCTGAGACATCGCTAGTCTGAGTAAAATTTGCTATATTCATTCTGGAATTTAGTAGCAGTTGAAAAGGGGCAGGAGGGCATATTGTAAACGCAATTTGTGGTTACAGTGATTTCTAAGGATTAAACAAGAATGCTTTGTTTTATTTTACTTCCTCATTGTCTCCTCTTTCCTGTCCTGCTACCATTTCCAATTCCTTGGTTTTCCCTTCTGGTCCTACAGAGTCAGCAGCATGTTACAGAGTATTAATGCATAAAAAAAATCTATGTTGCCTCTGTACATTGTTGAGGGGAAGTATGAACCCTTCCTTGTAAGTTTAGAATAAAAACTGAGCTAAGCATTCTGAGGTGATTGTAGCCAGAGAAGATAAAGGGGCACCTCTGAGACCCAAGTCCTTGCAGACCTTTACATGTGTATGTGAAGGATGAGAGGTGGATTGTCACTAAAATGAGTAATTTTTTCAGCTGACACAAGAAGGGCGTGTTTAAGAGGACTGGGCCAAGTGAAGGGGCTGGGGCCAAGTTCCGTGAGTGCGTGTCACCCCTGCGTGTTTCTGGAGGGAAGCGTTTCCTTGGGCTTGCAGCCCAGGGGACAGCTGAAGTCTGGAGATGGAGAAGTGACCCCTGCCCATGGATATGTTGACATATTTGCTTTTTCTGGCTTCCCTTTATCTCTGTCCTATCCCAGTGTTCATTCTCCTGGTCTACTTCTTGTCTGCCTGTGCTCTCTCCAGATCTTTGCCTAGATCCAGGTTGGCCTGTGTACTTCTACAGGGAACTTGCCTGTTTTCAGAGCTCTCTGAGCTTGGCTTGTGTAAAGCTTTAGGAGAGGAGAGACACTGAAACATGCTGAGAGTCTAAGCTGGTGCTTCTTTCATTTCCCCAAGGTCGTGGAATACATCTGGATGCCAAATGGGGAAGCTGACAGTCCAGAAGCCTGTCTGGAGGCTGAATTCTGTGCCCACGAAATGGAGGGCAAGGATTGAAGCACAAGCAGTTAGCATCTCAAACCAACCAAATCTTATTGTAATCATGTTAAAAGGAGTAAGGGAGAGAAATTTAACTCTGGAAAGGATTAATATTGCTGTAAGATTCTCACTCATGCAGAGAGAGAAATTTTCTGTAATCTGAAACCTTTATCAGCCACTTAAACTGATAATTTTGGGCTGCTAACTCTGTAATTAGTAGATACTTATTTAAGATATATTCTTTCTTTCTGTTTTGGTGGTGATGTGGCAGAGAATTTTGGGTGGGTTTGGTTTCACTGTGTGGATTGGGTTGTTTTTGTTGATGGGGTTTTTTGTGTGAGTTTTTTTGTTTGTGTGAGTATTTTTGTTTGTGTTTTTATTTAGTTCTCATGAGTTTAGGTATTGACGTTTTAGACTCCTTCATGCATATGTGAATGAAAATGAACCTTAAGGAAAAGCTGCCAACTCAGTCAATGCTTTGTTCATCCTAAGGTAAAAACTGGAAGAAATACACACTTCAGTTAGTATTTTCTGGGAACAGAACTGAAACCAGTGTTTCAGACTATAGGTTGAAGTTTCTAAAAACAAAGTATTGTGTCTCTTTTCCCTGAAAAATAATCTGTAGGGACTTGCACAGATAATGATAGATCCTGAAGAACATTGCCTAGGGGGGTGCCTTTATACTATTCCCGCTTTTCTCTCCCCACAGTCATCTTCCATCTTTATTCTTCTGTTGTCTTCTAGCTTTTGTCTTGCAGCCTCCAGCTTACTGTTTGAGACAGACACCATAATTCAGTCTTATGTCCCATGATACTGGATACTCTTAGATTTTACCTGTTTTCCAGGTTAGCTTACTGTTTCTTGGAACGCTCTGGCAAATTTTGTAGACATGTTGTTCTTTCAGGAAAATCTGTGCTTGAAGCCTAGTACCCATTAACATGAGGCATACATATTAACTCGGGAGGTTTCTCATGTATGTGCTTGATCTTTCTTGGTGTCACAATTCCCCTTTCAAAGGGAGGTTATAGTTAAACAGTGCTGAAAAAGTCTGCCACAAAGGGAATAATAAATTCATTTTCTCTAGCACCTAAAAACAACAGCATTTGCACCCACTTGTCTGCATCAATTAATTTCTGGTCTTCACAGGAAATTTGTTCAAATGTTTCCCCGTACTCATAATGGAGAAACTATTTTTTTTTTCCTTATATCAAGTCCCAAGTTTCCTTTGCTTTCTTGCTGACCAGTTGCTTGTTGGTGCATTTGTCCAGCTTGTCAGGGTTGGTCTGGGTGGCAGCCCTGTCCTCTGGAGTACGAGCCAGCTGGGCTGCCCAGTCGATGTCACCTCCAGAGCTGCTCAGGATGTGCTCTGTGTCTGGCCTTAAATGGTCCCAGCCTCGTCATCCCCCCTTCCCGAGGAGCAGCTGTCCCAGCACACTGTGTGACTTGGTCCTACTGCCAAGTAGGCACTCCTCAGTGAGCCTGCAGGGCTGACTCCTGCCCATGGCTCTTCACCTGCCCAGGTACTGCCACCCTGGTTTCCCTGGAGGGAGGCTGGGGACACTGGCACAAGTGTTCTTCAAGTAAGGGATAACCAGAGCACTGCCCTCGTCCACAGAGCCAGTCCTTCATCACTGAAAGCAATCAGTTTGTCCATGCTTGATTTGCCCATAATAGTAAATCAGTACTGTTTGTTCCTAATAATCTTCTTGTCCTCCTGGTGCCTGGAAATGTTTTCCTTGAGGTCTTGCTTCATCATTTGTACAGGAACTGAGGTGAAGCTTTAGCCCGTAGCTTTCTGGATCCTCCTTGCCTTTTAAGCTGGACAGTAGACACTTTAACACTTCTTATGTTACGGCTCTCTGTCTAAAACTGGATTATTTTGGAAGTGTGAATGCATTTGTCTAAATACCAGACAACTGGGGACCCTGCCTGTCAGTACCACCCTTGGTCTGAGACGGAATGACAGTGTTGTCAGATGGATTAGCAACAAACAATATTAGAAATTATCATTTAGTTCCATAGATTTGGCAGATGGAGAATGTTTGGTTAATACAATTAGAGAAGAAAGGATAGGTAGTTTCTTGTTCTAAGTAATTATTTTTCTGCACTTTTCTATTAATTTAAAAATTCTTCTCTTGAAATTGCCAGGAACTCTTTGGACATTAAGTGATTACCAGGGATTTTATTTCTGAGTAGTGACTAAGACTGTCTTGCTTGTAGAATATAGATATTTTATTAAAAGAGATGCAAGTGCCAAGAAAATCTATTTCATAAGATTGCTGATGGAGATTTAGCCTTGAGCATTGTCTGAACTTCAGTATGTAGCAAAAAGGTGGGAATTAGATTAACTTGGGGTTCTTTTTGGTTTTTGGTTGGTTTTTTTTTTCCTATCTGAATACAAGAGGAGTGATAACAGGGAGTTATCACGTTCCGCTTAGTTGCTTTGTTCTCTTAACTTTGGCACTAAAACTTGCTAAATCTAAGTATGGATGGTCTTAACATTTATTTGCTGTGAGATACCTTCTTGGAGTTCATCAAGCATTATGAGTCTGTGGGAGCATGTCTTTTGCCGTGCTAGGTAGTGCCATTGTTGGAAAACTTGGAATCCTTTTCTGATGATCACTATAAGGTACCATGCCCAGGGAATAGGAGTTATCTGAAAGGAAGCTTGCTTTTTATACAAAGTTTCTTTGCTTCCCGTTTTATCATGCCAATAGATGGGAAAAGATAGAAATCATTTTTTGGCTAGACTATCACTTCACACATTCCTAATTTTATGATTTAGGGCTTGCAGAAAAGAGTTTTATTTTCTGTCTTGTCTTCAGGAGACCAAATAGAGTTTTATAAGGCTTCTTCATATACTACGTTTTCTAAATTTCTAGTGATTATTTTTCTTTTCTTTTTTTTCACGTCTTCATTTGGTTCAGAATTTTTTTTTTTTTTAGCTGAGCAGAGAAACTTTAATTAAAGTGCTTCAACTGAGGCCCTAATCAGTGCCAAATGGAGTGGAAGGGCATCACCTGTCTTTTTCTTAGATGACATGCAGAGGAAGAGCTATTGATTTTGTCCCAGAGACAGTCTGAGTCATGGCTTTGTCAGACAGCTTTATTAGCCATTGGTTAGCTCAGCTGAGATATGATTTTTGGCCATTTTTGACTAACACCAAAATCCCAGAGGGAAATCAGAAGGTGCAGTGCACTGCTCGTGATAATTGCTGTGGCAACCATGGCAATCTGACAATTTCCTTAAGCATCTATCAATCCACTGTTACAATTAACTCTTCTGCTAGACATTGACTCATGACAAAGAGATGGTACATCATCCTAATCTTCCTTTTCTGCTTTGGAAAGTAAGATACTTGGATGAAAATCAAAAGTTGACCTAATGCATTTTGTATAGGAGGAGGAAGTTTCTGTAAGAAAGATAGAGGTTAAAACAATCTCAGCTGGACTGTGATCGGTGCTGTTTCTTTTCTCTTCTGTTAGATCTCCTAAGGCAAATGTGTGAGCTTGTTTGTGCCTTGGGAAAATTAAGTTAAGCAAAGTTTTATTGATTGTGAAGTAGCTCATCTGGGAGGAGCTTCAGAACATTGTGAGAGGCTGCCTGTTGGCTGTGGGTGTTCAGCAAGTGCTCCTGGGCAGTGCCCGTGCTGGGGACAAGCTCACTCGTGATTTTTGTGTGTGCACATTGTACCTGGTGCCATGCTGCCGAGGGCTTGGGAGTGTCTGACACACAGATGGTATTGGGCAGGTTCCCAGTGACCCCTGACATGTGGCCATGGATGGATGGAGCAAGAAAAGCTGTTGCACTGCTTTTCTAATACGAGGTGGATGGGCAATACAAAATTAATAAAGTTTGTGTCCCTCTTTGTTATCTTTAAAACACAGTGTCTGAAAGCACACATGACAGTCTAATTTACATCCAGTTCTAAAATGGCTTATAAGGAGCCTTGCCATTTTGGAAGGAAGCTGCTGATGGGACCCTCAGGCTTACAACATACAGGTCTAATTGCATTTCTGTTGAGCATCTGGTCTCAAGTTTGCTGTTCCATAAAAGTGTTGTTTGTGACACCCCTTAGAAGGGTTAGGAAACCGGGAGCTTTCCACCCCGTGTTCCATTCGTACAGTATGTCCATTAGCCACATGCAGATTTTTTTTTGATTCCCCTGAGATTCATGTCCTATGAAATAACCAGGTAACTATGTTTTTCCATGATGGAGATTTTGCTTGGTAGGTCCCAGAAGAGCCCTGCCTTTCTGTTTACACAGGGTTAAGCCCTTTAATTGCTGTCTTTTTGCTGGACAGTAAAAAGCAGTGTGTTCTTCACACCAAGGCCCTTAAAGTGGTGATTGTACTATCCACTTCTGTCATTGTTTCTGCTAACACTTGGACAGTATTAAAACTAATACAATGGTGGCCTGTACTAATTCATTTTAGACATAACTGTGGCAGCAGAAGTGGGGTATTTTAGTAGTTTCTCCTGCTTTCTGTGCATGTCAGCCTTCTCTTTCCATCGTTGTGCACATTGACAGACTGGTTGGTTTGGAAGCCTCCCACTGTGGAAGCACACAGGAAGAGATACCTGGAAAAAGAAAGGTAAGTTCTAACCTGTACAGCACAGGTTAGTGCCTGGAGCATCTTTGTGCACCTGGTCATTTGGCCCCTTCCTTCCCAGCTGGACATGTTGTGTTTGGCATGGGAGGAACTGAAGTAGCTGCCAGTGCTCTGAGTGCCTGTTTGCATGGAGCCATCAGTCTGTGGGTGCAGCTACCAAGAGGGCTGACAAAGTCAGCATTGCTAAACTTCTCCTTTTCTGCTGACCTTGGAGGTGGTGACATGGATCTGAAAAAGATAAGGATGCTTTATGTTTCCAAAGGCATTCTGTGATGTAGCTATTTCATAAACTGAACCAGAATTCAAAGTTTTTGCATAGGCAGAATCCCAAGATACTCATGCCAGACCCAGTTAGTAATTTAGGATTACCTAATGGTGTGTTTTATCTGTCCAAGTTACTGTGATTGTCCAATTTATTGTATAACATAAAACATAATTTAATACTCATGTACCGAACGGCAGTCATGTGAATTAACAAGAAACCTGTAAGGTCTGAATTAATTCATTGCTTAGTGCAAGGGAAGTTTCGCTGGTACTTCTGAGGACGGAGCAAATCTATTGCTTTCACAAAGTGCACTTCTAATGCTCTTGTAGTACATTCTCTTGAGAGACAAAGCAGATTGTAGATCTGTGTAGGAAAGGAAATTCAATACCAGCACTAATAGGGAAGCTTTTAAGAAGTATTTAAGCTTTAAAGCAGTAAACATGTTATCATTTAAAACCATATTTTAAATACTACCTTTGTACCATAAGTTAAATTTTATATTTGCATTACTTTGCCTGAAAAAAAAGGACTATGTCCTTCAATATTGGTTGTATAGGTGGAAATATTAACATCCCACATAGCCATTCTCTCTGTAGTCCCTGACATTACTGTCTTCTAGCTTGATTTGAATCCTTACTGATGCTCGTTACCCTTTGGTTTAGGACCAGTCTTTAGTACCAGTATTTTCTCCTTCATCTTCGTCCTTCCTTCTGATGTTTTTTTCCCCATTTCTACATATTTGAGTATCAAAGAATGGTTTGGTAAGCACAAATACAACTTTACTATTGCCAGTTGAAAAATTTATGTTTGTAAAGACAGAGGGGTGATAATTTACTTTAGAGTTTGTTTTAACATGAGCATCCTATGGCATCGATATAAAAGAAGTTGGTTTAGTTGTTGAGCAATTGTTTGTCATTGGAGACTCATCTCATTAGGGAAGATGTCACAGTGGCTTAAGAAGGTTTCAACAATAAAGTAGCAGCCTTCATAAATTTTCGTTCATTTTGCAGATATTTACCTTGTATGTAAGGTTCTGTGGTTTTCATATTTTTATAACACTTTCTGACTCAGGATTTTATTGTCGCTCTGGCATATAGGAGAGTATTACAGTGCCTTCCAATTCTAGGAATCAGTACATTGTTAGCAGAGTTTCAGGGCAGTTTTGTGTAGGTTTCCCCCTGTAAGTTTTGCAGCCGAGCTCAGCTGCGTGTGTAAGTGGTGTGTGAGTGCATCAGAGGTGTGTGTTAAAGCAGTGCCGTTGTGCTTGCAGAGAGCCACATCCTGGAGGACGTGAACCGGTGCATCGTGGCGCTGAGGGAGCAGGACGCCGAGGGCCTGGACCGCGCCGCCGGCGCCATCCGCGGCCGCGCCGCCAGGGTGGCTCACATCGTGGCAGGGGAGATGGACAACTACGAGCCGGGAGCTTACACCGAGGGGGTCATGATGCACGTGCAGCATCTCACCAAGGCTGGTGAGTCTGATTTCTGGAGCTCTTATGGTGGTGTAACTTTCCTTTATACGCCACATTTAAAGTGAGTCCTGTGGGTCTGTGATGTAATGCACGGCTGGTGCACTGATGATTCCCTCTGAGGTCTCTACTCTCCTTTCAGCAAGCTGTTGAGTTAGGATGAGACCATGCAGTTCAAAACTCATTTTTAAAGTTTTATTTGAATTACATGATCTCTGTAAGGTTTCTTAAGTTATGGAAGACTGCTACTGGGGTTCTTAATGCACATAACAATGTTTGGAGACTTTTAAGTAATGAGGCAGGAGCTTCCTACTTTGTTGCACTGGCCTTACCACACCTGCTCTAAGCAGGTGAAAGGCAAACTCAGAGAAGCAGGTGCATGATTTGTGTGTGCTTCCACTTTAAAGACTGTTGAGCAGCAATCAGATGTCCCAAAAAATCTTCAGTTTTGCAAAGCAAATTTGAAACTTTCTAAAATGTTTAGTAGTCTCCTTTACATTTTCATAGTATTAAAAAAGAGGGCATCCAGTATTGGAAAATGCCTGCACTGGCCACAGGGGGTGTAACAGCACTATTTTATATGTGGTTCCCGTGTTTTCCATAAATGAATCTCTGGCCTTTCATAAGTGTATACTTAAAAAAAAAAAAAAAAAAGAGAAATTATCTATGGAGTTCCCAGTACTTCCACGTTTTCAATGGTTGCAAGTCTAATAGTTGGGCAGTTAAACTGCTCCTAAGAGATTTTCTCCAAGTCTGTACATCCCTGGAATATAGGATTTAGCTTCCTGAACTCAGAACTCTAAATCCTGGCTCTGTCAAGCTAAACAAATATCTAGTACCTTACATTTGATGACATTTGTTTTGTTTTACCACAAGAAAAGACAGGAATTTTGTTTGAGCTCGCTCTTAGGTTCAAATATGTCTAGGGCAGAACTGTCTTCATGTGAACAAGAGTAAACTGACATTGTAGTGAAGTGGCAAAAGGGACAGAATAGTGGGAAGAATTTGAAATAGACTTGCCTGTTTTTATCTTATTATATTTTGGTGAGAAAATTGAAAATTTTTCACTATTGCATTCCTTTCTTCATGATTTCTGGAAGTACTGTGACAAATACCAAGGGAACCAGCATAGAAAAGCATAGTTTTGATTCTCATTTAAAAGCTGAGCCAGTTTTTCTTGAAACTGGTGGTGTTTAAAGACATTAGGAGTTGGCACTGATTTCTGTTCTGTTGCCTTGCTTTGACAGTAATATATATAATATACCTAAACCTGTCTGTCTGCAGAAGACAGGGAGACATAAAACTGGTTGTGGTTGGAATGTTTACTTGTTTCAAGGGACATCAAGCATGGTGACATCTCAAATGACTTTGCAGTACTTCAAAGAATTCACTGTCTTTGTTGTTCAATAGGAGTAGAAAAAAGACACATATACTTCTCATTTTCACCTGTATTTATATGATCTGCAATGAACAGACATTGAACTGTGTGAGGGCTGCTTGGTTGTTTCCTGGTTTTATTTAACTTTTTCAGCTTACAGGTAAAATGAAGGTAGGTTGCAGCCCTCAGGTGTAACCTAAACCGAATATCCCAGCTGAGTCTTTCAGGTCCAGCTGATTGCAAGGGGACACTTCATCGGGAGAGAACTCTGTATTTATGCTGCCATAACCTCCTCAGTTAACTTCCACAAATAACCTTGGGCTGTGAAGGGCATCCTTTATGCCTTATGAAGAGGTAAAATGTTACTGATGAGAAATTATTGCAGGCAGAGTATAGAATTAGGGAAAACAAAATTATAGACAAGTAGCATACATGGAAATAGCAGAGAAGTAAAAACAAGAATGGAAGAGTGAATGGGAGAAGAAATAGGAAGGATGCAAATTGGAGGTAACAGGAGGGAGAAAATGCATAAAGAGGAGCAGATATATTTATTGTTTGTTAGAACAAAGATCAAGGTTAAATTGTAGAATGTATGTTGAGGTAATTTATAAGAAAGGTTTAATTCTCTGCATCTTGGTATGCAAGAAAAGAGCATAAGATCACTGCATCTGTCTCTTTGCCTGGAAGACATCAGACACATTTAAGATGAAGTGAGCTATTCAACAGTAATATCTTAATACTGCCACAGAATGAGTATTAAAAACTGGAGCCTAATTTCTTAGCTCAGGTTGTGTAGTCTGGTGTACATACAAGCTGTTGGCAGCCAAGTGCATCTCTACAGCACTGTACAATGGAGTGTCTGCTTTCTCAGGTGTATTTATGCTGTTCCTGTGTTTTACCTCTTCCCTTTCCCTGAACAAGAAGAAAAGCCCCAAGAAAACTAACAACAAGGCTCTGCAAAAGCCCCATTTATGGTGTGGAGTTGAGCATTTAGAAGTTAAACAATACCAGAACTGGAGTTGTCTTTGCAGCCTTGATATCCCTTGATTTGCACTCTGTGTGTGTGTGACATGCATTAGGACATTGTGGTTATGTGATCATACACATTGTGTTACAAACAGCTGCTTTATGCAGGTCACTGCATGGGCATAGGCCAGGGTCACGTATTAGAGAAGGCTGGTGCCCACAGGCTCAATTTAGAATGTAATGAAGCCCAAGACTGTGGGGAGAGAATACGTGATCTCATATTGGAGATAGCTATAGGTGGACTTGATGATCTTGGTCTTTCTGAACCGAAATGGTTCAGTGACTCTGTGGTTGCACTGCCAGGGCCTGTGCAGAGTTTCTGCTGATACCCAGTCCTTGAGGCTGCGGTAATGGAGGGGTGCAGGGATGCTCCCCAGCTCCTGCTGTGAGGGAGCGCTGTGCTGGCTGCTCCCTAGTTCTACACCACAGGGACGTTCTCTGTCCCTCCTGCTCTCAGGGTTCTGTGGGAAGAGCATGGAGGGGTGTGGGTAGGAAAGAGCGGCAGAGCATTCCAGCCAGGACCCTGCTGCAGATGGTTTATCACTATCTAAGTCAGCCCTGAGTATCATGCCCTGGAAGTGTCATAAAACTGTGGGGACACTGGAGAGAAGTGTTCAGCCGTGGGGTCTGTGCGTTCTGTGGAGGCAGTGGGTTTAACCCCACAGTGCCTGTTGGACTGTTCACGGGTAGGGTAGTTGAGCCTGAGGCTGGCTTGTGGTATGGTTAAGGCTGTGAAAACATTACTGCTGGTGCCTCTGACTTTCCTCATGTCTGGCACTGTTGGTTAGATTGAAATACACAGATTGTTGCATTTTGGTAGGGTTTGTGTACTGTTGTACCAAAGCAAAATGAAACCTTTAGGAACTCTTGTTTCTAAAACTCTAAGGTATTTCTACTTCAGAACTGGAAGGGTGATCTTGTTCTGTACTTTTAAATACCAGTCTTCTCTGTTATTTTATTGCCTGCCAGAATCTGCAGCAGTTAAATTTAAGTCAACAATTTATATTATGGCGTGTATCTGTTGATATAGTGAAAAGTCTGTATTGTAAATTTAGTCTGCAGTTTTGCTTTAATGCCAAAGTATAATGATATACATATATGTGTAAATACATACATAAATCCTTTAGTTATTTAGATGTATACGGATCTTACAAAAAAAAAAAAAAAGGAAAAGGGTGGAGACAAAGATTGGAAGTATTTTAACTGTCTCAAGTCCTCAGTGGGCCAAAGACATTAAGTTTTCAGACCTCTTTTGGAGTGCTTGGATTTGTGTTCAGTGATTTTCTTTAAAACTTTCACAGGCCTCAGTTACTTTTTTGGCAGCATGTTTTAATGTCATATTATGTGCCAGTATGAATGAATTTATTTATTTACACTAATGCATTTATTTATTCATTTTTCGGTCACCTTCCGGTCTCCCCTTTCCCTTCATAGCCCTTTAAGTGTGAGCACTTGTATAATTCCATATTAATGCTGATCTACTACACCTGAAACAGAGCTTTCTTGTACAGTAATTTATTAATTGATTCTCTAGGATGGATTAGATCTACTGCATTGCTTTTCTCTGGGAAAAGGCAATTCATCTTAGCCATAAAAAGACAGTGGTGTTTTCATGATACAAACTTCTTCTGTCTTAGGCTTTTTATTCAGCTTTTCCACTTCTTGCAAGCCTGCAAGAAGCAAATGCACAAGCTAATGGCTTATATTTTCCTGGCTGCTTCACTTGCCTTTTTCAAATCCTGGTCACAGGTTTGTCACAGCATCTCATGTGAAATGACTGTCAGTTTCCTTTGTCCCCTGCCTTGAGTCTTCTGCGTCAGGGATTGTCTGCTCTCCTTCAGGAATGTGACTCTCTTTCACCCAAAGGACACTCTCCAAAAAGGAAATGCAAGAGGGGGTTGTGGTCTGTTTTCTCCTGCCCACTCTGACATTTAGTACTTACTTTGTCATCTTTGGCAAAGCCACCTGAGCCAGCATGGGGAGCAGGGAACGCCTCCAGAGACTTTGCTGGCTCTTGCTATGATTTATCTTCAGATAGGGTCCTTAGATGGGATGAATGTGCTGTTGAAGGTCCTTACCTCTTGTTGTAGAACAAAAGATACCAATATGACCGGCTGTATTCTAAATTATTTATTTGGGGGTAGCTAAAATGACGTGAATGAATCTTACTCATTCTGTGGGGCACACGAAAAATCCTAAGTTTTTATTAATTTAGGAAGACAAGTGTTTTTAATGACAAATTATTTTTCACCCCTCATTCATCACTCTCAGAGTAAGAACTAAAGAGAATAGTTGCTGTTTAAGTCTGTTTAGTATTCAGTGATTTTTACCCTTTCTTATGAAGCCCAGAGACAGCTGAAGAAGAGGACTGACTCTTGTCACGTCAAAATACATTAAAAAAAAAGAAAATTCCCAGAAAATGTGAAGAAGGAGAGAGGCTTGAGTATGCAAGCTTATGGAATTGGTGAACTTGTGAAAGTGGTGCACAACCCAGACAAGGAACAGCTTATAAGAAACTGTTTGTCAGAATTATTGTAAGAGCTAAGAGGAAATAAAACATGGGCCAAGAAGAACACTGAGGGTATTTTCATGACTTAGCCTGAAACATTCTTTGTGTATAAGTTACATGATGATTGTAAGACTGTAACTTAAGCAATAACCCTTCATTCTTGTGGCTGTTACTCTGTTACAGAGTCAATAACTTCCATTTGGTGGAGTCTGCAGTGAGGCTTTTTTTTTAGGGCTCTGTTCTGATCCTTCTGTGAAATTCTGTTAAAAATGTTGGCTTTAAAAAACAGATTTTGCTTCTGATGTGAAGAATGCTCTGAAAAAGAGGGGGAAACGCCAACATTTTTTGTGTTGCAGGTAATCAGAAAATGACCCTGAACATTGTCATTTCTTTTTGCCAATCTTTTCTTCCTTTCCTCTAGCTCAAAAATAGCTCTGCGTCACTGTTAATAACAGTAATGTCCATGTTGATTATAAACACTGCGTGGGTGTTAAGGTGCCTTTAACTACACATTTGCTTCTTTAAAATGCTGTTGCACTTAGTGATCTTTTGAAGCACTGAGAAGAAACTGCTCTTCAGTGCGCTGCTCCCCCAGGCCTTGCTCAGTAACAGCTTCAGAGTGCCCAGCGCAGACTTGGCTGTTCAGGGCAGCCCTTGAATGCACTTGAAGTCTCCAAGAACTTTCCTCCTTCTCAAGAGAAATCTTAGTAAGAGCAGCATTTAAAATGCAGCATTGTTATAAAATAAATTAATGTTCCTGAAGGTAATAACTTTGTTTTTGCAGTGTTCAGTTGAGTTTTGATACTTTTTTGGTTGTTAGGTCATTTTCCTGAATTAGGATTGTAAATACCTTTCTGTTATCTGCCGTGGATTTGGTACACATGGTCTTGCACCATCTAAGTTACTTGTGAAGAGGAACGGTCTCTTGGTTTGAGTGGCACTGGTGGAAGAACTGGAAAAGGGAGGACGTTGTGTGAATTCTGAATCTTGTTCCCGTGATAATGAATTTGCCATGTTCCTTGGGGGAAGCCTGGTTTGCCTGCAGTCTGATTTTGGAGCAGAGGACATTTGGATAAGCCTTCCTTATAGTCAGAGCACAACTGAATGCCAGTGTTGTCTTTGCTTCTGCAGTTTCCACAGGCCCTACAGGGAAAGTGAGGATGGAAGTATTCTAATGGGCAGTAATGGCTTTTTTTTTTTCCCTGTCCGGTGTTTTGTGGGCTGGGGTTTTTTTAGGTTGGTTGGATTTTTTCAATTAAAATTGCCCTTCTGTAGTCACTGTATGTGACATTTAGTGATAAATCTTCCCTCACCTGAAGCTACTTTAAGAAATGACTTGTGACTTTCCAATGTCTGTATAACTTTCATATATCCCTTTTAATATATTTCTCTCTTTTAGATCTCAAGGACCACTGGACTGGTCTAGTTCGGTACAGTCCCTTCATTAATGACAGCCCTTCCTTAAGCTGATAAGATCAGGGAACTACTGTTCCTTTTACTATATATTTTTAACTGAAGCAAACTCTCAAACTTGCACAAGGTTATCTCTATGCCCATATCAAAACCATTACCTTCATTTCAGCTGTGACTTTCTTGCACAAAGTCTTAAGTGCCTTGACCTCTGTAATGTTAAGGACGTTTCATTCACCCGTCTGTACCTGCCTTTCGCTTCCAGCTCTGTAACCTTTCCAGTTACTTGGAATGTGTTTTCCAGAGCCTCTGGAGCACGGTTTTATCTCATTACTGTTGTCATCATGTTTTTCTTGTGGTCTTGCACCTGCAAACCCTGATGCTATTGTTCCTTTGCGTTTTGGGGGGAGTTACAAGCGTGCTGTGTCTGTTACACTTGTCCATGGTTAGCTTGCTGTGTTGCAGACACCAGTTGATTAATTATTTCCTTTGCCATTCCACATTCGAAGAATCCTGTCATTCTGTTGTCTTTTAGAACACTGTAATACATTGGAGATGGCATCTTTCTTACAGAAGCAGAAGTTTTTGTCTATTTTGCAAGCTTTTTGCAACAGGAACGTTTTAGTTCTTAATGAGCATCTTTGGCTTCATCTGACGTGTCCTGCAGCCAGCTGGTCAGATCTACCTGCTGGGTTTTCCCAATACACACTGAAGTGTTTTGAATACTTTGGATTTACCACTCTTCTGACCATTTGCATGTCAGAGCATGATCTGCCTTGTAAGCAGGATTGTGGACCGAGTAACTTGGATTCAGAAATCATCAGTGCTTAAGAGTTCATTCTCAGTTTCATGGTATCTAGGAAGACTGTTTTGGATTAAATCTTCAGTATGAATCCAGTCTCACTAAGGATTTCCTCAGACCTGAAAAATGGCAGTATCTTTTTGTTCTTCAGCCTTAGCTCACTCTTAAGTTCTTCATAGAGATAATTTCCTAACCTGAATTAACAAAAAGCACCTTTCACAGTTTTCATTTTTGCATGTAATACATTTTTATGTTTTGTAGTAAAATTCATAACTTTCATAGTATGACCTATCAGAAAATTATATGATCGCCCCACCTCCCTCCAATAATATTTCCAACTACATACAGCTAACTCAACTGTGCTTAAGATTTTTCTAGTGATTCCTTTCTGGCAACATGCCCTCAGCTCTTTGTGCTTCCTTCCTTAGAAACCATGAACTGTTAGATCTGGAAATGATGCAGTGGCTCTTGATGGGGGGAGCATATGCATAATTCAGTAGGATTTATATATGCCTGTGTATGTATATTTGGATTATAAATCTGTTAACGTAGTAAAATTGATTCTTGCTGAAATCATAAATGATAAGCTTGTCTTAATTTTGTTCACCTTGTCTCAGTAAGTCTGTCACCACCATTCACGGCAGTGTTCGGAGAAGTGGCACTGAATGCATTATATGCCAAATGAATTTCTGTAAATAGGGCTTCTCCTCGCTTTCTGGGGACCATACTCTGTTTTCTACCAGAATCCCACTGCTGGGCAAGGTCATCTCTGAAGCTGGTTTTGTTTGCTGCAGGCTTTATTTTGTGTGACAGTTGATGAGAACAGCAGACCACCTCCTCAGTTTACCCAGTGCTGTTAAACAGCTGCAGTTGTTTGGGAATAATTCAGTAGATAGCAGACAAAGTGTAAGGAATGCATCCATCAGAATTGAAGCATTTGTCATGGAGTTTCATGCAGAAATGTACAACTGTCTGTCACTCACTCCTTTTTTGGTTGTTGTCAGGCATTAAAAATTCAAAGGTAGCTAGCTTCAGTCAGCAGGTGGGAAGGTCTGTATCTTGGGTATTGTGCAGGAAAGTTGTTGCAGAATTCCTCACCCTTCCCAAGTGCTATAAAGTAGCAGCCATGCTTTGCTCATGGAATACTGGGCCTTGGCAGCCAGGTAAGGCAGTAACCTGTTGATGACCCTCCTAATCAACAGGAATGTTTGGGGAAAACCCACAGATGTTTCAACAGCTTGTTTAATTGGGGATTTTGGGGTCTTTTCCTTATGGATCAATTTTATTTCTTCCCTGACCTGAAGCTTCAAGTAACATTCCTTGTACCAGAATATTAGTGCTTTCCCTGGAATCGTATTTTTGGTGTTGAGGGAGGCTTAAGATAATTGCCTGAAACAGGTCTGGAGTCAGAAGTGTTTAGTGTGCAATTCTAGATGATATCAGCATACTGTTGCTTTTGATATGCTTATTTTTTTCAGAAGGGGAGGCTAGATTTCAGGAAATACTGTGAAGCAGATCTTTGAGGAAGCATTCATGGTAAAATAAGTAATATTTAATGATAGTATGCCAAACATGAAAGTTGATGCATTGATTATAATAAGAGTGCCAAAAAGAAGATGGGAAAGATCTAAGAATGTGGCCCTTGGAAAGAGGATGGTACTCACTGTACACTTTTCAAAGTAGGCCTTGCCAAACTGAAAACGTTGAGGGAAGGATTTCTGGAGAACAGAGGATGCTGAGGATGGGCTGGGCCTTAGTGCAGGTGACTTGGGAGAAGGGGGAGAGAGACTGGGAGTTTAACGTGGGGAGGTGGCAGCCAAGGGACAATGGGTAGA
Organism: Edolisoma coerulescens; assembly: GCA_013397115.1. NCBI lineage: Eukaryota > Metazoa > Chordata > Aves > Passeriformes > Campephagidae > Edolisoma > Edolisoma coerulescens. Next base: position 93,655 of record VWZW01007790.1, on the reverse strand, counting down.
AACCTGCAGCTTCCCGGAGAGCTGCAGTGATTCTGGTGCGACTCACTCTTGCCAGAGACAGGTGGCACCACTAAGGGCAGTGGCCACAAGCTGCAGCAGAGAAATTCAGGGATGGTGTGGGCAGAGCAGGGGATTTATTCGCTGTAGTGCAGCACTAGAATAGAGATGCAATGACATTTGTGTCTTTGAAGGTTTTCAAGACTTAGCTGGACAAGGCTGTGACTGACCTGATGTTGTGTTGGTCTTATGTCTAAGGAGGTGATATGCAGAATCCTTTTCAAATAATATATATAGGGTTTTTTCCCTGTGTTAGACACCAGCTGCATTGATGTAAGAGTCATCTTTTCTGGGTAATTAAATATTTTAACATGGGCATTCATACTCTGTAGTAACCTCAGATTCTTAGAGAAGAGTTCTTTCTGTGCTTAGTGATTTGCTTGTTATTAGAAATAGATACTGTTATCATTGACAAGGACTTTCAGTGTAGAAATGCTTGTGTATATGTCATTCTGAATCTGCAAATTTCTCCGGAATGCTAATACAGACCTCTTATATGAAGTACTGTCTGTTAATTGGTGGTCAAGAATAGAAACATTGCAAATGGATGCAATCCATCTGTGGGATTTAGTCTGATACGTTTCCAAATAGGCAAATAAGCTTTTAAAACCTATAGGTGCTCTGTTTTTCAAAGGGTTTGTTTACTCTTCAGCATGTTCTTTTCAAACTGTGATAATTTCTTTCTTTCCTGAGAGCTAACAGTAAAATTTTCAGCAGTGCTCCAGATTTCTATTAAATAACAACAAAGTCATCTTGTATTTACTTAATTTGTTCGCTTGTCTTGCTTATATTTTATTCTGTGAGATAAGTAAGGCAAGTAAGAGCCTGTATCTACAAACACCTTTAGGGTTTGTATCTTAATAGCGTTAGAAGCAATGTTAGTTTTATTCAGTTTCTCATAATGGTAGTTTTATTCAGAGCATTTTTATTCCGTTTCTAACCATTGTTTGTGAGCTGATAACTGACTTTCTTGAATCTTTAATAGTCTTCTATTCTGTATCTGGGAGGAAAATTATTATTTCTGCATTGCTGGTTGGGAGAAAGCTTTCTTGTAGTCAGTCTTTGTAAACTGTAAACCACAAGTAAAGAACAAAACGATCTTGTGGAACCTTTTCAGCCTTTCCATAGTCTCTCCACGGAATCGGATGTAGCAGGAAATGTAACTGGCAGTCCCTTTCTTGTCTGTTAGCAGTCCACTGCAGTTGGAGTTCTCTCCCTGAGTGCCCATGCAGAACAGTCAGTACCTGTTACAACTGATACTCCAGCTGTTCTTTATGTTCTTGTACAGAACTTTCTTTACCTGAAGAACTTTTCCCTGCTGATAAAAGTAGGATTTGCACTAATATCTTTAAATGTTGCTAGTTTATTTAGCCACTAGTTGATGAAGAGATTTCAGGTAAATACTGAAGGAGGTTCTTTTTAGCCTTATTGGTAGGCAGTTGGGTAAGACAAGGTTTCTTTTGTAGGGCAGAACATGTAATGCAGGATGCAGTTATGGTCAGCATAGAGTGCCAGGGGCCCCTTCAGGTTCGTGCTTTGAACCCTGAGAGAACCACTTGAGTTTGTCACCTTGGCCACAAACAAGCTGCCCGTTGGTATTTCACCTTCTGCAACTAGCAGGTTTATTGCTCTCAAATGATTATATGCTAAAATTGAACATTCTCATTAAATGTACCAGCATTACTTTATCACTCTTGATTTCAATCCATTTCAGTAATACCGTATTCTAATAATGAAAGCTTACATGGTGGGCTTCAGCAGTTAGAACCTATTTCCAAATCCTCTGGAACTATTGCCACTGACTTCTGTGATTGTGGTGCAAGCCCTGGATCCCTGTTCCTTCTGCCTGGTCCCAGTGTTTGTGATCCCACCGAACAGGGTCCCACTGCACTGAAAGGCTGCAGTAAAGGCAGGGAGCACACCCAGGGTTAGTCTGTCACAAGTCACTGCCTTCTGAATCATTCTCAGGCTAGCTCTGAATATTGAATTTAGAGACCATATTTTTCTGGCACCATTCAGAAAAATATATTTTCTGCAGTTGACAGCATTTGTTGGTATTTCACTGTAATGAAGTATTTGAGGATTTTGGCTACCAAGCTGTATTTTTCTTGTGCTTGCTTTTTAAATGTCAACAGTCTTCCATGAAAAATAATTCTTCTTGATTAAATTATTTCAGTTATTCCAAGTTACTATTGTAGTAGACACAGAACTAAAATGCAGTGACCCTTTTCCCAAATACATTTTGCCCAAGGACATTTTGTCCTTTACGTTTTTGTTATTTGCTAACATATGTCAAAAACATGGTATTTGACTCTACCTAAAAAGCTGCATTAATTTTCTGATGTTTCCATTGGGATAAGCAATTTTTTTTTGTCTTTGGGCCAAAAGAAGCTTGGAATCTTGTGCAGTTTTATTCTTCATAGCTAATTTAATTACTTTCAGGTTTTCTAGGTTGATGCTGCATCCACTGGGAACCAGATTTCTAAAAAGACAATATTTCTAGTAATCTACCAAAATAACTGGCTGCATCTCAAAATTAAATGTTTAGATTGTTGTCTGGTGCTAACGTTTTGAAGACCAACTCATTGTCAGCATGGTTATATTTGGGAAAATATGGCTCAGTTACATGTTCTGAGCTTCTGAAACTATGCTGGTGTGTCCTGAAATGATGTTACTGTAGAACATGGAATCCAGCCTTTACCAAGCAGGTCATGACTTCAGCACCACTCTCTGCTGTGCCCCCTCCCTGAAGGACTTGCTGGGGATGACAGACAAGTTTGTATGTTGGTAACTGCTGTGCTCAGTTGTTTCTTCCCACTTTTCTCCCTTATAGGGTGGCTGTAAGGTTTTTGTGAATTAACACCATTCTCTAGCTTAGGTGGTTTATAGCACAGTGCTTCTACAATACAACCAAGGTTCACAGAGAGGTGTTTGGGGTGGTTGTAATTTTATTTTTTATTAAATTCTCAGGACTTCTCTTCCCCGCTTAAATTACTAAAAAGCTGGTCTCTGTTCATTATATGTAAGAGACTATCTGAAGGCACTCCCCCCCAGCCAAGACCTAGATTTCCTCTTACATTTCTTTTTATGGCATTTTCTGTGTCCTGCTCAGTCCATTTGGGAAATCCCAGTTTGGGAGTATTAGGTCAGCAGCCTGTAGAAACTCCCTGGTGTGTTAATTGTCTTCTTGCTCTTGCTGGCTGAGCTTTGGCTGTGTTTTGGGGTTTTTTTTAGGTACAGACTTAGGGTATTTACTAGTCTTAGCTTCTCTGTATCTATGTGCCATTCCATGTAGTGCAGATGCCTCTAAATGAAACCCAGGAACTTCAGTTAGAGTAAGGAAGGGTGTGTTGTGGGCTGTGAACTGAGCTGAGGAGTAGTGGTTGTTTCCACAGCTCATGAATGCCCTGCTGTAGCAGGGGACTGATGAGACAAGACAGGCCCACATGGCCCACACTGTCTGCTAAGGAATGAAAAATAAATTCTGGAATTCCTCTGATCTGTCCTAGGGGGAAATGTCATTCTCATCTGGGATCTCATGGTCAGTCTGTCCTTGAGCACGGCAGCAAAATGTATTAGGTTGAGGGCTTCAGAAAAAAGGAGGATTATGTAAATGATTTAAATGATCTTTCTGCTCTTTTGGATGCTGTGACCTGCCTCTAATAAGTTCCTTCTACAGGGAAACGCATCTACTGCCTCCAAACCATGCCCACAAAGATCCCCTTGAAGATCCCTGTGAGGGATCCCACTGAAGCCTTGAGCTGTGGTGTTGAGATGCCAGGCACTGCTTTAATTCCCAGGTTCCATGCGTTTGCCAGGCTGTGCAGGGGCTGTGGAGAGGGCACTTGTGCAAGGGAAAATCCAGGATTTCCAAAGTCACAAGCAATCCCCTGTACCCATACATTACAGAGAACAGTCACTTGGTGTGTACATCTAAACCATCTTGGTGCAAAGCAAAATAACTGGGTGTTCCAGGTAGGAAGCTGGATCGCTGTCATGGGTGTGTTTAGGGGAGGAATAAATTAGGGCCATTTCAAAATTAAAAGCACCAATTTACTGGATTGCCATTCATTAATAACACACAGAGCCAATAATTAGGTCTCACTCGCTATCAATGTTTTCTCATATTCAGGACAATTAACTCCAAAAAATCTTACCCTTGTTAGCTGTGAAGATCTAGAACCACAAAACTGCTGTTGTGTTCAGCCTAGTTTATGTATAAATCTGTCTGTAAGCATGTGCATGTAAAAAAGATTTATGATGTCCATTTTTATATAGCTAGGTAATTCTCTAAATACTTACGTATGTGTATATATATATATGAACACATGCTCAGCTGTGTGCTTGTGGGTCTGCCAGCAGTCTGACAACCTTGCAAGCTGCAAAATGCTTCTGCACAGTTACAGCTTGTGTAGGTCTGAGTTAGAGAAGCAGATACTGATTACAGCTTGCTTTTATTAGAAAACTTTTTACGTGCATCAGGCCTCTGCCTGGTCTAGTTCATGTTGTGTTACGCTTTCATTATGCAGAAACTTTAGCATGGAATACTAAATTCCATTAGGATAATTTATACATCCTTATGCTCTAAATAGTCAAGGAGGAGAGTGGGCACAATGGGGGATTCTGAGATTGTGCCTCTCATATAATGGCCTAGGATTGAGACTGCCAGAGGAATATGAGCTGTTTCAGGTGTTGTAAGTTCCAAAAATAGTTAATCTCTTTTCCTGCATATAACCTATAAGCTTGTTACCAAATAAGGTGATTGAATATGAATGCTAATATAAGGGGTATATCAAATGCATATAGTCACAAAGCTCTTCTACCTCTCTCATACTCATGTACATATGTATGTGTATATATGTAAATATCTCTTGGAAAGCCATTGGATACAATGCTATAATAAAAAGTTACCAATTTAATATTGTATCGCAGAAACAGAGGCTTTAATTAAAGGTCTGTACCATAGTGAAATCTGCTTCAGAAGCAGCTTGATCTTCCTATTAGGATTGCATTATGTGGATTTGTAACAGTCACAAGTGACTGGAGTTTCAAAACCTGTTTGTGTTATTCAGCTCAACCCTTTGCAGTGAGTGCACAATACTCTTCTTTGCAGTAACTCCATTATTATTTCAATGTGTTTTGGAACACCTCTAATGAAGCTGTCTCCGTCAGTCACTGAAACAGTCTGTTCCATTCTGAATTGCATGTTGGGTGCTGTGACTCAGACTGCTGCCAGCAGATCCTTTGTATTTCATGTGGTGTGCCTTAACCAGCACAGTTTCTTTAGTTTAGATGGGTTTTCTTTATTTTTTAATTCTTTATGTACCATTCTGGATTGAAGTGGCATTAAGAACAGACATAATACTTAGCAGTGAAATTGGCTTGCTGGAATAGGCAGTGTTCTTACCATCTGAAATTCTTATATACCTTTCCAGAAGAAATTTCCAAATGCTTAGTTTTTAATAATGAGAAGTGCAAACCGTTATTTGATCTCAAAGAGTGAAATTACATAAAGAAGTACTGAATGTAGGCTGTGTGGCTATTAACTAGATTTCTTATTTTCTCTAGTATTACCTTGCATTTAAGAGGTGGCTGTGTTTTTAATCTTTACGACCATACTGTGCTTATGCTTCACTTCCACTGAATTCTTGCAAAAAAACTGCTTAAATCCTCTGGAAGCAACCTGTATATACGCATCACATGGACTTTCATGCTAGGTGGTCAGGTTATGGGGGAATAATAAAATACTTGAGGTACACACCTCTTGCCTCAAGTCTGTTCTCATGCTGCCACCACCTGTGCCTTGGCATAGGTCTAGGTTGCACACACATCTTCTAACTTGCCTGCCTGCACATCTGCTTTATTTCAGTGCTCTGCTATCGTGCTAGTTTCATATGAAATTCATCCAGTAGCTTTTTAGGCCTTACCTGACCATACTTCTGTCTTCAGGTGGGTTTTTGGAAGTTTTCATGGGGTTCTTTCCTCCTCTTAGAGTCGTAAATCGTGACTAGTAGCTTATGCTGATTTTACAATCTTCAGAAGGAAAACCATTTTTTCACTCCAACTTACCCAAATTTATTTTTTTTTAATGATCTATTTTAAATTACTTTTGTTTGGGCACAGAAGATGTCTGCAGGTGGCTGAATGCCCAAGAGAGTCCTCTCCTGTGTGGAAAGGCCACTGAAGTTGAGTTAAGCCAAAGCCGTGGCAGTGTTGCAGTGTGTGTAGCTGGGCTCTGAAGCTGTGCCACAGAGAGCTTCAGTCACTCGCTGTGCTCTCACTTCCATTTCAAAGCAGCCTTTGAAGGAGTAGTTCTTCAGTCTTTGTTCTAGTGGGAGCTCTCCAGCCTTTTCCCAGTCTGCTGGCACCATTGGGTAAGTTGTTCACAGTGTTTGTACATGCAGATAAACACTGTAGGGAAACTTTGGTTATTTACCACAAGTTTTTTTTCTTGAGATAAATTGTGGGTTTGCTAGTTTTCTTCCCTTTTTCCTGTGAGTGAAAAACCATAAACATTTTGAATTTAAAAAAGGGGTTTTTTTCTGGTCAGTTCTAGGAGGTCATGACTTTCCATGTCTGTTCAGGTGTGTTTGTTTTGTTAAGACCTTCTTTAGGTGAGTATTGGACACTTGTGGACAGTTTAGCTTTGGAGACTGTTGCTTTTTCACTGTCAAGCTGCTTTGATGGCGGCTGATGTGGTGTTAATCACTTAACACAGCTTAATTAAAAGGTACAAGCACAGTGGCTCGTGCTCTCACCTGTTGTCAGTGGCCTTCTGCAAAGCTGAGAATCTGTTTTCCTGACCATTTTGTTATTAAAAATAACAGGCACAGAGTTGCTAATTGGAATAAAGGGGTTAGCGAGGTTTAATTTTCTGTATGAAGAGCTGGGCCCTGACAGCTGTTAAATTACAGAGCAGGTTCATTAGTTGGTTTTGATTGAAGATGACAAAATCAAGCAAAAATATTAGAGGACTAAGAAGACATGGCCTACAAGGAAAGATGAATAGTATTGTTTAAAAAACCAGAGGAATTAGGGAACACTTGATGAATTTTGAAATAAATAAGGTTAATTTCAAGAATGTATTTTTGATAGCGTGGAATCTTTAATTACTTTAGGGACTTTGAACATTATGATTATGAACATACTGGTATTTTCCAAACATCCTCCTTTCTGCACCTTCCCCCTCAGGGAAAGCAGAGTTACAGACGCTCATATTGAAATTTGCTCTTAATTTTTTTTGGAGGAGAAACAAAACTAAAATGTACAAATAAAATCCAAAACATCTCCACAAAAAAAATCCCCACAAAAATTTAGTTCTCAGTTGTCTAACACTTGATATTTTTGATTTTACTGGTTCAATTTTGCTTTTGAAAGACTGAAAAAAAGAATAATTTCCACATGTTTTCACTTGCATCCACTTCTCCACTATACTTACGCTGATTAGAAAAATAAAGCCGAGTACAGGAAAGATGCACATTATTGGTGTAATTCAAGTCCATGTAATGCAGTATTTCAGAGGGTTGCCTAAGCATTTGAGGTCTATCAAGTATTTTGGATGTCAGTTATCCGTGGGTAAGAACTTACGTATGTGCCAAAATACTCTTTTTTTTTTTTTCTTTTAAGTCATTTTTTTGGGAGCTCAAAAATTAAAATAAATGCCAGTAGTCTTGGATTTGAGAGAGTTATCCTATCATTTATGGGGGAAATGACCAGGAAATAAGGCCTGTTTGATAGCCCAAGTGTATTTTCACGATTCATTAGCGGATTGGCGTGTACATATTTCAGAGTTACAGTTAGTCTTGTGTTTTAATTGCCTGTGTAAAAGAGCTGTTGCTGCAAAGCCCCATCCCAAATGCTGCCAGGGGAAGGCCCTGAGGTGGTGTTCGTGTACCTGGTGCTGCTGTGGTTTGTCCCACTCCACAACAGTGTCCGAGCTGCAGGGTGTGCGTGAGGTAATTCTTCACAGGAGCGACGGACTCGCTGAGACAAACAAAGGCACCGTGGGCAGGAGCGCGGCCTCCGCAGGAGCTGGGCAGAGGCCGTTAGTAAGCACAGGGAATGTGGCTGGAGTGCAGGGGGCAGTGGGAACAGGGCCTGGCATGGGGAACAGGGCTGGGGGAGATGGCCTGGCCTGGCCTGGCCTGGCCTGGGGAACAGGGGCTGGGGGAGATGGCCTGGCCTGGGGAACAGGGGCTGGGGGAGATGGCCTGGCCTGGCCTGGGGAACAGGGGCTGGGGGAGATGGCCTGGCCTGGCCTGGGGAACAGGGGCTGCAGGACGGTGGCAGCCACGGAAGGTGCTGCTGCTGAGCAGAGAGTGCTTCCCAACACTGCAGGTGACTGTGTCACGTCTGCTGAGAAGGGAGGAGGGGGTGGGGGGCTTGGGAAGCATCCCATCGGTTTTGACTATACCAGTGGAAATCCTGAATTCCTGGAAACTTCTTATGTTCTCCTTTGCAGCATTTTTGGAACAAGATATGAAGATACAAGGGTTCGAGTGTTTAATTTTATTTAAACATAGGAAATGGCTATTCAAAATTACTCCACTTGGAATTATTTTGATAGTCTAGGGGCCAAAATCTTTGTTTAACTGGAAAAAAAAATGAAATGGTATATCCTAAAATGGTAAAAAGTTCTCACTCGGTGGTTCTTTGTTGGTTTTTTTTTTCAAAAAGCACTAAATAAATAGGCACTTGTTCTCCTTAATTATTTTATTTGGTTGTAAATGAAACGTGTACCTTGTCTTTTTTCTGTACTGTTTAAGAAATCTTTTCACTGACCTTTTCAGAAGGTGAGACAATTCCAGTGATAATCTGAAGAGGGAAGCACTGATATTAAGTACCCTGTTTTTCAAATTAAGTGGCTTGTTGGCTCAAAGTCAGTGAAGTTTCTGTAATTTGAGAATGAAGTTTAAGTGTCTCCAAGGGTTATGTGTTTCCTCATTAAAGTTAGGGGTTAAAGCATTATTGGGGCACCTTTCCTACTACTTAAAGTATAAGTTACCAGGTTGTCTGATTCAGAAATCTGGTTATCTTTAGCTGAAGCTTTGTCTGCCTACAAATTTATAATATACTTCAAAATTTGCCTGAAATATTGCACACTGAAGGTATGAGTAGTCTTGCTTTCATGTGTTACGAATTTGTGAAATAGCACAGTGTGGATTGTGGAGTGAAGGGTGGAACACATACAGTATTTGTATTTGAAACCAACACATTGCCTGAGAAAAAGCTTTAGTACTACAAGGTTTGTTATTCATATTGAATATTACACAAGTTGAATTCTATCCTTTTGCTTTTCTGTTTCTTCTATGTCCTCAGACTCCAAGTGACAGAAAATAAATTGTTGCAAATGAGTTTGGTCTGGGCTTGTTTGAGGTCCTGTGAGTGATGGATTTTCCAGCTGCATTCCCTCCATATTCTGTGCTGAGTTTCCTTTGGTTCAAAGTGATGTGAAGGGTCAGGGGAGAGCAGTGTGACCAGGTCACTATGCAGAATAAGGCCCTGGAGCATCAGAAGAAAATGCCCAGGCCATTCTGGGTAAAGCACAGGTTAATATCAAACTGACTCGAAATGGACAGTTGGTTTGGTTCAATCGAACAAGATAAACTGCCCTGGTAAATTCAGGTTACAATTGTGGGACTTCCTCAGTTGAAGAGTAAGCATCAATCTTCTGGTAGTTAAATCTCCATTTGGACTGAAAGCAGATTTTGAAATAGTGGAATTCTGTTCAGCAGTAGTTCCAACTTTGAGCCAGGTTATTCATCCTGATTCTTTGGGTAAAATTGCTATTGAAATCGCCAACAAATTTTGACAACTGCTTCCCCAGCTCCCCTTTTAAAACTCCCTTCTTCTTTGTAGTACTGTATAACCCCCAAAGCTTACATGCTCACCATGGGCATTTTTACAACTGTGATAAAAATTACAAATGTATTCTCACTTAAAAGTAATTGCACTATTACTGTAGTGCTTTTTATAAAATAAAGTTTTTATCAGTGTGAGATGTTTTGCCAAAAAGAAAAAACCACTACAGGTTCTATCCTTTTTATGCTCACTGAATTTTGTTTCTGGTTTTTGTTTTTTTTTTTTAATAGTGATTCCAGAGTTTATTAGTCAAGTAAATATTGCATTGGAGAGCTTAAGCAAGAACACAGTGCATCTGTTTGATGACAACCAGTTTGTGGACATTTCCAAGAAGGTGTATGATACGATTCATAACATCAGGTGCTCAGTCATGATGATTCGGGTAAGTTTGTCATTTGTTCTTTTCATACTCATTTCTGAGATGGGTCAGGACATCAGGGCATTTTCAGGAGCATTCAGAACTGTGTGTGTGATAAATGTCCCCAAGCTCATATCCAGGTTGAACTGACCTGGGAAATTTGGATTACAGTGAAACACGTGTTGTAACTCCAAAAGTCTAGAATTGCATTGAGTACCACATCAGAATGTTGCATAAAGATGTCTTTACTTCTTTAAAAATATGTAGTTATGTTTGGTTGGTAAAGATCTTCATTCACTTCAATTATTATTAACTTGCAGCTACAAAAATCTTCTTGTAGTTCTTCAACTTTAACCTGTGGAATGTAGGAATTGAGAGTATTTCCGGGTGATTCTGATAATCTCATATCAAGATCTTTCAACCTCATGCCAGAAGACTTAACAATCTGATTTCTTTTAGTCTTACACAATTGCTATCACTGCACTTACCCTCATGTTTTTCCTGAAGTTCAGGGAACTGAATCAAACAGTTTATTTTTAAAATTCAAACCAGAACTGTGTCAGATGCAGACTTTTCCCCAAATATCTTCATGAACCCCACTTCAAAGGGTAAACAACTGAGCTTCAGTAGCTGTACGTTCAGCAGTTTTGTTTTAAAATTAAATTAAACATTGATAACGATGGAGATTTTTCAGAGGGAGCTTGTCTTCTTCATTGACTTTCCAGTTGAGAATGGTAAGGAACAGATTCCTTTTCTTGTAAATACAAATCCATTACAGCCCAGCCTGACCCACAGGTCATGGGAGGTGGGTCTGCCCCTCTACTCCGCTTTGATGAGACCCCACCTGCAGAGCTGCCTCCAGCTCTGGGGTCCCAGCACAGGAAGGACAGGGAGCTGTTGGAGTGGGTCCAGAGGAAGCACAGAAATCATCAGAGGGATGGAGCACCTCTCCCACGAGGAAAGGCTGGGAGAGCTGGGGCTGCTCAGGCTGGAGAAGCCTCTGTGGAGGCCTTACTGTGATCCTTGGGTACTTACAGGGGGCTTATAAATAAGATGAGAACAGACTTTTCAGTAAGGCCTGTTGTGATAGGGCAAGGGGTGATGGTTTTAACCTGAAAGAGAAGAGATTTAGCTAGATACTAGGTAGAAATATATTACAATGTGAGAGGTGAAACACTGGCACAGGTTGCCCAGAGAGGTGGCATCCCTGGAAGCATTCAAGGCTAGGCTGCAGGGGGCTGTGAGCAACCTGATCTGCTCATTGCAGGGGGGTTAGACTAGATGGCCTTTAAAGGTCCCTTGCAACCAAAACCATTCTAATGTGAAAAATATCAGTCTTAACATATTGTAGTGTGTAAGTTCAAGTAGGAATTCAAATGTGGAAAATTATTAAAATGGCTTATCCTTATTGCAGTTGTCAATTAGGAAATTTTTTGTGTACTGAAGAGAGACCTTGAAACATCCAACACATTGCCCATAGCAGCAGGAGTTTGTGAGCTGGATGTAGGTCCAAAGCAAACAAACCGGATTGAGGGTGATCGTCTGTTAGGTCTTCTGATCAGTTCCTGTGTCAGTGAACACAGGCTACGAGTTTTCATTAGGACATCTCATTTCTTTCTAGATAAGCTTCATTTATTGTGCCTGTGTTGCTCATCCACTCCTTCCCTTAGTGACTTGGGGGCTCTTGGGTTTTTTAAGATTGCAAAGTTGCTTCTGTTTCTCAGTGAGATCTGAGTCTTCTGTATGTCCAGTCCTCTTAGGCTTGTATTCCATGATTGTGACTGAGCATTTCTTTCTGGAGTTTTTCATTTTTGGGAAATTGGGAAATGAGGAGTGTAACAAAGCTTCAGTCAGTTTCTATGAAGAGCCAGAGACAGCTCTGCAGGAAGCTGTATTGTCTTAGAGTCCTCTGTGGTGTGTGTATGTGTGTGGACAGTCACTCAGAGAAGGGTATTATGATCCCCTGTACTTCCTTCTGAAGCATGAGGGGAAAATCCTTAATGTGAAGAGACTGCAACAGGCCCAAGGCCCGGGAAGTGGCCAGTGTGCAGCACATGTACTGTGCACCCATAAAATCGTGGGTCACTGCACAACACCGACAGTAGTAATAGAATGGTTTCTGCCAGTGCCATTTTGCACTGCTGCTTTGCAGGTCCTGAAGAAAGCTCAGGAGATTTAAAAAAATCGTTAGAAAGGACATATGAGCTTTCTACTTAATGAATACCATTATTCAGCCACAGCCATGGGGTTTTTTTTTGAGGTTTGGTGAAAAGTTAGTCAGCTACTCCAGCAACTCTTAGAGATACTGACTGCCAGCACAGAGAGTGCTGAAGAAACCCTGGCATCCATTTTCTGAGTCAGGATGTATTTGCATTCCTAGTTAGATACATTCCAGACAATGCCAGTTTCCTGGAAGAAGCTTTAGTAAATCTGGTGGTTACTCAGACGTACACTGTTAGCACAGCAGCCAAGGTGAGGAAATGAAATGTTCTGTGGCCAACATGCTGATAGTGCCAGAGAACAGTGCCTCACTGATTACAGGGGATTGATTGCAAGGCTGAATCAGGGTAAGAAATTGTTGATCAAAAAATAATTGAGAAATGTAAATTAACAAGGCCAGTCATTCACAGGGAGCAAGTTTTCAGCATGGCAGTAAAAGCAGAAATTCTCTAGATCAGTTTCTCACAAAGCATTTCAAACACGTAATTACACAGAGAGAGTATTTTAAAAAATAGAGATCCTAACTGTAAAATGCTGCCCGATACTATTGTTAATGCAAATTATCAGCTATGCCTTTCAGTGTCCAAGCTTAACCAAAGATACTTAAAACATTCATTGCAGTCCTGCAGGTATAATGTAACACTTGAGAGCAGCTGCTCAGTGGCAGGTGTGTTGTATTGCTGAGCTGTAATAGAAATGCCTCTGGAACATCAGGGTGCTGCTCCCCTTAAGATGCTTTTCATTGTTCACTTGCAAGGACTGCTTAATCTGGTGGTAGCTGTCGATTTGAAGTAACCGGTTAATTGATCCAGGGTGTATCCACATTTCTCAGTCATTTTTTGACTCTAACCATCTCATTTTTTTGTATTTTAGAGGTTTTATGAGCTTGATCTTGCACAGGAACATTTGTACATTATCTGGATAACGTTTTAATCAGGATATTGATGTTACAAAAATAGATTAGATTAGATAATACAGTTAAAGACAATTCTGCCATGAGAAATATGTAGAAAAGTCAAAGGAAACAGGTTGACAGTTTTTGAGACAATACATATTAAATGCTGCAGAATGTTAGGAATAATGGTAGAACTTTTTTTAAAAAAAGCTTCTGTGTGAAGGTGTTTTTAGTTGAAGAATATGAGATGGCTGGATTGAAGTAACAGCTAGCAATATCCCGTTAGGGTATAAACACAACGGAAAGGAATGACTTCAGATGAACAGTAAGTACTGGTAGCTGAAGCACTAACAGTCATCCCAATAATTATAGCAAGAGCAGTGGAAACAAAGTCACCAAGTCAAAAGTTTCACAGAATTCTTTGTTCTTTTTGGAGGATAAACAAGTAAGCAGCTGTTCAGGTTTTTCAGAGACAAAGAAGAGGGCAAAAGGTTCATATACTCTATGCAAAATGCTTTTACTATTCTTATATTCATGGAAGCAGTGTGTGAGGAACCCATGTCCCCTAATTTTGTGAGAAGTGAAGAATGTGTATTGAAATTGCTGCTCTTAACACTTTAAAACATCTCTTAAAAATCTTTTTTGTTCAGTGTGTATTCTGCATGCTGTTTCTTTCAGGATTCTGGCATAGAGGCCCTAAGTTCCCTCAAGAGTTCATGATGTTAGGCTTCTTGAGTTTGTTTTGCACATTGTTCCTTGATTTTCCTGCACCATGGTACACAGGATATCCATCCCCCAACACCCCTGAAAACTGAAGTAAAGCATTTGGGGTTTTTTTCCGTCTTACCTAGATACTTTTATTTCAATTAGATCCTCACTGCATCTCCAATCAGTTCCTAATATTCCTGTTTCTTTAGCTAACAGTCTTTTTACTGCATGTTTTAATTTCCTTCAGAAAGTCAAACTCAAATTAGCTGCACATTCAGGTGTCTGTAGCATAAATGCTTTTTCACATGTTTTGGCTTTCTCAGAATACCCTTGGGATGGGTTCCCTTTTTTACTTCTTTTGTTGGTTGCAAATTTGGCGTGGTTTTTCATTCTGTTTTAAAGAAATGTAAGAATTCATCCTTAACAGAGCTTGTGAGTTCTTCAGTACACTTGATTTCTCTCAGTAAGAGACATCACAGCAGAATTCATTATCTTACACCCAGCAGAGTTACAGGAATTTTTAGAACATGGAACATTTTCATCTTTTTCTATCATATACCAGCTACAGAAGAGGCAGAACCTTTGCAGCAGTAGTTAGCCACGTGGTCCTGCACCTCTCAGCACTTGCGGGTTGTTTCTGCCCTAAGTAGGTCAGGACCTTTCCTTCCTCAGCTCCTCGTCGGCTTCAGTCCTGTCATGGTGAGATTGATATGTCTGGATGCAGTGTGACTGCAAAAGAATGTATTCATGTGATACCTTTAAAAAGGAGTGCAGAAGAAATACCTGTTGTCTGTTAAGGATAGACACCTGTTCCTTTTTCAGGTTTTTTATCCTGAGTCACATAAAAGGTGTTAGTGGGGAATGTTATGTTTGTGCTGCAGAACCCAAATAAGAGGTGAATTAGAACTGTTTAGTGCCACGATCAATTGTGCATACCTGCAAGTAAAAGCTTCTGGCAGCTGCTTGTCCCTGCCGTATTACTTGGCTTCTAACATCTTAAGTCAGGATCACCAGCCTTGAAGTACCATTATGGGAGAACTTAAAGCACTATCCCACATAGGTTACATTTCAAATCTTAATTCACCTCCATACATATTTTCTAAATATGTGTATGTTCTTTACAGTATAGCTGGGAAGCCTTCTCATAGTGTACAAATACTTGCTATAGTTTATATCAGTATCAGCATCAGAGAGTCAGTCATGATTTTTATGACTCTACTTTGCAGATATCTTATCAAAATGCTCTGTACTGAACAGTTTTGGGACACAGTCAGCATACATTTCAATTTAACATGCTGGCATTTTTAAAAATGCTAATCTCCATTTAGTACCAGGGGAGTTTGTCTTCCCAAATAAATAAAGCCAATCTCTCTTTTCTGGCAAACAACTATACATATTGGTTTGCTTCTATTTCGTGTTTATGTACCACGTAACGAACTCTCAGAGGTCTTAGTTTCATTAGTTTAGGGCCTTTAGTATCTTCAACAAATCAGGTGACTGTTTTGGTTCTCTGTATGATAGTGTTGCTGACTTGGTTGCTTTACGGAGCAAAAAGCTACTCAGCAATGTATCTGTAGATAAAACCCACCTCTTATTTTCCTTGAAAGTTGGACCCATTTATCTTAACATGTGGGCAGGATGTTACTGAAAGAAATAGCTTTAGTTTGGAGTTGCCACAATTGCCATAACAAGCACCTGTTCTTAAGAGCTGAGGTGTTTCCACAAGGGAAACAAAATTTGTTAGTAGAAATACAGATAATTTATTGATTTTAAAAACAGATGGTGTATTCACATCTCAGGTAGAGGGGAGGGCTACAGAAAAGGAAAAAAGCACATGCTTACCCTTCCCATCTCGGACACAGGAGTGGAAGCCAGAGCACAGATGAAATATTACTTCACTCAAGGACAGGTGGCCTCCCTTTCCCCCCTTCTTCAGATCCCCTTTGCTTAAACACTGCATTAGAGTCCATCCACACAGTAGTTGGGAAATGGTGGGCTTTTTTTTGTTGTTAACAAAAGACAAGAGAAATTACCTGCTTTTGTGCTTCTACATTTCTGCACTTTGAGATTAATGGGTTTTAACTTTTTGGTTCATTGTACATCCTTGTGACTGCTGCCCCTGTTCCCATGCTCCAGGCACTTGCTCAGGCTTTACAGGGAGATTCCTGATTTTAGGTTCTGGGTTCTTTTTTACATACAAAATGAACAGTGACTAGAAAAATAAGTGCCCCCTTTATCCTCCTTATGTGCAATTCCAAAATGGTCCTTTCATGTCCATGTGCTCCATTATTTCTGTACAGAGAAATCATCCAGTAGTAGGGGAATGTCAAAAGCAGTTGTCCCCCTTCTGAGGAACAATACGTAGAACTCCTGTGTTGTTTTATGTATGTGCTGGAGGAGCAGACTCCCTCTAATTGCAGCTCTAATAAGCTTGTGAGAAGGCATTGGATGTTGTCAGGCCAGTCTTATGTACAGGTCTGGTGGGGAAGATTTTTTTCCTCTCCAAAGCAGCAGCTCACCTGCACCACCCTGGTGACTCTACAGACAACTAAATGGAAGTGGGTCTTTAGAGTAGTACCAGGAACTCACCACTTGGATAGTGCCATGTTCAAACCTGTAGTTTCTGCATGTTAACATGTATTAGTTTTTTCCCCCATTGGTTTAAGTTCTATTAATACTATTCAGTTGTTTTTCATTTTTATCAAAATACCGTGGTTAATGGAGCCTTCTTTTTAAGGCAGAAATACTGTGATATCTTTTGAACCCCATCTTACTTTTCACTGTCACACATTTCACTTGTCTCACACTCTTGTCAGTGAGGGGAAGGAGGAGAGTAGTGTGCACAGAGGCTCACAGAAGGAAAGGAGCTCAGGACATCAGCTGGTCCAACCTGCTGTTGAAAGCAGGGTGTTATCCAGGGCCCTGGCAAGACATGTCTGACTTTGCTGTTTGTTGCTTAATTTTATCTATTAAAGTTAAAACAGTAATAGGGAATTGATGGGTCAAACAAAGCAATAGTTACTTACTTACAAAAGGAAGCTGCTTGCTACACTGCATGCAGCTAGTAGTCTGTAATACTTGCACTATTGTCTGCTGTGTTTATGCCTCATCGTTTGCATTCAGCACAGGAATGTATGACCCATCTTTTCCAGTTAAAAATGGAATTTTCTTTAGCCTGCCTTAGGTTTCCAGCTTGTAAAATGTCAGCTAATGGAAAGGATGTTGTGTTGTGTTTTGTTTAAAAAAGCAAAGAAAAAATGAAAACGCTTATGGGTACGTGCAGACAAAAATAATAAATTATTTCAGAAATGCCAATACAGAGACAAGGGTGGTGTCAGCTGCATACTGTATCCATTGCAAGATCCATGTGCAGTTATCCATCCTGGCAAATCTGTGTTGTCTTCTGCCCAAACTACACAGCCTTAGGCATCATGCAAAGCTGTGAATTAAGAGCTCCTCAGCAGCAGATTGCTACATGGCTTTCCATGGAAATCTCCTAGTGCTGGGATTACTGGGTCACATGCAGGAGTCAATATGCTTTGTACAGAAATGGATGGCATAAACAATTTTGACTTAGATACTACTTTAAATGTCAATTCTTCCCACTCTAGGGATTAAATTACATTTCAAGTATCACATATGATTATGGTTTTAATTGTTCACAAAATTACACCCCTCTTTCAGGAAGACAGAACCTTCCAGAATTATTTGATAGCTCCGGTTTAGTGACTCATTGGAAACTTAAGCACATAACAGTATTTTTTCTGGAACATTAACCATCTTTGCTGAGGGTTTTTTTCCTTAGAGCAAGAAAAAGTGATGTGTATTCCTTCCTTTCCATTTGGTGCTTACTGTCTAATATAAATTATATTCCCAGAGAAATGGAATGAATATAATTGTGTTGAAAGGGAAGGACTGAATTACTGGAACCAAAACTGGGAAGCACCGTAGAAGTGTTACAAATCATAGATACTCCATTAAAATATGCATCCTGCCACAGGGCTCACTGGAGTATGAGCAAGGCAAGCCTGGGAATGGAGACTGCAGGCTCTCAGCAGTGCTAAGAGCTCAGGCTGTAGTTCTGATGCTGCAATCAGTCCTGCCAGTGCTTGGTGCAGTTCTGCCTCAGAGATCTTCATTGCTCGGGCTAGATCCGGCCGTATTTCCCTTTACCACTGATCACAGTGATCTGTAAGGTCCATGGCTCAGTTGAAATTTCTCAGTTGCCATTATCACCGTGGAATCATTTATCTGGTAGGATGGATTATTTTAGTGTGGTGCAGAAAAGTGATGAGGTACATCACAAATGTGTTCAGAATGTCACTGGACTTCAAAAACTGGTAATAATTATGTGTGTTAGATTGTGATCTCAGTTCTGCTGGCACAAGAGTAGGGTAGCAGTGCTGGGGTCTGTGTCATTCTGTGCTTTGACGTTGGTGTAACAGTGTCAGATCTGGTCCTCTTGTCATGCACGTCCTTGCTGATAAAGTAGTGTGACTGTGGAAAAGGTTTGGGATTAATTGCTTCTCTGTTGCTTCCCTGAGTTCTTTTGGTTTCTGTTTTTAGAATTCCTTAGCATTCCGTGGGTATATTTGAGTTCAGGGTCTGCTTTTAATGACAGCTTCCTGCCTTTGGTTTGGGCTTTTTTCAATTAACATTGCTTGCCAACTTGAATCCCACCAGGTTCTTTCCTTGAAAGTGTGCTCAGGGCTGGAGTGCAGCTGATGAAGGGAGGTGGACATAAGGAGACATAGGCGTAACAGGGAGCTGGCTCACAAAAAAAGAAACCTTGGAAAAAAATTATTTGGAGAATAAAAATAAAATTAAAAAAATCTTCTACTGAGCCTGCCAAGTGAAGGATGGTATTGTGAGTCCTGTTTACCTGAAAACATTCTGTAGAGGTTGACAAAACTGATGCTATCTAATTTCCTGAGAAACCCTGGGACTTAGACTTTTAAGAGAGACTTTGTCTCTCTTAAAATAGAGACAAAGGAGTCCCTTCATTATATTATCAACAAAATCCGTGTATATGAGTACTGAAGTGAACTGTATTGCAGGGGAGTGCTGTGCATCCTCTAGCACCTGGGTTGGGTTGTAATTGCTGTTTTACTGCACCATTCCTCCTGTGTAGCCTAGCAAACAGCAACAGTGCCTCCAAGGTAATTGCTATACCAGGTACTTCAGTTATTAGGAAATTGGAGCAGTAATATTAATTTAAAATTAGTTTGTTACTCCAAGTGCCTTGTGATCCTGGTCTTCATGAAGTAGTCTGCATAAAATTAGAGAAAATAGAAGAAAACCTGATTGTTTAGCAAGTTGGATAGAATTCTTTTGGAAAGTAGAAGCCTTCCTTTTTCCTGAACATGGTCCAGCATGAAATAGCACATGAGAAATGATCATATGGGCCAGTGTGATTAGCCTTTGAAATCTCCTGGAATCTCTAGAAGTGTTAAATTCACCCACAGAAGGAGTCATAACTTCCATGTTAGGATACAGCAGAGCAATATCCATGTGAGGGAGAAAGAGCTGCTGGAAAGTATCCGGAGTGGGGCCGTGGCAGCCTGGGGATGCACACAGGTACAATTGCACGTCCCTGAGAACAGCTTTGCCACTTGATGCCTGCCTCAGCCAGCCCCTGCACCCAGAGCAGCTGCGGGGCCCCGTCCCAGCAATCTCATCCCTGACTGCAGGCTTCTGGGGTTCCTCTGTCAGGGTCATGGCCAGCACACGAGGGGAATATCCTCATTATTGCACAGACACTGAAGCTCACTGGCTGACTGTGTAGTCTTGCAGTGTAGGCACAGGCTTGGCCACAGTAACTGGTGTCAGAGCCAGCTGGGGCGCTGGCATCCATTGTTCTACCACCTATGTATATTGTATTAATCACACCTCTGGTTTGTGCATGGAGGAAATCAGATGTCAGCTGTATGTTTGTTGCTGATGTGTTCTCAGAATGGGAATTGGACCCTTCTGCCCGAGTGAGAAACCAGTCTGGCATCCCACCGGAGCAGGGCAGCATGGCTAGGAGCTTGGCTGGCCCCACAGGGAGGTTGTGTCGAATACACTCTGAAATGCCTTTGGGTTTGGGAAAGCTGGATTCCAAATGCGTAAAGAAACAAGCGTGAGACTTAATTAACATTCAGCAAATAAAGAACAGACGTGAATAATTGTTTGCTGTTTTAGTGAGGGAGTGCCAAGCACAGCAAACAAAGGTAAAGACAAAGCACTGGGTATGTGCTTGAGGTGCTGCGAGGTCACACCAGTGCCCTGGACCTGTGGGAGTGTGGAGCTCAGTCTGGCTGCTCAGTGGGCAACAAATAAAACATCTGCTTGTCGCCTTGGTAAGTGGAACCAGAAGTAGAACTTACCCAGATTTTAAGCACAGCAACATCAGTGGAAATTGTGAATTAAATTACTAATGCTGGGGTTTGAAGTTAATCACTTATTGCTGAAATGGAGCCAGTCCCCAAGAGAGATGAAGCCTAAAATTGTGTCTGCCTAACTTCGGCTTTTCTTTCCACTTGGTGGTTCCATTCCAATAATACAGCCTTAAACCTTGCATCTTCCAGCTTCTTCCATCTCAGACTGGGTGCTTGATTTGTTTGTGCAGTTTGTAGGAAACTCACAAGTCAGAAAGCAGGTGACTCACCCTGGTTGTCTTTTAACTGCAGAAAGGGAGTTATTTTTTTCCTGAATGAAAAGATCATTCTATCTGATAGTGTTGCTGTTGTATTGTTGGTTTTGTTTCCATGTTTGGGTTATTAAATTGCATATTAAATTGCCTCATGCCATTTGTAGAACATACTGAATTTATAACTTACAGGACTGTTTTCTCCCTGTAAAATTCTCACATTTCTCACCTAGCAGAGTAAAACTGAGATGGAATTTTAGGTTGTGTTTAGTAAAAAGCTTCTTTTTCTTCTGATATTTCTCTGCCAGAAAGCTCAGTAGCAAGTATTACCTGCAGCCTGGCTCTTTAGAGATGGAATGGTTCAGTCTTACTCAGCCTGTGGGATTGCCAGATAGCTCAGGGCTTTGGCAGGCAGCTACTGCCTGGCACAGTTCGGGTGTAGGCTGTGATGCATCTCCGCTCCTTTTTGTTTATTCTTGGGTATGTTGATGAGCTCTGAGATTTATCTACTTGCCTGGGGAAGAAAAAAGGTTGAGCAGTATTAATTGCCAAAAAATACCATCCTCCACAAAGAGAAGGTAAGAGGAAAGAGGAACAATTGAAATTCCTGTCAGGGTCCATTCAGCAACCCACAAGAGTAGCTTACCACGAAGATGTAGCATAGTATTCTTTGAAGACTCATGTGGTGCTGCATCACAGGCATAGCTATGCATTGTCCTGCCTCACACAGTGGTTTTTCTTTGTATCCTCTTCATTTGCTTTCCTTCCCCTTCTTTTTTCATTCATTTTCTGTTTTCTCTCACCTTACAGTTTGTCTCGTGTTGTTTATATGCAGATTTACTTTCATGCCTCATACTAAGGTAGTGTAAGAACTGTCTTTTGTAAAGCCTGAAAACTGGCATCCCCACAGAGTGCCAGTCTCTTTGGAAAAGGGTAACTAATACATAAATTCTGATTTTCATCTGACGTAAGATAAATTCAGCAATCAAATATGAACTCTAGAGATACTGAACTGACTCTATCAGTACTGTCTCCTGTGCAGATCAGGATTAACTTCAAATAATTCTCAGTGTTCATTTGTCTGACCTGTTCTTAGAAATATCCACAGCTGGCAACCGGAAGGTGCCTTCAAGCAGTCAATCCCACTCCATTCCCCTTAGAAAGTTCTTCCTTAAATCCACTCCACACATCTCCTTATGGCATCTTAAAGCACTTCATGTCCATCAAGGATGGATGATCTTGTCCTTGTTTCTTGTATACTTAAAGTTTGGGTTTTGCTTTTTCATGTCATGCTGATGCTTGTTGCGATCCTGCTCTCCAGCTGTGCCCTTCCTTTGGGAAGTGCAGTACCCAGCACTCGATACAGTACTTGCAGTGGAGGCTCAGCTCTCAGCTGAAGGGAAGACTTACATCATAAGGCTTGCTGTGTGTGCCTACAGATGCTTACAACAGTCTGGTTGCCTTTATTTTCAGGAAGTGATGCTGCTGCATCTTCTTTAGCCTGTGCTCCCCTGTAATTCTTAGTGCTTTTCTAGCAAGTATTTATCATGTGTGTTTTTCTCTTTGCTTTAAAAAAAAAAAACCTCCCCGTATCCTGTTCTGTTGTAGTAAGAAAAACTTTTTAAACTCTGTTGCCATGGGTTAAAAATATTTCTATCAGTGCCAGTTACTAATTAAACTTAGGCTCCTTATGGTTAATTTGTGTTTAGATTCATTAATTCTTGCTGTTCACTTACTGTTCAAGTCAGATAATACTGGAGATGTGTGAAAGACCAATTTCAGCCCATGCAACCAAGCAAGATTTTACTGAGTTACAATTGGTTGCAGTTATTCAGCTTCATAGGTACCTCCTTTAAAAATAAGAGAAGTGGGATTTTATGTCCCAAAATGAGCAGCGAGAACCTCCAAAATGTCCTAGTTGTTTAAGCAAGTGCACTCTGATTTATTGCAGCTACAATAACCAGAGCATTAGAAAATGTGACCTATGAGAAAAACACCAAATGTGTTAGTCCTAATTGGCCCAGGGAACAGAGAACCAGAGGGGAGAGAAGGGAAAGATGGGATAGCTGTTTTCATTGATGTAAAATGTTGTTGCACAAGACTGGAGAAAATCTGTGTTACATACTCATAATGGATAGAAAGAGAATAAACTCTGACTACAAAGTTTGGACACGAAGAAAACCGAATTTCATACATAACATTTTGTTCAATTTTCATTGATATTAAGGCTCTCGTGTTTGTGCCAGTTTTATTTCTCAGTCTGTTAGCAGATGACAGAGTTTCACTGGGCAGCAGAGGCTGTCAAAGCTGCATATTGTGAAAAAATGTGCAAAGGGAAAGTACTGATCTGAATAACTTCCTCATTTGATGTCTTAGAGGGGAATATTCTGTACTGCCTTACACAGAACTTGGTCATGAAACCTTCCCAGATGGAAGAATTCATTTCGCATACAAGAACTTTAGTATAACAATCATGTAATTTGTTCAGAAGCTAGACCTGAACCAGTGTTCTTTGAGGGGCAGTTGTGTGTGTGTGTTTAATTCCACTTTGCTTGGAGAGCCTGCTTGGTAATGAAGGCTCTCAGCCTCCCAAAGCAGAATGAAATTAGTGATTTGTGACACGAAGGCTGTTTTGCACAGGGAGGGCCTTAATGGGTTCCTTAGTTCCACGTCAGCTGGCACTGATCATTCACTTGAACATTACTGGTTACTGAATGACTGAGGGTGGGTGGATGCGTGTTCGGGGCATCTGAAACCTCTTGATAATTAAAAGCAGGAACAAAAGTGATGGATCCAGGATTCACGGCTAGGGTGGTTTCATTTCTGTTGTCTGAGTGTCTGGGAGGAATAGCTGCTAAAACAGAAATTTGCATTTAACAATTGTTAAGTCCTGGGTGGGAATGTGTGGGAAGGATGACAGCAGTGGTACCTGCACTTTGAGAAGCCGGCTGTGCATTACAGTGTGCGTTTTTCAATGAGGCATGAGTTTGTGATGGACAGATTTACTCTGTGTCTCTTTTTAAAAGATGATCTGTTTTACTTGCAGCTCAGATAGTACAGAGGGTCAGTTGAGACTGAAGAGGCTTGAGCAGATGTTGAGGTTGTAGTCAATAATTTCATCTACTCCAGTTTGAGAAATGCACTTATCATTGGCAACCTTTTGCTAAGGGATATATTAACCTATCCAAGGGAATTTTTTTAGTGTCATCATTTAGCATAATTCATGTAACTGAAACAGATTGATTCGGCATGTTAGAGAGAAATCTTTGCTGAGGGGGCTACCGTTGCTCAGACTTTATCCATCTGAGAAACCTACCTATCTTATGGAATTCTGAATTGTCTCTTTTTGTCTCTTGTTTCTTGTCCTTTCTGAGCACTGATATGTTTTTAACATGGTCAAACTGAGATATTCACTGCACCTTTTTTACCCTTAATATATTGATGTATTCCAAAAGCAGTTTCTACATTTCATCTGCCTTGAAACAATGGTTTTGTTTTGCCTTTGGGATATACTCTCCTCCACAAAAAATGGAGGCTTTTAAGAGAGGAAAGGGAGATTCTGCAGGAAGTCAGGCTCTATTATGTGGTTTTCAAGTATAACTCCAACTCTCTGGTTCTCAGAAGTGGATTTATCTTGCCACACCTCACTCCATCCCAGGATGCTGTGTGTGTGTTGCTGCCAAGGAACACTGTTGGCTCCTGCCCGGTGTTTTGTGTGCCAAAAGCCCAAGGTCCTTTTCAGCTGGTCTGCTCCGAAGTCAGGCAGCCCCAGCTTGTTTTGTTTGTAGCTTCTGCCTTCCTAGGTGCCAGTATTTGCATTTTCCCTTGGTGAGTTTTAGGAGGTTCCTGTCAGCCCAGTCCTCCAGACTACATCGGTCCATCTGGATGGCCCTACCCCTGAGGCCACTGGCAGTTCCCCTGCCTG
Source organism: Edolisoma coerulescens (assembly GCA_013397115.1). NCBI lineage: Eukaryota > Metazoa > Chordata > Aves > Passeriformes > Campephagidae > Edolisoma > Edolisoma coerulescens. Next base: position 69,000 of record VWZW01007790.1, on the reverse strand, counting down.
GTGTGGTGTGAAAGCTCACCGAGTGTGCAGTCCAGCAGCCCCCACGGCCCTTGGCAGGGGTGTCCGGCAGCACTGGCCGTCAGACGGACACCTGTGCTGCTCCCCTTGTTCCCAGCTCGGGGACAGCCCGGGGAGCACTGCCCTCTGAGCCTGACAGCCAAGGGCTAATGGCCCAGCTTGGTTACAGGACTTGAGAGATGGTGTGAAGAGCCTTTCTAAGTGACAGCCAGCCCATGACACTCCCAGGGACTGATAGGAGGGTGAGCAGCCTGTACTTGGCCAGTTTATTCCTGTGTCCTTTATTAAAAATGGGAACCATTATGAATTTTTGCAGAGGCAACGTGCACAGCACCTCTCTGATTGCCTTTGGAGTTAGCCAGGCTAACAGTAAAGATGTTGTAGTTTACCTTTAAAACACAGAGATGCGAGAGAGAAAACAAGGTCTAATCTCTTCTCATTTTCAAATGTTGAGGTGTTGTTTAGAAATGAACTCTTCTATTTCAAACACAAGTATAAACTGCCCGTATATAAGGCCATATGTAATTTGCTTTATGAAGATTACTAGCAAAAGAACAATGGCTTAATTGTTTTTTTCACTATCCATTTTTAAACAACTTAACAAGTATTTCCATTATAAATGAAATGTCTTAATTAGTTTCCCACTAGATGGAGCAAATGTATGTCAACCCAGCAGAAGAAACAGGGAATACATTTTAGATAGGTGAAGAACAAATCACTTGTATTAAAGCCTACTCTTCTATTCTTGTTAGTTATCAGTTTTCTGAGTTTAAAATGGAAGCTTCTAAGCCATATGGTGATTTTTCCTACGTAATAAACACGAGCAAAGGCTATGCTTTGCATGAAGCTGTGTATCAGTTGTCATGGTTCTCATGAAGGCAGGGACTTGTGTTAAAATAGAGGTGTGTGATTGTAATACCGATGTTTGATCATATTTTGTTCTTAGGGATTTGAAATTATTTTTTAAAAGTTGCACCCAAAAAAGTGCCTCTTTGAAATAAAATAATTGGAGAAAAGTCAAGAAGCTTCCAGGTTCCTAAGTGAGTCCTCAGGTCCCTGAATGAAGGATTTGTACCCCTGAAATCTTAGCTGCTTTTCTGGTCATGCTACTGGTTTTATAAAACTGTTACCTTGTTTATAAATCTTACCCTGCTCATATCTTACGACCCTCACGGCTGCAACACCATTACTAGTTGGGATTTTCAGGCAGCTGTCAAGTTTTCCCCAACTTTTTAGAGTTAAAGATGTGTTCAGGGCTTTTGTGCAGCATAACTAGGTCAGTATTGCCAGGAGTAAATCTCTGCTTGAACTGCTGTAGGCATTACGTGAGAGTGGCACACATACAGAGTACTGTTGGGGAAAGGAAAGAGGAAGCAATGAAAACAGGGCTGAAATGCATGTTTCCAGCACAGAAAGTGTAGCTTAGGATAGAAAACAGGTCCTAAAACTCTCTGTGCCAATTTACTTAGCTGTGCCAACTTCATGGTTTTTCTTTAAAGGGATTTTCAGAGGGCAATACTGAGAATTTTAACTTCAAACTTTTCAATTACACTCCTCAGCTCAGATCTTCCCTATCCCCTGGCTGGTCATTGAGAAGACTGTTATCCTAATGTATGCCCAGTGAGACCTGGAAGCACAGGAATTGTCACATGGAGCCAGGCTATTGATCTGTCTTGCTGTCTCTAATGGTGATTAATCTTAACTGTTTTGATCTTAATCTCCTGGAGCAGAATGTTATGAGTTGACTTATTAAATGAGCAAACAAAACCTCCAAGCATCCAGTAACAACAAGGCAACTTTTGCCCCATACTTTAAGTTCACAGCATTTCTTAGGTTTAAAACCTCTACTCTGTTCCCTATAACATCTTTTATTATTGAAAATAGTTCCATCTTTCAGTGTCAAAGGTCATCACTTATTCTCATAATTAAATACTTTGTTCTTCACCACAGTTTATATTCTCATTGATCTTAACTGGAATTACAACTTTAATATATAAAAAAGTATTTTGCAAAATTTTCTCTGTTAGTGACAAGAAATATTATTACCTACACTTGAAAATGTGTACAGGCTATGGCAGGAAAATGATTTTACTATTGTTTGATGACATATTCCTTGCCAGTGCTTGGTGACAATACTGCTATCAAAGACAGAATTCTGATCTCTGGCTCAATTAATCATTTGTTGGTTTTTTGTTAGCAATGTCCCAAATAATGTGGTATGCAAAAGATGTAATTTTAAGGGAACTGCCAAGAATAGATTTCAAGAATAGACATGTGATCATTTTTAAAAGAGGGGATGGTATTTACCATAGCACCGAGGTGTCACAATATTGACAGATTAAGAACATAGTATTTTAATTTGACCTTTATAATGTGGGGTTTATTGTTCTCAACACTCAATTGCTTTTAGCAAAAACATGAAAAGTACTTTAAGTGACTAGATAGCAACAATTACACGAGGCTCTTACTAAACTAGCCAGAAAAAATAAACAATGCTTGCAATTTCTTGTTCTCTTTCGAGTGCATCAAAACTCTTGCTCTGGCAGTGTGTCATCTGGCAGAATTAAGTGTGAGATAATGGTGGTGGTGTGACTAATACACAAAAAAAAACCTCAGTAGCTAACTTTTTGCAAAGCATGATATTTTTGCATTTGTGACACATGTACTGAGGTTCGTTACGCTGGGTGACGTGCGGCCTGACAGGATTAAATGTTCAAAATCTGGGCGTTAGACAAATGTCCACAGTAGAATAGATAATCTCTGTAAACCTGTTGTGTGCTCACTGAAGGACATAATAGACAAACTCTGATCCTCCTGGAGTGCACACAAGCATTTCTGCTGCTGCTGTGGGATTTACATAGCACAAATAACTGCATTTGCAGAAGTAAAATAAAGACATCACTCATCAGCTTAGCTCCTGTTAAGGTGTTAGTCTGCTCTGCATTATAGTATTGATCTGTGAAAAAGAATGACTGATGGGGCTGCTGAAACCAAGATAAGATAAAGCATAAGAGCATATAATGACAGTCTAAAGGTCAGCATTTAATTGAATGTTAGATAAGAGGAGATAGCTTCCTTTCACACCACGATGCCTTTCTGTCCATTTACATTGTATATCTTGAGATTTTAGACCTGGCTCTGCATTATGTTCTAGCAGCTAAGACCCTTTATTGGCAGGATTGATGGTTCCATGGGTTGTATGTGACCCTTAAAAGCAAATGATACAGATAAAGTTCTTTGGATAATCACTTTCGAGGAAGGTTTGCATAAAAAACTGTGTTGGAGAAGATGCTGTGAAACCTAGTCAAACAAATTGTTCTACAAAGCTTGGATTAAAAACCAGATAAACCAAAAAGCCCATTTGCAACCACTTTAGAAAAACTGGCAGAGATCTAAAGACTAGGGCCAGACCTTGGTTTTATTAATTATTCTCTTTAAAATCCTAGTAGAAAAGCAAATTAAGAGGTTTGTCATCAGAGAGTGGTTTTCATTTCATAGATGAAAAGGTAATTCATATCCTGAAATCGCCTGGGTGCAGTAGTAATGACTTGCTGTTGTGGCTTGCAGTTGAGCACCAGGAAGGTGTCAAATTCATCAATATTAGGCTTTGCTATAAATACGACTTTGAGTCCTCAGCCTGAGTTTCAGTAACAAACCCTCTGAGAATGCAGATTTATTGCAATCATTGAAATGTGGAAAGGAGTACATGCTACTTGTGTAGCTTGTCAGCCACAGTAATGGAATTGCAGCCTGGAATGCATGTGTAGGAATGTACTTGAATGCATTTTTGTCAGGATCAACAAAGGCTTTTCACAAAGGACTGGGGCCTGTTGGAGCCCTGGGCTGGGGCAGGTGTCCTGTGCCCCCTCGTGCCTTGCTCTTGCTGCCAGCTGCTCCATCACCTTGTTTGTAGTGCAGGCTGCTCAGGCTTCGTCTTGGAATGAATTTCTCCCCTCCTCCAGCACCTCTAGGGGAGACTGTTCAAGAGTTCTGCTCCTGTGACCGCTGGAAACCTTCCCATTTTTTTCTGTTCAAATTTGTTTTTAAACTCAGTTTACCACTGTGTTACACACGAGTCTGTAGGTTGTTGCTGACCGGAGTCTTGTGCTTCATTTTACCCCTCAGCATTCTTCCTTACCTTTACTGGAAATTCCATGCTTTGTATGTCTTACCGTGAATTTGCTATTTATGTCTCAGATTCATCCTGTCACTGACTATAGTACTCGAATCTCTTCCTCTTCTGTCACTTGCAGTTGATAAGACTCCTGTTAGGAGTCTTAAACAATACTCTCAGCTTCCTTCCATGCTTCTCACTCCAGTCCTCCAGCTGTGCTGTTCTCCCCGTGCAAAATTTCTGTTTATTGATGACAGCACACCATTTTGTGTTGCAAGCCCTCATGTTCATACCAGTTTAACCTTGCAGTCATCAAACATTCCTTTTGAATGTGTTGGCATGTGGAATATTCGTATAAGCAGATACATGTGTGTGTCAGGTTTTTAATAAATAGTGTGTCATGAGAGCAACATGAAAAAATCAGATTTTGTGTTGAATTACATAGAAGAGTTTCCAAGGAGAGAAAACAATTGAGTAACTACTTCTGTTCTCACTATTACGGTGGGAAGTTTTTTCAGTTTTTGATGTTGTGTCTGAAAATGACTATAGTTTATGGTTTGTGATTTAAAGTTTGATAAATCAACAGCTTCTCTCTGCTTGAAATGTTGTCCTTAGTCTTTAATAACTGGATAGGTTTGTTTTGTTTTTCTGAATTCCGTGGTACCGGCAATTCAAAATGTGGCAGATCTGGGCTTTGGAGAGAATGACTTGGGAAGAGCTCGATGGGAGTGCACTCCTCCGGCTGGGGAAGTGGGCTTTCTGCAGGAAACTTCTCACCCCAGCCACAAACAGATTTTACTAACCTGGAAAGGCCATAGGCAATTTAAAACCAAAAAGGTTTCTGGCAACACTTAGCCCACAAGGGGTTTGGTTGAGCAACACTTAGACCCTGAGTCAATGTTCTGTGTATGATAAAGAATTGGAGAGGGAATCCCTGTTCCAGTGCAGCTGGAATGAGATCTCTGCTCTACGATTTGCAGTTTGTAAAGTGCCAGATCAGATTAATACAATTGCTGATTTGGTCTTTGGAAAGCTTACCTGAGACTGCCATTGAGAGGTGTCTTATCCTGCTGTCCATTTGCTGACCTCTTTGCTTGCCCAGGTTTCCATGTTGAGGCTGGTAATACTTACATAGCTTGACTTCCCAGAAAAACAGTATCAGTGGAATTCTACAAAATTCTCTTCATGGCCCTAAAATAACAGTTTTGTAAATATATATGGTTTGTCTTCGGGTGATAATGGTATAAAGCTCTTAAACACATTACATGAAATTCACCTATGTATAATGTGACTGTCTTAAAGTTATTAACCGTTCTGCCCTGTCACAACATTTTGAATTCCATGTTTTATAAAAGAAAGAAACCCCACATTGGAAATGTGGGATTCTCAAATATCTGTTCACCCAGGAAGAAATGGTGCTCTGCTGCCATGAATCCAGCTTTATGATCATTGGGGGAAAAAACTCCAGACTAGTTTTATAAAAACCTAAAAATTGCAATGTGGTTTTTAAAATTTTATTAATAACCCAAGTATAGTTTAACTTTAAAAGGAAAATTATTTCTTTTTTCTGTAAAACTTAATTGAGGCTCTTACCTGCCTGAGGGAGTCAGTGTAATCCTGAGAAGCTGAAGTTACTCTGTTTTAATATCCTTTCTATTATTGGTCTTCTATAAGAGTATCCCTAAGTGTTTCAATTAAAGTGAGTTTATGATAGTTTTTTTAATTGCCAGGATACCCACCACCACCAAAATCTTATTTTGCTTTCACGCTGCAGCTTTTCCCAACAACTTTTGTATGGTAACAGCCTTTGGCTACTGTGGAATTCTTACTAGGTCTAATTCCAGATTTAAAACGGAGACTTCATCACAATGTTAGTCTTTGCCTGAAAATAGGTTGTTCTTTTTCCCCACCTCGGCAGTGCAGCATTATGCTTATCTTTGTCCCAAAAATTGATTGCCTGTTTTCTTGAGGAAGTTTAAGTGTATTTATCACCCCTAGCATGCTGTTTCTGCCAACTTGTGCACCAACACTGAGTTATTTCTTGCAGTGTTATCTCATAGAAATGATGATTTTCTTCAGTGAGTGAAATTGTGTCTGTGTGCTGCTGAAGCAACAGAGTGCTATTTGAACATTGTTTCAAAGCTGATGTTGAGCTCTGTGGTTTATATACCACCCTCTGACCACAGAGGTTCTTTCCCAAAGGACATGAATGCGTGCAGGTGGATTTATTCAGGTTAGTGCAGTGCCATTACCATGCTATGGACCCAGAAATAAAATTACAGAACCCTGCAGTTTCCCTCTCAACAGATCTTCTTTGTATATGCCTTGACAGTAAAAACATGAAGGTGAGAACATAGCAATTCTGGATTAAAAACATTGTATTTGACTTGATTGAAAATTGGGTAAAAGAAATGACTGGGTTTCTTTCTGCCTGTCTTTTACTAAGGTTTTCTGATAGTCCTGGTCTTGTCATGTTTCTCTTGGAATGTCAGGCTTTTGGGGGATTCAGAACATCAGGATTTCCCTCTAATTGGAACTCTAGATGTCAAGTTGGTGATAGTTCTGTCACGAGTTTTGTAGAGCTTGGTTCTATATATTTTTGATTCTTAAAAATGTGAATTTACTGGATAAAGGAGAATTTCCTGAGTGCCCTATTGCATTGGCAGAACCAATATTATTTTTTAAGTGGTTCATAATCCCAAAAATTTTGTATACTTCATTGTGCAGTGTTTTGCTGATGGAAGAAACTTGCTTTTAATGTTTTATTTAGTGTCCTTTATAAAGTCATGTGCATTTTGCTTTTTTTACTATGTTATTTATGATAAAATGCAGAACTTCTGCATGAAACCCCTCTTATTTTAATAATATTTTGATAAAAGGGAAGCAGTAAATAAATCTGAAGACCTGAACTGCATAGAAAATTTCTTGTTGCAAATGAAACAGAATCACAGAATCAACTGGCAGTTGATGTGACTAGAAGGAACAGACAGTGGTATATAAAATAATGCCATGTATAAAAATAGCAAATTAGGGACAGTTATTTTTTCTGGTAGTGCAGGAACTTGTGCTGCTTAATAGAACTGGTAAGTGACACATTCAAAATCCATTTTTGTCACGTAAAGGTTTCTTGTCGAACTTCTTTGTTAGCAGCAGCAACACCAATTTAAACACAGAGTTTAGTAACGGCTGGAACAGGACTGGGTGGTGTTTGTCAGACCTTATCCTAGACCAAGTACAGTATGTTTGACATGAGTACCCAAGTCACCTGCTCTGACAGAGAATAACCCTTTCCTGCCTTTTCCCCAGACGCCCGAGGAGCTGGAAGATGTGTCTGACCTCGAGGATGAGCACGACGCGCGCAGCCGGACCAGCGTTCAGACCGAAGGGAAGACCGACCGGGTACGCGTTCCCCCGGGCATGGGGAAAGCGCAGCGATCGGGGGGACGCTGCTGGGCTCTGCTCCTAGGCACTCACTTCACAGCTCAAGTTCTCTTACTGGCAAAACACAAGTAGTAGTTCGTAGGTATTTACTATCAAAATGTAATAAAAGATCCACTAAAGCTTTCAAAGATCACATTTTCATGCATGGTCTTCTACTTCTCAGCTAAACCAGAGTACTTCTTTAAAGGGAATGCTTTTTTTTTGAAAAGAAAACCATAAATAAGACATACTTCAGAGGGCATAGAGCAAGAAGTAGATGCTGAAGACAGCGGTAGGTAGGGAGCTGGCTGTCAGCAATCAGAGGGGAGATGTCTCTGGGATGTGCTTCTCCTTGTGAGCTGGAAGGGACTGTTACACATAGACTGTGGTTAATACAGCTAAAAACCCCCAGTACTTTAACATCATAGTGCAGACATTTCTATTTTTTTTTCCATTTCTCCCTAAAATAATACAGTTCCTGTAAATGTTACTTTTTGTGGGATCTAGATAGAGGTCATGGCTTAAAGCCTGATTCTATAATTTAGAAACTATTTTCCTAGATTTCAGATACTGTTATTGGGGCCATAAATGGCACATTACCCCCAAAAGCAACAGAAAATTATAGCTTTGACTAAATTATATATGTATGCACTCAGCCTAAAGTAATATATTGACAGACACCTGCACATACGTTTTTTTAAAAAGATGTCTTAACAAATCTATTTGCTGCTGCAGCAGCAAACAAGAACAGTGATTTAAAGCCTCTTTGTTTGGAGTGCTATTTGATATTGATATTTGAAGATTTATACCCAGAACCTGTTAAGCAATATGAGGAATCTGTGTAGGGAAGATAGATGTTAAGGCTTAGGCAGTGTGTGGTTTTGTGTGGTGCAGCAGCTTTCTGTGCTGTTGGGAGACTGTTGCGTGCAGTGTTGACACCAGGAATGCCTGTGTTCCAGAAGTGCTTTGGCAGGATTTCAGGGCAACCTTTTTCCTCCTTGAGTTCTTTCTCTTGGGCATTTCAGCTACAATAATTCAGTTTTATTTATACATATCTGGCTCCATATTTGTTCTGCATAGCAGCACTCTTGATTCCTCTTGCTTTGTCAAGAGTGTTGTAATTTCTTCAGTGTCACATCTCTCACTGCTCCAGCAGGGAACTGGTGCCTTTTTTCTTTCTGTTTTTATCACAACATATAAAACCAGATGTGATGTGTGTATGCCACTTGTAACAAAGGCTACATCTTAACTAGCAAATCCTGTTTCCCGTATGTATGAAAAGTCATGTATTATTAATCACACCTTCAGAATCTATCTCCATAAAGAGAGAGGAGAGGTTAGTGGTGAGATAGGAGGACTGAGATCTGACTTTGTATTTATCTTCCTGACTCATCTTGAAAATGTTACTTCCTTGATCTTTTCCCTCAGATAATTTCATATTTCTGAGATGAATGTGATAGTGCCTGTGGCACCATCCCTTGCTGGGGGATACAGGTCAGCTTGGGCAATGTGCTGTGAGATCTCCGGGTATTGAAACTGGATAAAAATACTGATTATTATTTGTAGGGTGATTTTATATCCTTGAAGAGGAGGTTCCTTCCCTAGGATAGAGGAATTATAAAAACGGGTACTGCTTGTGGGTCCAAGGACTAATGCAGTTTTTCCCAGCTGGGAGTTAGCTCTTCCTCTGGTGGTTGTGTGTAATTTGTGTAGTCAGCTCTGCAGGCTTATTACACACCAGTTTATGCCATCATGATCAGTGTAATTCCACTGAGGGAGGTAGTGGCTTGTAATTGTAGGATTCTGCATTGAGGAGAAGGGCAAGTAAGATTTTGCCCAGTTCACTTTCAACTTGGAAGACAAACGTACATGTTAATGATCAGGACAAATTATTTTAAGTGTTTTTAAGTGAAGTTAAGTGAAGTTACTAAATTAGTGACGAGAACGCCTTAGCCTAATTTCGGAGTTGCTGCTGCAGGTTAAAGTTACCCTGTTGAGGGAGAGGCAAAATGTTTTACCTCATAACAAAATCCACTTAAGGGTGGCGAGAGCAGAACTCTTTCAGGCAGCCACACACCCATGCTTTTTTTCCCAGAGTTCTGCAGACAGTTTTGTGAATGCGTTGACAAAAATGTCTGAGATCAAGATGATTTTTTTAATGCAGTTTTGTTGCATACTGTGTTTGTGCAACAATTCTGGGCTGATAAAAAGTTGACTCAATGTGTTGTGTGAATGAGAAAATCCTGGCTAAGTTATTTCATTGTTTTATTTGAATTGCATTTTAAATACAGCGATCAATTATATCGCTCTAAAAATCTACTGAACTCTTAAGAAGAGAGACTGGATAAAATAGCAAAGACCAAGAAGAACTGTTGATATTTGCATAAAAAGTAGTTAGAAGGGAAGTTAGGTTTGCCATCAAATTAGTTAGCAATTCTTATTCAAGTAGCAAATACTTTACATCTAAGTTGCTACATTAAATGAAATGCTGACATACATTAACAGGAAGCATGTGCTATTTTGTTAATAAAAAAACCAGTTTTAGAATATTTTGTTAGTTTAATTTTTATCAGAGCCCTACACAAGCATGAAATACTGATGATAAGAATTCAAGTGTAATGAAAATAACTACTGTAATTTTGAGTAGGTTCTATGAACAGTAATTTTGACACTTGTTACATAGCAAAAGATTCCCTGTCAGGAGTCATGATCTATCAAAAGCATTTAATTTTCTTGCCAGTTTTTAACCCAATTTCCATAAAGGGAAGAGATTAAGTCACTGAAATACTCAAGGTTGTAGCAGTATAGTATGTACTTCTACAAAGTAGAGCTGGAAAGAACCCCAAGAACTCAGCTAATCCAGCCATTTGGGCCCAGGTAGAATAAATATACTTCTTCTTGACACACGTATATATGAACAATTGCATTGCTCTCTCTACTTAGCTCATTACTGGAATTGATGGCTTATTGGAAAGTTTTTGTCTTTATACCTTATATGTTGCAATTAACATGGTAGCACTCATCTGCAATGGACATAGAGAATATCCTTTCCTTTCTGCATGGATAATTTTTTGTATGTACTTGTACATCCTTTTTCTATGGCCTCTCCCTTTTGGAAACTCCAGGTTGAATAACTCTGGTAACCTTAATGTACTCTTCAAGGTAGTGTTTTCTGTATGTCCTTTTAGTCTCTCCTCTGAGTGCTCTGCAGCTGGTTAATGAATTCTTGAATTTTGTGTCCAGACTATTTATATTGCAAAATGTGTGAAGCCACCTGTGATCTCAACAGCACAAGTGTGAGGTTTGCACTATTTCCTGCTGTGTGCATAGTTCAGAAGGAGCTTTGTGTGAGGTTTGCTTTTCTGCCAAGAGCACAACCTTTTATCAGCTACAAATGCTCACCCACACAACTGCCCATGACTGGTTCTGTCTCAGTTCTGTGTATGTGCTGGTGGTTTTTCTTAGGGGTAAACCCTGTACTTGTCTCAGCTGCAATATACCCCATGATGTTTTCAGATCAGTTCTCAAGATCACTTTGAGTTGTAAACCAGGCCTCTTCCACTGCAAGTGTGTGATGTGTTACTCTTGGTTATGTGGAAATACTAAGGCTGGGGTCAGGGCAGCTCCCTTCACAACTTTTCCTGATGGATCCCTTGGTTTGGTGTGTGTTCTTGGTAAGTGCTCTATGAACAGTTTTCTAACCAATACCACATCCACCCAGTGGAGATTACACCTAGACCTTTTTTCTCCAGGTTATTTATAAGGGTGACATGAGAGCCAGTGGCAAAGCTCTGGTGAAGCCCAGACATGTTGCTTTTTCATCTATAGGCCTATGGCCCTGGGACAAAGAGAAATTACTTTTAATATACACAGTTGCATCATCTAAGCCAAGCTTCTTAGTGAAGGCTGATGCAAAAATGGCAATTAACAGTTTGTCTACTATTTCCCAATAGTTTTACCTCTTCATCCAGTTTATCCAATTATATTGTATCTAAAAATACAGCGGAACTGTCATGGCAGAACAAATGAGGCACTCTCTGGAGTTATTTAAGGAATGCTGCACTTCAGCAGGCTTGCTGCAATTCTCAAAACTGGGAGAAGGCAGCTGGTGACAGCAGGTAGTGAAGTATCAAAAGAAATGCAGCTTCTCCCCTCTGTCAGCATCACACACCCACACAGTTCATCTCTGGGGGTGTGTTTTCACTTTGCTGGGAATGCTGAATATCCAACATTCTCTCTGTCACCTCTTTATCCAAACTCAGAAAGTTATTCCCTCAGTAGGAAAAGTAGTAGTCAGAGGTAGTGGACACATCTTATTCATTTTAACAGAATCCCTTTTGACTCGGTGGCGTCTTCATGAACACACTTTAGAACATACTGGCATTCAAATACACTCATGGAATGATTTGGCTTGGAAGGGAGCTTTAAGATCATCTAGTTCCATGGCAGGGATGCCACTCACCAGGTCAGGTTGCTCAGGGCTCAGCTCATGTGTGTGTTTTATGACAGTGGTCTGCAATGTTTGTTCAAGAAATAAACAGGTAAAGGTCACAATTGGAACTGATGTCAAACAGCCTGATTGAAATACATTACTGTCCTTTGAGTGATTTGCAGGGGTCCTGTTCATTTTCACCAAATGTTCAGCTGACTGCAGCAGGAGAGCAGGAACAGACCAGAGGGCTTCTTGTGGTTGCTGAGGCTGTGGTGGAATGAAGACCTCAGCTCTCAAGACAAAGTAGGGACACAAATCGGTTCTTTTGGGATCTCTACCATTATCTTATAACTACAGTATGTGAAGAGCAGGTTATTTTGTGTTCTTGCTTGTAAAAGCTCTGAGAAGTTTTTCATCTGCTTGATCGGGGAACTGGGGTTTGTTTCCTTGTAACCTGCAAAATTGCAGAAAACCAGAGTTTTTCTCTTTTCTTCTCTGTACTTACATGACATATTGCAGCCTACAAAGCTGGAAGTGTTAAATAATTTTCAGGAGAGATTCTTTGATCTTGATCGAATGTATTGTGCTGCTTTCTGTTGCCTTTCTTTCCTTCCTGGTCCCTGTAAGTGGTAAGAATGGTGATGGTGTGGATCTGACCAGTCGTTGGGTTTTAGGGGTCAGGAAAGAAACAATGTCTGTCAGTCTGAGATTTAAAGAGCATAATCATAAGTTTATATGAAAGTCAAATCCTTGGAGTGCAGCCAGAGACAAAGGTAGGCAAAAGGCCAGTTCTTGGGGTTGGGATGTCATTGGCAAGCAGTGTACCAGAGAGAGAAGAGTCAAATCTTCACCAGTTAGTTACCCCAATGTGTCCTTACATGGCCTTAAAAGTTCAGTTTCTTTGATGGAGAACTGACTGAAATGTGGAAGGTAATGAAAAGAAACACCAGTCTCACAGGGTCAGGTTGCAAATGGGACAATTCAAATAACATAACTCCAGTGTTGGAGACTCCAGCTGCCAGGGAAAAACAGCCTTCTGAAAAGTTAATTCACAGAAATTTAAGAAAAAAATCTATCCTTTTTTTTAACGGAAGGAAGAAAATATCAGAAATACAACTTTTCCTCTCACCTAGTCCTAACTGTTATCTGCAACTGCAATAATAACATTTGGACTTAGAAGTAGTGAAAAAATAATTTTCTCCTGGTGGACAAAATAAACCTGCACTCAAGTAATAGTCATTCAATTTAGATCTTTATTTCATAATTACTGTTATGTTGCCTACTTCGATACCAAGTTAAATCTGTGTTTAAAAGGCTGTGTATACAATTGCTTTATTTTGTTGCTGTACATGGTTTTATAGCAGTATGAGGGAAAGGAGAGAAAAGACAAGGTCAGAATTACAGTTTCCTTTGCCCCTTTGTTCCAGTGGATAATGTCTCATTCCACCTGAAGCTCATTATTGTTGGCAGATAGCAGGATGCTGTATGTCACAGTGCCCTCATTAAAATGTCATCTTTCTTGTGGTTTCCATATCCAGGCCTGTGATCTTGAACTCAAAACAGTATTGAAGCTGGGGGCTAGGAAATACCACAGACATCCACCCATCAGCAAACATGTGTGAGGTCATAAAAGTTCTCTGCACTGTGTAGCCCAGCTTGGGGTTTTTTAACAACATGGAAGAAGTAGCCTCAGAATAGTTGCACTTTCTGATTCTCTGACTGTAGGGTAATTCTGACCACTGTAAGATGGTTCCTTCCACCTTAACCATTCTGTGATTCTGTGTGATTCCGTGACTGCATTTACAGGTACATGTTGAGAAACCTATAATTTTCAGTAATTTGTGTAAGTGAGGAAGTTAACCCTGTGACAGCGATTCTAGCATAAATAAAATCTCTGAAAAGGCATGGCTTGAAACACATATGCATTATGTATAAACCGATCACCCATTTTATTAATTATAAACAACTGAGCCACGGCCTTAACTTTCCATTTTATTGGTGGTAGATAATGTTTTCTAAACAAGAATAAGTCACAAAATATTTACTGTTTAATTGCAGAGTAATGACAGTGGGTTAATAATTGCCGTGTATAGATGTGAGTTCCTGGTGGCCTGAAGGGAAGGTGTGAGATAAGAACCACCATGGCAACAGAGCCATCAGGCCCACCGGGGCTCCTCTCTCCTGGGGTAGGAGGGATGGAGGGCCAGGACCTCCATGTGGGAGTGTAATATCGTAGCCCCTGGCTGCTTCCTGGCCTGTTCTGACACAGAGACAAGGGTGTCTGACCCTTGTCTGCAGCAGGCTGCTCATCTTGCTCATGAAGAACATGGAGTAAAAGCATTTCTCTCACCATGCTGCATTTTCAGGAGCTTTTGGTAATCTTATTCACATACTGATTTCTGACGTGTTTATCTATTCATCTTCTGCAAAGACAGAAGGTGCATATTTGAACACTTAAATCTTTTTAAGTTATTAAAATGATAATATAGAACCTTCTCAGAAGAGAGAACAAACATACCTGAGAGTTTCAGGACAATTAACCCTTTTCATTGATTACTTTGTACCTGAATCAAAACTGCATTTTGTAACTTTTACATGTATCATACTTAAAACTACTTAGGCTCCTTAGCCCTAAGAAATAGGAAAATTTATCAGTCATATTTCATAAAGGCTCTTTGGAGGAATTTAATCTTCTTTTTCCCACTATGTTAATATTAATGGCTTCAGAAACATCGCTGTCCCCATTACACTGAGGTTATTTATTTGGCCCGACCCAGTGACAACATACAAATTTTGAAATTTAAAAGTGCTCAAACTTGAACAGTTAGCTCAGGCCATAGTGTTTTTAAACAATGTATTTATTAATATGCAGTGGTTTTGTTTAAAAAAAAAAGAAAAACACTCTGACATAGATATTTTACAAATCAAATTATTCTGTTTTAGGCCAAGATGACTCAACTGCCAGAGGCTGAAAAGGAAAAGATAGCTGAGCAAGTGGCTGACTTCAAAAAAGTCAAGAGTAAGCTTGATGCGGAGATTGAAATATGGGATGATACCAGCAATGACATAATTGTTCTGGCCAAGAGGATGTGTGTGATTATGATGGAGATGACTGACTTCACAAGGTAATTGCGTAAAAAAGGTTCTTCGATGTTTGGAAATGCTGGAGGCCACTGTCACGCTGTTACAGCAGCAAATAAGAGTTTCTAATGTCAGCGCACAGTGTCTCCGCAAAATTGAGTGGCTCAGCCAATGCAACACATCAGGTAGGAGCACTGAAGTGTTGGGGGATTTAATGTTTTGAACTGTGCTTGTCCCTAGTTTTTTTCGTTTGTCCTCTTTTCTTAATTTCTTGGTAGGGTTTTTGCACATGTTTTAGCACTCCATTTCTGCTCTCAGTGAAAGGGAAAAAGTAACAAAATAATCTCAATTTTAAGCTGTAGATTTATCTCATCTGTTGTTCTTTCTACTTGTATCAGACTGTGCTGTCAAGCATAAAACACACTGTACAGAGCCCACGTGTGACAGTACACATTCAGACTCATACATATTTTATATCCCATTACTTGCTGTTCCTTTCATCAGAACTCTTGTGCTGCTAGATGTACTTTTAAAGAATGAAGAGTACCACAGCAGATAGCCCTCAGAGCTGGTATTTCTTTCTGCTGCCAGTGTGTGTTCGATGATGCTCTTATAACAGGAGACAAGTTTAAGTGCAGGAGCTTTTTCTGCCATGCTCTGAGTTAAATGTTCTGTAAATCTCATCAAATTGCTAATAACAAAGGAAGATATTGGTGCTGGTGTCTGTCTGTCCTTTCCCTCTCCCCTGCCCCTCCTGATCTAGGTAGCAGTAAAATAGTTGCTGACAGGTGAAGCCTTAAAACACAGCCACTCTTGCACAACACTTATTGCCTCATAAAATCAGTCCTTTCATGCAAGATACAGAGAACAACCTCAGCCTCTTGGAGGAATTCTTTGTGGGTGTCAGTGAGCAGGGTTGCATCAAGCTGAACCAGCTGACAGAGCTGGGCTCTGGTGCAGGCTCCTTCTGGGGAAGGCAGCTGTTGCATTTTATCACACTGGCACTTTCCAAATCCACCTGCGGGTGAGAGAGGTGTAGAGACTTGCATAGAGAACTCTGCAATCCATTATAAAGCTGGTTTTAAATATCTCCTTCAGTAAGAAGTTTTGGTTCTTCTTTAGTGATGCCAGATGAAGTCTGGTAAAAGGAAGATTTGTATCTGTCTGAGCAATAGGTGAACTCTCGTGGCTCTTTCTCTTATTGTTGCTTGTCAAAGGTGGCAGTTATATGTGCTGAGAAGCAAAGCCGGCTTTTCACCTCCCGCTCTGTGGAAATCTGGGAACAGATCATAGAATTGTTTAGGTTGGAAAAGACCCTTAAGAGCACTGAGTCCATCCATTAACCCAGCACCACCGTGTTCATTGCTAAACCATGTCACAAAGTGCCACATCTGCATGTTCTTTAACACTTCCAGGGATGGTGATTCCATCACTTCCCTGAGCAGCCTGTTCCAGTGCTGGACCACCCTTTCAATGGAGAAATTTGCCTTAATGTCTAATAAAAAACTCCCCTTGGTGCAACCTGAGGCCATTCCCTCTCATCCTGTTGCTTGTCCCCTGGGAGCAGAGCCTGACCCCACCTGGCTGCACCCTCCTGTCAGGGAGTTGTAGAGAGAGAAGATCATCCCTGAGCCTCCTTTGCTTCACTTCAGGCTGAGCCCCTTCAGCTCCCTGAGCTGCTCCAGATGCTTCCTTGGCTCCTTTGCCCTTCTCTGGACACCCAGGGCATGAATATTGCAGCAGCCACAGCAACCACCAGCTCACCTTAGGGTCTGAGCTCTCTTGTCTGTAACTCCCAAGTTCTTGAACATGGAAGAATTATAAAAGATCCTGACATTTTGTGTTTGCTACATCAGAAGCTACTCAGAAAAAAAGTAAATTTCTGTATTTGAGTCATTTTTTACATAAGCTGATTGCTGTTGTTCTTCAAATGGTATTACCTTGTGTTCATTGTTATTTAATCCCAATGAGTGGTTTTCAAAGTTTTGGTTTTTTTGCTTTGTCTTCTGTAGAGGTAAATAGCAAGAAATGGCCTGACCTGCTATAACAGTTTTAATAATATTTTAGTGGAAATATTCTAATTTCTCTGCTGATTGGCTGAAAACGTACAAGAAAAATCCCAGGGTTGCATTTGGTTTGTTTTGTTTTCCCTAAGCTTTATGTGTAAATGGAGCAGGATTTTTGTTTTCCATTGCCAAAGCAGACTTACAATTAAAAAGATATTTGCCAGTAAACATACCTAAGTCCCTTTTGCTCATATAAGGGAATGTGTATCTAATTCAAGCAGTGCTTTGGATCACAACACTGGAACTTGTAATTCCTCTTGAGAAAGGAAGGGTCGATGGTTTCAGCATAAAGGGAGCTCTGCTATGAACTTTCTGAGAATAGTTTTACTGTTTTGCTGTTTGAGCCCTGTGCACCAGGGAAAGTTGCTTCAAACAGAGAACTGCAGGATGTCTCTGTGCAGGATTTTCAGAGCACTTTGATGATAGGAAAGGTATCACCAGGGCTCAGGTAAGATTGGGACACTAGGCAGAGCTTGCTGCTGTGTCAGAGGAGATTTTGTAGATGCACCACAGAGAGACCAGTGCTGGTAACTGACCTGGCTGGGCTGTTTCACAGCCTGTCCTAACAGCGTGCAGCCCATGGATTCAGGATTCACAGTGCCTGTCGAAGCCTCTGGGACAATCCCTCTCACTTCTCTGTGGTGTAAACAGTAAATGAGAATCGCTGGGGTTTTACTCCTTACCCATTGTGTAGGTTGTTAGATTCCAAATGGGGCCATATGAACACTTTCCTTAAACAAAAGAGTGTAGCTCTCAGCAAACTGTTCAGAAAGTGTATCATATTTGTTCTTGCTACTTGACATTTGTTTCTAAAATGGCATCAGTATTGGAGTTAATATCAGAAATATAGTGAAAATAGCAAAACGAATGAACAAGACTTGAAAAAAATGTAGCAAAGTCATCCTCCAAAAGCTGTCCCCCTTTATCCTTGTAGTAAGACTAAATGTAATTCTGCTTACACCTCTAGTACTTCAAGGATTGCAGCTTGGCTAAGCTTTTCTCTCTGTAGTACTCTTGGTTAACACCAAGTGCAGCTGCTCCATTGAGCAGGGCTCCTCACCTGGTAATAGCCACAGTCCTCAGCCTTAATTCATCTGGGCTTCTAATATTTGCTTGGGAAAGGAAATTAGGGATCTAAAATGAAGATGGGAAGTTGAGATGGAAGTTCTGTAGTTATTGGGACTTGAAGAGACCATGGGACAGACAGATGAGAAAGAAAGGACAGAGGAGGGTTCTATTCCTAGCCAGGTTCATCTCTGAAACTCCTCACCATAATTCACTATTTGATTTACTTCTCCTGGTGCCCCTTCCCACTTCAGAGTTACTCCTGATCCTCCTATTTCCCATACAGCAGTCAGATGATTTTGAAATTCTGTGGTGCTTTTTCATTGCACCCTGAAATCTGCCGCCTTCCTTGCCTTTTTCTGGCCCTCACATTTGTATCAGCTCCATCCAGCTCCTCTCACCCATGTGGAAATCTCATGTCCCAGCTCTCCTGCTTAGTCTTGTCCCTGTCACCAACCCAGTTTGTCAGTGCCACAAAAGATAATGGTACCTTTATTACTAAGCCCCCTGAACTAAGTGCCATTGCAGTCACAGTTCAGCTTGAGATACATGTAGGAATTTTCCCTTTCCCTCCCCTCCCTGCTCATCTCAGGGCATTCACTGCTCAGCACTATTTCATTGAGCAGTCTGGGATGCTTTTGAGAGTCTGTAGCTACTCAGTGTTTACGTCATAAACTGTATATGAGAACAAGCAACTTCCACTTTAAAATTATTTCATCGAAAATCACCTAAGGATTGAAGATTGTAAAAGTTTTGTCAACAGAGGTGTTTTCCAGCTGAGTCATCAGAAAGGACACAGTTAATTTGGAGACAATGACTTCGGGCAAAGAAGGTGAACCTCTCCTTAGGGCTCTATATTAAGAGCAACTTCTACTTGTGTTACCTATGTAAAGACGTTCTTTAAGGTAAACTTGTTTCCTGAGCAAGAACAGTTGAGTTGTGTGTGCATCCTTGCATGTGTTGTATCATCCATGCCTTGTCAAACACAGCCAGCAGGATTTCCTTGTTCAGCATGGTAGGTTAGGCAGACACCCTTGGCTGTTAAAACGAGCAGCAGAATTGCGTTAGCTGCAGTGGAGCCGGTGCTGTTGAAGGGCTCGCAGTGCTCCAGGATCCCGGCTGGCCTGCCAGCACTGCATGCAGTGGCCTCGGGCAGTTGTTGCTCTCAAATACAAACACGGGCTCTCAGACTTGTGATGGATTGTTGAGGGGTGCCAAGTTAAACCATGTAACACAATCAGCTGATACTGCTCCTTCTGCCTGACTGTCACAGAGCTTCTGATACGTGCACAAATAAGTCAGGATTTTGAAGCCAGACATCCAGTATGTGTGTCCTCCTGCCCATCTCAAAAGCTTGTGACTGAGTTTGAATTTCCTTTACACTACTACTGTGTCTTTATTAATGATACTTGCATAGAATATGGTATTTCATATGATACTTACGTGGATGCTTCTGCCACTTTAATAGTAGAAATAATTTCAGCTGATTCTTAAATACATACAACACCAGCAAGTAGTTAATCTGATTTGGCAGTTGCTACTCAATATAGTTCTAAAGATTAAGTGCTAAATATTCATTCTTTGATAGTAAAATTTCTAAAAAAAAAAAAAATTATAAAATCTAAATATATTACTTATTTTATGCAACCCTGTATTCCAAAGGGAAAATCACCTGGTGGATTGAAGTCTTAGAACCAAAAAAGAAGCATTCCAAGAAAAAAGAATTATTTAACAGTTTGGCTCTGTGACAGTGTTACTCCAAGTATTTATATATCCACTTTGCCTGCAAGCTAAGTGGATTTATTTTCCTGTAGTAGGCATAATTACCATCAATAGTAGTATTATTAAACAAACCCAGTAGATGATGAATGCACAGTCTGAATTAGATCCTTTTGTTCGGGATTAAACAGTCAGAGTTCCCTCGTACACAGGTTCTGATGGTGGCAGTGTGCAGCTGCAGAGGCTGCTGGGGGATCAGGCGCTCGCATGCCCTTCACATGGCTGCTGCTTTGCAGGTTAACAAAGCATAGTAAATACTTGTAAACCAATACAGTGAACAGCTAATGGCCAAAATAATGAGGACAACATTTCTTCCTTTCCTCTGCAGCATTTCTGTGGCAAAGTACAGCTGACTTGTGTACAGCTGCAGTCAGGAAACAGGTTTTGCTATTACTCATAACTGGAGTGGAAATACTAAAGGGAAAGGATAAGCTGGAGCTGCATGTCAGCATCACAGTAGGAAAAGGACAGGTACATACACAGGCCTATGTGCATCAGCTTTGTTTTTGCAGTCTTCTGTTCTTTTCTGTCAGCTGTTGTTCCTTAACCACAACCGTTTTAGGCACGTCTGTTCTCTGCCTTCACTGTCAAACCCAAACCACACATTTTCTCTCATCTCTCAGTGTTGCTGCTGACTGCAGGCAGCACATGACATTCATAATGCTCTGGTACAGGCAGGAGAGACTTCTAAGTCTAAATTGTTCTCAGAATTTCTGGGAAAATAAAAGCTCTTTAGCAAATGTCAGGACAGAAAGACGTTCTGTCACTATTTCTTCTTTCTCTGTGACATAATTCCATCGTGGATATCTTTCTATACTATAAGCGTGTGTAATTATTTCACAGTTTATCTATTGCCTCTCTCCTTGGAAGGGTGAAGCATTCACAGTTTTATTTAAAAGCTGTTTTTAAAAAAGGTGATTTATCTGTGCAACTTCCATTTCCTTGGAAGAGAAATGGAAGTGAGCATAATACTGTCCTATTATTGAACTATTGAGCTTAACAGTTACACTCAGACTTTGAATAGAAAGGTGACAAAAACTATTTTAGCTTGACATTTGACCTAATTTCAACTTTTTATATTGCCAATGCTTGTAAACCAATTTTTTTTTTTTAATTCTTAATTTTCCTGCAAGAAAACCAGATATTGATACAAGTAGCAGGGCTCAGAAATGGAACCTTTTTTATGAATGGAGCCTTTTTCATGTGGACATGACAGTTAATTTAAAATGTTTTAATTGATTTCAAACAAACAGTCACTTGCAGCTAGAATGGAAAATTACTCCTAAATTTCATGTGGTAGAAATCCAGACACATTCTCAGCAGAGAATTCTACCAGTTATCTGGTTAAAAGTCTTGTGTAAAACTCTTCAGCTTAAAAATTCTGGTGGTGGTTTGCTTGTGTGATGTGTTTAGTTGACTTACTGCTGGACTGTGTGAAGCCACTTCTGAATCATTTCTTGCTTGCTGTAAGATGCCTCGTAGTCATGGAAGCTGTGAAGATTAATTCCTCTGATTAGAGCAATTACATGCTCCACATCCTAAAGGAATTTTATAAATTGAAATCCAAGAAAATGTGTTCCATTTTAAACAGTAAGGCTCTTAATTGTGCTGCTTCTGTAGAAGTCTTGGTTTGTGCTGATATGTTAGTCATACCTCGTGTAGATATAGGGTATAGGGCAAAGCCAGACTGACACAACCTCCCTGTCTCCGTGTCCAAGTGTGACTGGTATTCACTTGGAGACAGGGGATCCTCAAAAAAATCAGAGACAACAGCTGTTGCTTCTATGCCATTTTTCCTGCAGTCCTGTGTAAGATTTCAGTGACTTCCTTGCATTCTTATCAATATTACAATTAGTGTAACAGTTATTTCAGAGTATCTAGTACTTACAACCCTTAGCATAAAAGTTGAGGAAAGAAAGTGAAGCGATTAAGAGATGTTTGTTGGTTGGAAAAAGAGGATAATGAGGAACTATTGTCCATGCCTCATATATGTAGTCAAAAACAAATCAATAAAATGGAGACATACTCAATAATAGCAAGATCACAAATAAGACAGACAAACAAGTCTTTGTAGCCTCTGGCAGAAATCCATCCAGGACCAGAAGCAAATCAACTACACAATCACAGTGTACATTACAGCAACTTACAGCCCTGTTTTAGTGACAAACTGTATGTCTTGTGCCAGAAAGAGCCATCTTTTGCCTTTCATCTTTCGGGACTGCTGTAGTCAGAGGGTAGAGGGATTTCAGAGCGCTGAACTCTCAGCTCCTGTCAGCAGAGGCATCAGGAGTGTAAAGAGGAGTTCAGGCAGTAATTTAACAGCCTCCAGGCCAGATTTCCTGGGCGGGCGGGAGGGCTGTGGTGGGACATCTCCTTTGGGCACACACAGCAAGTCAGAACAGGGCCTGTGTGAGCGGCACCGCGCCCAGCCGGGAGCCGGGGGTGCCTCGCAGCAGTTCGGGGTGTGCTCTCAGCATTTCGCAGGGTGGGCAGAGGTGGCGCCAGCCCCTCGGCCAGGGGGAACAGGAACCTCTGAGCTCCGGGCTGCTGCAGGGCAGCCACACTCTGACTGCTCCACTGCCGTCCCTGGGCATCTTCCTCCTTGTCCTGGGGCAGCAGGAGCAGCGTCCCGAGATTGTGAGGGCATAGCCCAGCTGCTGCCTGAGGGAGGCAAGCTTGGGTCCGAGAGCGATCCCGGTGCTGGCACAGCTTGCGCTGAGCACCGCTCCGTTCAGCAGCGTCGGGATGCAGGAGCAGCACAGGGTGCTGATAACCACTGGCAGTGCCAGCCAGGGGGAACAGGGAGCAGCTCCCTGGTCCCTTGAGCACGTCCCTGAGCCTGTCCAGGAGGGAAGCTGCTGGCAAGGCAGGGCCAGCGCCCAGCCAGAGGGCAAGGCTGGGGCAGCTGTACCTGTGAGCCAGGGCTGGGCTGGGCTGGGCTGCAGAGCAGAGCTTAAGTGGGGCTCGTGGGCTGTGGGAGGGGCCCAGGTGAGCCTGGGCAGTGCCACTGGGGCCGTGGGGCCGGGGTACAGGGGAGAAGGTTCTCAGGCCGTAACCATGGCTCAGGCCCACCCAACAGGAAGCCAAGATCACGTTGAGTACTGGTACGAGGTGGTGATCAGGGATGAGCTGGAATTCTGTAGTCATGACAGTGTTCAGGGAAGTGACAGTTTTGTAGCGTTCTCCAAAGGCACGTCATGGAACCTGCCTTTTGAGCTTCCGTGTCTTGACGCAAGTCTTGCTTTTATGTTTATTTTGCTCAAGCTGTCGTTGGGTGAGAGCACCCAGCAATGTCTCCTAGGAAAATAAAGAAGCAGTCATTAAAAAGGCAAAGCACCTCTTCCAGCTTTTTACCCTTTAAAATATAGGCCTATTTTTATGGGATTTATTTGCTATATTTTGTATATGCTATATATTTTTGGCTATTACACCATATGTTCAGGTTCCTCCTGAATTAATTAGCAGAAGTTAGAAGCTTAAACCTTTGGAGGGCTTCCAAGAAATAAGACTGGAAACTTTTGCAGTTATCAGCCCCTTCATTGGAAGGGTAGGCACAGCAGTGAATTAATTACGACCAGAAATTTGATATAAAATATTAGTTACTTTTTTTTTCTGTGAATTTAATGCTGATTCAAATGAAAGTTTTGCTTACTTCTACAAGAGATCAGTCATGTTCAGAGTATGATGTACACCCAGACGTCTCTCGACAATTTATTGTTCAAGAATGGATGTATGGCAGTTACTGCCCTGTTGACCTGGCTGGTGAAACAGAAGTCTCGACTTGTCGCTGCAGAGTTTGTGAACTTGATAGTACAGATAGTATCTAATGGGGGTACATAAAAATGACTGGTAGTTACAGATAGTGAAATAGAAAGGAAGCAGATCAGTGGGAATTGCTTTTGAGGCTGCATAGGCTTTGCAGAGCTGGTGACAACGATTTGCTGATACTCCTCAGGGGGTTGCTTGTGGCTGCCAGGATGAGATGGCTGCGGTAAAGGGGTGGTGTTTGCTCGAGTGCCACTCCGATCTCGGTGGGGAGGCAAGTGGGCAGTCTGCAGAAGGGAGTGAGGGACAGAGACTTCCCTGCCATCTTCCCCCTGCTTCTTTTCCCTTAGCAATGCTATCAACTTTGTACATCGAGGTTGCTCTATCAGAATATAAAACAGGGAAAAAATTTGAGGCCTGAAGTCATGTTTTCCAAAGCGAAAAGGTTTTATAAAACAAACTATCTTCTTTTACATTCACATATACAGTAAGTCCATAAGCATTGGAGAAAAATCAGGTTTTGGTTCTTTTTGTTCTGGGTGTGTCTCATGTTGTTGTGTAGGTGAGGCGTGAGGTGAAGGCACAGCATACCCTGAAAAGCAGGTTGATGTAGTGCCCAGCTGTATCCAAATCAGCTACAGGCTCCCCAGTTTATGTGTCTGGCTTTGGTCATTTGGGATGCCAGAAGTACATTCCAGGCTGGGGAGAAATATGGCTAGAATTTCCTTTACTGAAGTATATTACTTCAGTCATTCCTAAATGATGATTTTATTGTTGCTTTCTCCTCTTCCCTAGACTGGGAACGGCAGCATTTGCTGTAGCCAACCCTTTTCTGTGCAGATGAAGCCATGGTTATTTCGGAGGCTTTTTTTTCCAAAATCACTTCTCCTGTATTTTTTTTCATCCCTCTCGTCACCCTACCAAATGTCTGACTTATTTCTCTGAGTGATCAACCTGCAGGAAACAATTCCCACAGGAAAGAATCTTTGGTTTCTTTATGGCCACGAGTCAGGCTAGGATGGAGTTGCCATCTAATAAAATATAACTGTTCCCAGAAGCTGCAGGTTTGCAAGCAATCTTACTGTATTTCCTATATAATTAATTTTATTTAGTAATGTTTTAGTTTAGTTTTCTTTCTGGAATATGCATACTTCTGAGAAAAACTATGCACAAATGCTCACCTTGGGAGCACGGTGAACAACAGAAACAGTGCTGAACTGCTGTTTTCTGCTGAAATTATGACTGGAGTCTGTTCCAACCTTTTTTAATTAAACGAGGACCTTTCACGGTTTGCACAGCCTGCCAATGGTTTTCACGCTTTTTTCTTCCAACACTATATGGCATTTTTTAACACACATTTTTCTATTCAGTACTTTTGGCAGCTGCTGTTTTGGTACTTTTGGGGATCAAAACTCTGTCTTTCTCCTTAAGAGGGCACTGGCAGTGGCGTTCAGCGTCTCTCAGTACACCTCAGACTTCGATGGAGTACTGCTGTTCATAAAGGTTAGCAAATAGTTTTGCCTCTCCATGCTCCTGCCTTGCTGCCAGGTTGAGGCACAGGACTGAGGGCAGAAAGAGGATGCCCTCAGCGAGCCTCTAGCCCACCCCTGGGCTGGTAAGGAGATGGCCAAAGGCAGAAATGGAGAGGGATCTGCACGGCAGATTGCAAATGTAAGATGTTCTTTCACAGTATTTTCTCAAACCTGTCTCAGTCTTGCACTGTTAAGGTCATCTGAGAGCTATTCTTATTGCTAGGAAGTCATGGATCAAATAATCCCACTGCTTGTGGGTGCTCTGTGAAGGCAGAGGGAAGGAGTGACACTGTCCAGTATATCTGGGGCAGGCGAGTGCTAATGAAAGGAGTTCCAGAGTTCAGTAGGGTTGCTTCATTTCATGGTAAACCTGTTGAAAAGCTGTTGTTTAAAGATCCCTGCTGTAGTCACATTTCTATCACAGACCATTGAGATGATCCCTACACAGGCGCCTCTATTACTCCCCTAAAATAAGTAGCTGACGTTGTCGTTGAGGTCTTTATGTTGATGGAAAGGCCACAGGTCCTTAAATATACCAAGAAACAAAATAAATAAAATACAACCAGAGCTGTAAAGGAGGAGGGGAGGAGTGTTGTGAGTACACTTCTTCCTGCAGGCCTACCTCAGGAATGAGTGCTCTTGTGGAGATAGTGTGCTTCTGATCAGTGCAGTGTCAAGAGAAGGAGGAAACAGGAGTGTAGTTCCTGCTATTCAACATTCAGATCAGCTTCCCACTTTCCACCTGGATGACTTGATCACTACTTCCGTTGCTGTCCTGAGGTGAATCTGTCTCTCCCCTAGAGAGCTGAAGTTAAACTGTGAAAGTTGGGTATAAAATTAAGAGAAGATGGCCATTTACACTAACACCTTTGATTTATTTTTAGCATTAAGCAGTGGTTTATTTTCAATTTTGTTCATTGGTTTAAACATCTTTTTCCTGTTGGCCGAATCATCTATGCAGAGCAGCATATTCAGTGGGTAATGGCTGAGAAGCCTCTTTAGTATGTGTGGGCCTGTGGTAATTGCTAGACATATGGTAATGCTCTGCTTTTAAATAACTTTTTTTTTTTTTGCTAAATAGTTATAAACAGATTATAGGTCCCAGTTAATTTAGTGCTTCAAGGTTTCTGTACCGGAATATGCATGATTCCGTTTCTCTGTCTGGAATGTCTTCATTACTGCTGCCTGCTCTCTGTCGATACTGCTTTTCAAGTGGGCCAGTCAGAGGTAGCAGATGAGGATAACATGAATATTCTAAAAGTGATTTCCTTAAAGGGTTCTCAGTGCCTGTACAGGAAGGCAGGAGCTGCAGACAGCAGATGCTGGACATCTGTTAGCAGGAACTGCAAGAGCTCAGGGCTGTGTTACACCAAGGGTTTGGCGTGGTGTGGGAAACACAGGATATGGCAGGAAGCAGCTGCTGCCAAGGGAGTTACTGCTGCTGGAAGGGCTGGTGCAAGCGTCCGATCAGTATTGCCTTTAATTTTGCATTTATGCCTGAAACATGTTGTTTGCATTTCCAAGTATTCAGGGCTATAAATGGGCAGCTCCTATCCAGATTAATCATTGCAGTTTACCCATCTCAGGAATGTTCTCTTTTCCACATGGGGTTTTTGCAGCTTTTCTCTGCACAAGCCATAACTTTGCTTTTGGAACCAGCAGTTCAGCCTGGATTAATAAGAGAGTCAATGAGTTACTTATCTTTCATTTCCTATACTTTTTTAAACTGGCTGTGGGATTTTTTTTTTTAGTTTTTTCCTCAAAGGGCATTTCCAGACCAGTCCATCAGATTCTTTGCAAGAGCAGTTGCTGTCCACAGTGTGGCAGGCCCCGAAGCCCCAGGATGCCAAAGCTCTCAGGTGCTGGCTGGCTGGTGTTTGAGCAACAGCCCCTTGTTGGCGTTGGGAATGCACATCCCACGTTCCCAAGGGAGAACCACTCAGATAGGGTCTCCCCCTGGCTTCTGACAGTCGG
The DNA here is from genome assembly GCA_013397115.1 of Edolisoma coerulescens. Classification (NCBI taxonomy): domain Eukaryota; kingdom Metazoa; phylum Chordata; class Aves; order Passeriformes; family Campephagidae; genus Edolisoma; species Edolisoma coerulescens. Next base: position 41,754 of record VWZW01007790.1, on the reverse strand, counting down.
CAAACCGAACAGAAGGAGGGTGGGAGGAGGAGTGATGATGGGGGTGTTGTAGAGGGAAGTCCTCACTAAGTTACTCAGGGCCATTCTTTGCATCTTTGCTGTCTCAGCAGCAGAAAACCCTCAAGATTTTGTCAGGATTTCAGTGAACAAGCAGCTGTCTGTACTGCATTCCCTGCCAAGGCAGTAACTTATTCCAGAAGTTCTCTTCAATTTTAAGTCCCGTAGGCTTGAGGAAACAAGCTGCTGCTGTAATTTTAGGCCTTAGAAAAAAAGTGTGGTTTAATACTGATGGAAAAATTAGATGAAGTGGTGTTTTTATTCAGGGCTACCACAGTATTTTTTATGCATGTTTTATTCAACTTTAAATACTCCCTTCCCCCTTTCCATGCTAGCAAATTTTACCTACCATGACACAAGAAAGAAGTTTCATTCACGAGAGAGCCTGTGTCAAACATATTTTCAAATGCTTTTGCCTTGACACACAGCAAAGTGACAGTGACACTGATGCTGATGACAAGTAACTTGCCTGGCTGAATTATGTCAGTTGTGTTCAAACAATTTTCTGCAGAAACTGTGTGTCCCTTTAGAAAACTCTCCTGCCTTGTTGTTAAGAGGACCTTGAAGTACCTAATTAATGTAATCAGGAATGGTCTGTCTTGCTGAGGTTGCACCAGGCAGTTCAAAACAGTAAGGAATGATCTGTGTAAGCCCCAGATTCTGGCTGCAGTTTGCAGTGTCTCAGCCAGGCCTTTCAGCAGGTGAGTTCTTGCATCACTGTGGGGAAGGAAATCCCCTCCTCACCCCAGCATTCCGCAGCAGGAACAATGGATGCTCTCTAATTGCCAGTCTGGAGCAAATTCCTTATTCTGAAAATGGTGGAGAGGAAAGCAAAGTGAGGTAAGCTTTGAGTAGCACTGTAAGAGACAGGACTGTCTGCCAAAGGCTATTCTAGCAAACAGCACCCACGTTAATAATTTTTCTCATGTCTTTGCTCTGGGTTTTTCTGTTTTGGGGTTGTTTTTTTTGGCATCAGTGGTGGATTCTAGCCAGTGCCAACATTCTCCTCTCATATTCCCACTTATCTCTCACCACTGTGTGGCTGCAAGAGAGCTTCCTCACTGCCATTTGATGAGCAGACAGAAATTAAGACCTTCCATGTTTTAACTGCTCTTTTCTTAGACTCAAATAATACGTCAGTGCTGATAACTCAGAACATTATTAAAAATCTTTGTACGTGTATTTTTTCACGTCTTGGCACTTGAGATATGTTATTGTAGGAGAAACTCCCCTACCTCCAGCATTTTTTAATTAAGTTTCATGGTTGCTGAGCAAATCCTGAAAATGGGAGCCCTGAAGGCTCAGAAAAGAGAAAGTACATACAAAGAACTGCAGATGTATTATTTCAATGCTCATGGTGTTTATTCCAGTTCTGTGGTATTTTGGAGCCCGACTCGTGATATTTGAGTGCTTGGGGCTGACAATACAAATTTCATTCACGCAGTCCCTATGTTACACTATGTTTATGTAAGCAGAGCAATGAGGAGAGCCCACCATGAAAAATGGGGGAGATCTGGGAGGATGGGAACATCATAACCCTTTTTCTTTGGTACTGCAGGGATGTTGAGAAAACTTTGAGTTAACCATTTAAATGAGAATTTGTTTACTTACTTTTTCACAGAGTGTGAGCAAGGCATGTATCAGATTGATGAAGTACAAAGAAAATGCATTTCAGTCTGTCTCTAAGACTGTTCTTAGTCATTATGCAAAGTAGATATTTTTATTCTGAAAGTCTGAAAATAATTTCCTCTTTGCATTTTAAAGCCAGGTACTTGTTCCTCTTTAGTGAACTTGCAATGAAGTAAACTTTATCTGTACCTTCATGAGGGCTTAGAAATTAGGAGAAGAGTTGGTGAGAGAATGTGTCCACAGTGAAGGTGAGTACAGATGTGTAGTGGGCATCAGCAGTTAAGTGCTGGGATACTTCAAAAGGATTTTATGATCTTTAATTTAAACCATCATTATTTACACAGTTTGGGAAATCTTAAAACACTGATATTCAGGTGAAGCCAGGTATTTCCATAATTAACTGAATTGTCTAATTGTGAGAAACACAGCTCACGAGTAAAATTTTGAAAGATTTATTGAACAGAAGAACGGCAATTAGAGACCTCAGATGGGTGGTCTGCCCAAACACAAAGCGGAGGGGGAGCAGCGCTGGGCGCTTGGCCAGAAAACTCAGCCAGAGGCTCACCTCACAAGTGAGGGAGTTAAATTTTATACTCCGAGGTTCAGAGAAACCCCTCCCCTGGATCCTCCTCCCGGAGGGGTCGGGATTGGCTCCTCAGTCCCCAGGGACTCCTCATTGGCATGGAAGTTGGCTCGATGTCATCCAGGGTCTTCTTACGGGATCACCCATTGCCCAATGACACTGCTGGGCCTATCCCCTTATGGTAACGAGGTTCACACCCATATTCTAGAAAGTTCTCAAGCTCAACTCATTACACCTAATAATTATTTTAACTGATTTACAACTCCATTAGTACTAACGACCAGTATAATAATTAATGACCAGGATAATAATCACTTAACAACTAAATCATTTTTAACTATATAAAAGCCAACAACCCCCCTCCCCATCTGTAACATTGTCTAACTAAACTCCCTCACTACAAGCCAGTAATTCAGGTAAGGTCACGATCTGTGGCAAGAAGAGGGGAGATTTTTCTAAGTTTGTTTTAGTTGCCATATTAAAGGGAGTGTCTTTAAGTCTTTCATACGACATACTTACTATAAACTCAGCATGTACCCTGTTGTTGAAACCATACTGCAAGTTAATGGTGCTTTTCAGAGGCCATAGCAGTAAAGAAGGAATTTTTTTTGGAAATATTTTGATAATTGGTTCTGCATATAATCAGAAACTTGTGTGGTATTTAGAAGATGGATTACTGAGCCATTAGCAGTCTAGCAATATGATCAGATATCCATATTAATAAACATCTGTCCCAGTGGCATAGCAGATGTGCTAGGTGCATATATAACATAAAATGCACATTTTTTATGAGTACTTTGTTCTTTTTTTACTACAAAATGTTTTAATTACATTATAGATCATGCCATTAATTTTAGTTTGCAACACTGAAAATGCTTTTTTTTAAAAAAAAAAACAAATGGTGTGAGGATAGTTTTCTGAGAAATTCTGAAATATGACTCTGCTAGTGGAACAAACTAATTTTGAAAGGTGAATTTTAATGTCTTCCACTACCAGCTTTGAGCCTATCATTGCATGTTTGGGGCAGGGTTTTGGTTCTGGTGGTCCTGGTTTGGTTCCTCTCTAGGATCAGTAGCCCCCTTAATTCCAGTTGCTGTGGAGTTTATGATGAATGGCATCCAGAGGGCTCAGCTTCATGACTCACCTTGGGAAATGTCCCAATCTGGCAAAAATTGCCATTGTTTTCTGAAGATGAAACTTGAAAACTTGATAAATGCAGATGTACTAGTAGTATAAGATGCGGTAGTTTACCAGAAAATTGACTCCAGAACTCCAAAAAACTCTTTCATTCCCATGTTATGCATCCTAAACTTCATCCAATATAAAATGTATTTATCATAGTTGCAAAATCTTTTTATAATTGTGGTTTTTCTTTGCAGAACACAAGGTGGGCAATCTGAAAGACAATTTTGCAGTAATGTAATATCCCTGTATCCAAATACATCTTTTTGAGCAAAAATGTTAGCAGTTTACTGGTAGCCCAGGTGAGGTCTTTAATCAGACTTTGGTATTAACTTGTATTTTTCTGGGGGGTTTTTTAGAAGACTGATTCCTTTGTTGAGACATTCTGGGTACTTAAAATTGAAATTGTACCACTGGGAGGCCTTTTTCGTTTAGAAGCTGTTGACGAATAGCTCGTGGGCACAAGTGTTGGGAAATGTGGTTGTTAATAGCCCACGTTCACAGCAGGAGCTGGCAATGGCACCGGGATGGCCCTGCCGGCCACGCACGGGGTGCTGTGGGGGTTAAAGGCTTGGGGAAGAGGAGCCTGGCAGTCGGCGTTTCAGGGCCATGACAAACCCTGCAGCCGAGAGTATTGCAGTGGGAAGAGGGAAGGGATTGTGCTGTGAGTCAGCTCACAGAATCTGAAGGACGTCGCAGGGAAGTGAAGGAGGAGTTTGCAGAGGCTCCTGCGCAGAGCTTCAGGTGCCGGGGACGGGCCGTAGCATGGCCTCCCTCCTAGCCCTGATACTACTGCTATCCAGCAGGTTTGGCAGTCCTCCCGGTTTTCTGCTGCATCTAGGAATACAAGTTTCTTTTTCCCTAAAATGACTGCTTCGGAAGACCTGTGGGTACAGTAGCCTTTCAGACCTCTGCTTCACATAGGAAGATACTTTTTGTTGTGAGTTCTTGCAGAGGTGTCCCCAGTGACTGCAGTCACGGTAGTTCAATAACCTCGATTGAAAGGTAAAATGGTTTGGGCTTTCACGATTAAATGTCTGGAGACATGACCAGTGTGCAGCCTTGAGCCTTAAAAATATCCACCTTCCCCCCAAGTAATCCAAACAGCACAACTTTTTGGACAGTTTTGTAGATTTTGAGATCTGGATGAAGTTTTTTAATTACTGTGGTTGAAGAGATAGTCAAAGGGAATGAGAAAATTTGAGATAAGAAGGGTTCAGAATTAAAACTGCATTGTTGATACAGCTCTTAGCTTAGTTGTGTTAAAAGACCTCTCAGCAGCTGTGTTCACACACGCAGCACTCTGTGCCTGTGTCCCAGAGTTTCCAATTTGCTTGGTTGGCATTGAAGTCTAGGTACGGGATCTTTACTTGCAAGGTGGTCTCCATGCAGAGAGTTGCTCCACAAAGTGTGTTACTCTCTCGCCACAAAACAGATGTGGTGGTTAATGATACGAACTGTGACATCTGAGAGCAAACTGAAAATAATTCATCTACCTTCCTTTGCAGTTTCTCCTGTCAGCTGATCAGTAGGATTGTGGTCAGTTGGGTTAGGGGAAAAGATCAAAAGTGTAGGCTCCAGAATGACAGCTTGGTCATAGAGCACATGTAAATGCACAGTTACAGCTCTTTGGGTGTATCCAGCAGCTGGCACTGTGACGCTGCATTACTGAGCCAGAGGTCTCCTGCTGTGACTCTTGTTCATGGCAATTGTTTTGTCTCTCTGGAGTTCATGAAAAAGAGCTCTGTGAACTCCGAGTTTGGGTTTTTCAATGTTTATTTTTGGATAATCAGTTTACTATCTGCTTTGTTTGCTGTTGAAAAATCTAAAAATCCATTAGAAGTTAGTTCTTCACAGTGTCTATGTTTTCTTTTGCTACCATCCATTTTTTTTCATGGGTAAGTAAAGCACACCATTGTATTTTAATCTGGCTTTGTGATGATTTAATTAAGATTCTTTACAAGTCCTTGTCCAGAGGGTGGTTGGCACCTTCAACCTTTAGCTTGGACTTTCTGAATTCAGATGTTTATGCGTCTGCCAGAATACCTAATGGTCTTCTCAAGTAGCTTGTGCTTTGAAATTGCGTGGTTTTATTTTATATCAGTTTATTCTCTACACCCAGAAATGTTCATACATGCTTGAGGCCTGGGGGAAAGTGCTTTCTGCTCATTCGTACATGCCATTTACAAGTGAGGTCAGATCCTCCCCCGTGCTCCATCCCTGCTTTGTTCTCACAGTGACGGTTTGATGTCTCATAGATGCTCCGTTCGTTGAATTGCAGTCTTGTCCCTTGTGGCCATGTGCACCCACGAGCCAATGGATGGCCTTGGAACAGGGGCCATAAAGGCAGGGGCAGAGCTGCTGGCTGAGGACAGCCCCGCTGCCTCTCTCTGTAGCTGGGGGGATCTGTGAGTTTGGTTCCTGAGCAGCAGTGCAGGCTTAGGCACAGGCTGCAGGTGCTGTATGGGACCACGGGCCAGCTGAGGGATGCAGGGATGTCCTGGGAGGTCTCACACTCCATCTGAGGATGCTGCTGGGAGGGCACTGGCACTGGAGAGCCCAGAGACTGGTTTAGAGAGGTGATTTCCCCCAAGAGCATGGCCCTGGGCCAGGCTCCAGTAATTCAGTTTTAAGGCTCAGTTCACAAGTGTCCGTACTCTGATGGGAAATTTCAAAAGGTAAGGTCTGCCATTAATGTAATTTTTTTTAATGGCACAATTAAGCGAGGAATAAATACCTTAAAAATGATAGTACAGTTCATAAAGCCATGAACTCTACCTTTTGGGATTCACTGAGCTTAAGTTGCTGAACCTGCTGCAAGGCATGCTCTGTGAAAGGATAAGGAAGTAGTCTGGGTGTACATGTGGCTGGATTCTTTCAAAGAAAAGACAGTGATTTTCAGAACAATCTGTTTGCTTTTTCTCATTGGAGAACTGAAAAGATACACTCTGAAAAGCAAATAAAATGTTTCACTTTTTAAAGGTTACATCATAGCGAGAGGATTTTAGAAGACAATATTGACTTACTTAAGAGGCATTGCTCTGTTTTTGCCCTGTACTGATCACACTCCTATTTTGTTTCATTAGCTCACCTCCTATGGCATTTTTTCTACTTCCAGGCTCTTAGGACTTGCTTTTTCTAGAGCATGTTATAACTCCTGTTGAAAATTGAGCACGTGGCCCACAGGAGTGGGAAGCAGATGGGCCTCTCTGCAGAGGGATTCCTTAGAGCTGACGGGGCTGTAGTTCACCTCTGTGCTTTGCGAGGGTGCAGATGTGCAGCTGCAGTTGGGCACATCTGAGACATCCTGCACACAGCCAAACACCTCCATGCCTGCTGTGCCAGCTTTCCCAGGAGACAGCCAGGAGTGCCCCTGCAGCCAGGCTGGCACTGCCAGGGGGTACCAGGGGCAGTCTTGGCCTGCTGGGCAAGGATGAGCCTTGATGTGTCCTTGGCATTGTCCCCTCCCTGCCCGGCCCAGCTCAGAGTGCAGGGGAGCCGTACATTCAGAGCCCATGTATGCCTACAATTTTAATGTTATTTGTTCAGAACCAAATCACTTCTGCTCACAGACAGTGCAGAAATTCTTGAAGCACATTCTGTGAGGCTATTGGATGGTTTCCTGTATTAGAGAGGTTAAAATCTCCTGATGATTTCTGTTCATGACAGAAAAAAATGGGAGAAAGGGGATTGCTGAGGCAAATAGCAGAGACTTTCCCTGCAATCAGTGAAACGGTAACTCTGGGTATGTAACACAGTGATTAAAATGATAGGCATCCAAATTAAAGCACATGGCTAGTAAGGTCTGCTGACCCTTAGCAATGGAAAATGACAAGCGTCCTTTGAAAAGCTGGATTTGGAAGCAGAAAGAGATGGAGAAGCATCTGAGAGATAATGAGAGTAAAAAGAGATGAGAGGCATACAGCTGATGCCTGGCTGAGATGGCAGAACATGTGAGATGTTGCGGTGTTCCTTTCACTTTGCACTAACGGTGTTTGTGCATGGCTGTGAGAAACAGATCACAGGGAATGTGGAGAGATGTTTCTGGGGGCACAGGAAGAAGTGTCTGGGGAATAGCAAACTGGGGAAAAGAGTTTCTACACCTGTAAATAGTTTCCTCTGGAACTAAACCTGAGTTTCATGGAGGCCATCTGCCTACAAAAGGCATAATCAAATTTACCCAGGTGCACTATCTTGTACAAACCACTGCTCTTATTATAATGAATCTCTTTGTAATAAACTAGTACCAAACACAGAAGTATTTCTTTGTTTATATGCACTTAGAGAGCTGAAAATCTAAGACATGCCATACTTTGACTTGTGCACACAGATGGACATCCTTGGATGTTTGGAATTCTCTCGCAATCTTTGCTAAGATGCATCATCAAAGTCCAGTTTATACCCCCAGCTGAGACCTGCTGCCGGAGAGAAGCTTCCTCTCTTTCCACTTTTTTCATCACTACAGGCTTTTGACATTAATTTTTAGGTTTCTTAGTTCAGTGTAAAATCCACTGATAAAATAGTTCAGCAGCAGCAATGAGCTTTGTGAAGTGTTTTTCATCTTTAGGTCACAATGAGAATTTCACAATGTTATTTTTTTATATATAGGTAAAATTATTTAATTATGTGGTGATTTACATGTTTATTTAATATATGTACCTCCTGCAGCTGGTCTCAACTGGATAGAAATTGCGCATTTTCATTAACACATTTCATCAGGGTTGCAAGAGAACTGCAAATGCCTTAGAGAAGATTAGGACTTTGGGATTTAGAAGTGAAGGGAAAGGTTGTCTGTGTGTGTGCACAAGTGTAAGTGTGGGAAGATCCCACAATTCTTCGATTTCCATCTCTATAAATAGCGTATGTAAACATCCGGACACTGCTGTGTTTGGTTGCTGCGGACATAAACATTCAGTGCATCAGAGTCAGGCCTGTACAAACATACCACTTTATGCTTTGCTTCTCACATTCTGTTGTTACTGTGATGAGTTCTGTCAGAATTCTGATTTAACAACTTATAGTCAGAATTTCAGCTTGCTTTTCTGCAAGTACAGCTCCTCTCCTGCCATACCTTCCTCTGTTCCCACCTGACTGCTGCTTTGTGTTCTCTCCCATATTGTTTTAAGATGCACTTCCAAATTGTGAAGTATCTTTGATAGATAACATTATTATCAGCAACTACTCAAGTAATATCAGCATTTTTCCCTCTGAGTTATTCAGGATTTCTCAGTTCCACAAGTGACATGATCAGGATGGTGGAGCAGTGCTCTGCTGTATGGGACTACATTCTGAAGCAGGAATTCCTTTCTGGTTTTATGCTCTTTAAAACTGGGGACCAGAAGTAGCTCTAGTGACAGTTGTTTTGCAGTGCTCACCTGTGACACTGCAGCTCAGTGCCTGGATTTCTCTAACAGAGTTTATTCAGCTGACAAAGCAGAGTATGGGAGCTTAGAAATGTGCCTGTGCATGTCCTTGTCATGTTTAAATAGCTGTATTGAGACTTCATTTATCCAAGCAGAGAGGAAGAAAACGCAGGGATCATTAGGAAAAGGTCCCTTCTCTGTTTATGTATCCTCACATACATTGTCCAAGCAGTGCTACAGGTGAAGGGCATGGTGCTTGTCGTGGTGCAGTCCTGCTGTCTGTTACAGGTGAGAGGTGGCCGGCTTTGGGAAAAGCATGGGGAGGTCAGGAGCAGACACTATCGCAGATGGACCTGAGGGCTGTAGCAGATGGAGAGCCAGGGACCATGTCCCTGGAAGCAGCTGGGGTGGATGAGGAGGCACGTCTGTGCTGCTTGGTAGACCACAAATTCCTGCTGCGTGGGTGTGGCACTGGAGATGAGCTACATATGTACCACAGGGTCTTCCAGGTGCTTTGTGAAATTATCACAGCACTCAGGCTTTCCTCAGAAACCACAAGTGATTGTGGTTTTAGTGAAATTCAGGGAATTTTGGATGTGACTCTCAGAACTGAAATTGGTAGTCACTGAACGTCTTTGAAAAATCTGCTTCTGTATTGTATGAAGTGCTGAGAAAAGTTTTGGTTTCTGTATTTTGGTCTTGGATTGCACAATAAAGCAAGTAAGAGCAACAAAAATAAATGACTGAGTTCCTCATAGAGCAAAGCCTTCTAAATAACAGCTTGGCTTTATTTCACAGAGCTCATGAAAGCATGGGGGACTTGGGGAGAGGAGGATGACCCAGATAAGAAAACTACCAATATGAGATCAACAATGAATATCTAGATAGTAGAGCAGGAAAAGAAAGAATGATAGGACTGCTACAAAGTTGTATGGATGTAAAAAAATTGCTGTAAACAACAGTAATTTGCAGTTCCTGTTTCGCTGCCACAGTGGTGTAAAGCCTTTAACGAATCCCATGGATTTTTGCACTGGCCTTCATTTTCAGTCTTTCTTTAGCCAGAGTTGCATTATCGTTCTGCCTTGGAGAAGGGGAAAGCATGGAATTACAGCTCCCAGGAACTGGATGGCCACTATGACAGGCCAGATGCCTGTGGGACAGGACGTGCCATGCCTGGCACTGGATGGGATGTCACTGGTGCTGGACCTTGTTCTGTGTGAGTGCCACAAGTTCCCTGTGCACAGCACCAGCAACTGCCACTGAACAGGACGAGCCTTAGTGCCTATTCCACTGGAACAGCTGAAGCTTAGGAAGCAAACCCAAACCTAATCCGTTCTGTTGGCACTCAGCCTTCTCTTTCCTAAATGAAGTCTTAAGTCTTTCCAGGAATTCTCCTACAGAAACCTCGTTACTGTAAAAAAGAGCAGATTGTTTCTTTCTCCTCTGTATTCGCCACTTTCCCATTACCTTTTCTTCTGCAGCATGTTAATGCTGATTCCTGATGGATTTATGATCCACTAAAACTCAATGCCTCTGACTGTCCTGTTGTGTAGGACATGTGTATCTCTGTGTTTGATTTTCCTGCCTGAGGGCACGTATCCTTTTTTTTCATTGCATCTACATTTTCTTCCTGTTTTTCTCAGGTAATTCTTAATTCCAAATCTGGTCTCCTAGCCTCTTTCCTCCTTCTTCCACATCAGTATCAAGTGTAAGTTCATTAAGCATTCTCTTTATTCCCTTCATTCAAGTAATGAATAAAGAACTGAGCGGCTTGGACAGCAAGGCAGATCCCAGAGACACCAGGTTCCTTCTCTTTTGCCCTCCGCTGTGGCAGCAGCCCTTTGATAACCAGTCCATCTTGGAGTGTGCTCTTCCAAGTTTGGCATCTCCTTAGCAATGACTTCATCTATTTTCCCTGTATTGTTTAGGCGGTTCATGAGAACTCAACAGGAGAAGGTTTCAGAACCCTGCCTGAAGACAAACGGTATTTACAGCTTCTAATCTTTCCAGAAGCCATAAAGCTTATTTTCCATTAGTCTGACAATATTTATGCTTGAAAAATCATGTGGGCTGTTACTCATCTCTGTTATATTCTGCATGCTTCTTGTTTGTTTGATTACAAATTGATAGGATTTATTTGCCCTCAGCAGACACCATTTGGAACTGACAGACAAACGGGGCAGCTGCTCTGCCAGCATTTCTGCCAAGAGGTTTGGAAGGGCACCAGGGTCAGGGGCTGGCCTCTGCACAGTCAGAAAGGGACCAACCCAGTTCACACCAGTCTTACCCAGAACAGCCTGTGTAACGCTCCTTTACAAAATACTCAGCTTGGGTATTACAGTGAGTTTATGGTTGTTTACTTCATGCCTTCTGATGGTTTTGTCACACTGCCCTTTTCTCATCTGGCTGCACTTTCATTTGTATTACATTTATTTTGTTAAGGAATAGACCTGCTTCAGCCATTGCACCTGTAAAGGTCGAGTGGGGGTTTGGCCTTATTCATTTACTTAGTTTTGCCAGCATTAAGAGTTCCTTTCTCCTATTTCCAAACCTGTAAACCCAGACAGGGACAGAAAATGCGTGAAACGAAAATCCTTCTTGCTCTCGTGTGTACAGCTATAACGAACTGGCAGAGGTCAGCTCTGGGATCCACCTGTACAATCTCCAATTACCTTTTCCCCACATGGATTTCCTGAGGAGCTCTGCTGCCTCCTGTTTATGTAGGTGTAACTGATAGAGATGTGCAGCCAGGTGTAATAAAAGGGATTTTTGTTTATAGCCATGATTCTAAAAAGCGTAATTTTTCATCCTCGAACACCAAGCCCTTCACAGATTTCATCTAAAACTGTGTACATTCAGCTGGGAGGGGCAGGCAAAGTGATCTGCAGGAAAAAATGATTTGCTCAGTAAGTTTAGAGCATTTGTAATGAGCGAGGTGTGAATCCTGCTTCCTTATCCCTGCTCCCAGGACTGCACACAATCACTGGGTTAATAAAAGAAAAAGCAAACTTCAGAAACAGCTCATGGAATAGAGATCAGAATGTGTGACTGGAATCCAGATTTCCTACCGTGCCAGTACTAAAGTGTTTTGCAGGGCAGCAGTGGGAGGCAAAAGGAAGGAGAAACACACGGTGTGTTTGGGGAAGAACTGCAGGAGGTACAAATGGTACCTCGGAATGTGGTGACAACTGAATTAACTAACTACAACAGGGTCTATAAAAGGTAGTTATTATTTATAGGGGTATCTTTCTGTGACTAAGGTAATGGCTGTGCCTTGCACAACTGTACAGCAGTGTAAGTAATGCACTTTCCTCAGGACAAGCGTGTGCCTGAAGCAACACTTTTGTCACCTGGATGGGAGCTCTGACCTTCACCTCAGGAAATGTCCCGGTCCACTCCCACCAGCAAGGAGCCCTTGCCAGCAGTCGGCCTCCTCCAGCCCTAACACTGGTCCACTCTGGGGCTGTTCAGGCGGACACTGGCCTGGCTTTGGCCAGGATTGCCAGACCTGATCCTTTGCCAGGCTCGGGTTGGAACAGCAGAGAGATGCGTTGCTGGGTTAGGACTGGTTGGTAGTTGTGCTTCCTCTGCAGTGCCCCTGGAAAACCTGCAGTTAGAGTGGGAGCTGTCAGGACCTGCAAACCAGGCGTAATGGCAGAATGGTCAGAGCCTGGGGCTCAGGACTGCAGAGTGGCTGTGGCCACTGGGGTTGTGTGTTGGAGCTGCCGGTGAAGCTTCCAGCTCGCGCCGTGGAGCGCTGGGAAATGTGGCCGTGTGCCGGGGCTGTGAGGTGGGAGTTCTGCAGGCACTGCTCAGTGCAGCCCCTCTGGCTGTTCTGCTGCAGGCCAGGTACAGAGCATTTGCTGAGGGGAGCACAGCATGCTGGAGCCACCAGCTTTGCTTGCAGACAGAAGACTTTCTCTTCCTGGAAAAGGTGGTGGCAAAGACGTTTTGGACTTGAAGTAGAAGTTTCCGTTACTTTAAGAATGATGAGTATCACTGCTTTTCAGAGTGAACTTCCAGTGTGAAGGAAAACAGAAAATAATGCCCCATACCCATGTCTGCTAATCGCTGTGGTTAGGTTTAGGCAGACAGGGATAGAGTTGCTCTCAGTTTGTCCTGGCTTGGAGCAAGAATGATTAGATTTGAGAGGCTTCAGGCTCTCTTTCACAATTACCCAAAACCCTTGGTGTTGTACTAATTAACAGTGTCAAACTTCTTTCCTCCTATGATTGTACCTTTCAAGAAATACTGAGGTGAAGTTTTGGTGGTTTTTTTCCTATGCTTTTGTAGAGCTACTCCAAACTGCTTGGTACATATTCCATTTTCCTTCTCGTTAGACTTAGCTGGACGTCTCCCTCTGTATTATTTATGGCCTATTCCCAGTTTTGTTGTTGGATAGAGCAGGTGATCCGAGCTCGAGGAACAATCCATCACTACCTTGGGGAGATATAATTGCTTGTATGTATAGTACTTTGTGTCTCCTCTTTGTTTTTCATAGCCTTGAATGTGTTATCAGCTTGCTCAGCCTGTAAGGCTTTATGCTTGGAAATAGTGAGGTGTGAGGAAAACAGATGTATTAGATCTTCCATGCAATGAATCCACAGTCTTCTGTTGTAGGTTATAACTCAATGAAGTCATTGGGGAAGAACTTCAGTAACTGAGTGTGTGAGGTGAAGTTTGGCCATAAACATTAGAGACTGGAAGCAGGGAAAAATAGTAAGATTAAAGCTGACTTGGAAAAAAAAAAATTAAAAAATTACATGGCTTCCATAGCAGAGAAGTTAGAATTTCTTTAGGGGAAAAGGTGGAAAATTCCACAATGGAGAAATTTTGTGATGTTGTTGACCAGCAAATGGTACTTGGTGAAAAGGTATTTTTATATCTGTGTCTTTAACAGCTGTAGGTGCGTGAGCTATTGCATGCAGGTCTGCACTACCCACCATAATTTGGGATGCTTCAGCATGCAGTGGAGGAGGATCAGGGACTAGGTCTGTAGGAGGAAAGGGATGCTGTTACGATGATACAGAGAGAGACATAAGTGAAATACCTGGAAAAGTGTTCCAGAGTGAGATGGATAGCTCAGGGAAACAGCCTTTCAAGCAAAGTGTTCTTTCATACTTCTAACTTGCCAGAAAAAAATGCACGTGCATATAAAACTGGTAGGGAGCTGCGCAGTGGCTGAGGAAAACAACCTAGATGATTTAATAGACTTTTTGTGTCTCTAACATCTGGATTCAGGGAGTTAATCTGAGTTAGTGGCATTCTGAATGTGCTGATTTGGTGCTAAATCAGGAGAAGTGGGAATTCACAAAGTGCACAGCTGCACTGGTACCGTTTGAAGGCAACACGCATCAAAACCAGTAGTTATTCACCAAAACCTGTGAAACAACTTTGTTAAATTTCCAACAATAAAATCATAGGACTGCAGAGCCCTCAGCAGAGGATGGAAACGATCCCGCCCTCAGAACAGACGCCTGCCTGGTCTTGTCCACTGGCAGTGGTGCCACAGCCACGTGGCTGCTCTGCTCCGCACCTCCCTGAGCCTGCTCCTCCAGAAGGTGGGCTCGGAACCACCTCCCCACCCACCGCAGCCCTGGAGCCCCTCGAAGGCTGTCCGTGTGTCCCACAGGCTCTCCTGCTCACAGTTCCTCCTTTGCCCCACTCCAAACATACAGACTGTTGTTGGGAGTAAACCCTTCTGTCTCTCCTTATGTTTATGACATGTAATCATCCTTTTTGCACAGCTTTCCATTGTGTCCAAGCTTCCTTCACAGAAACCCTCCCAGACCTGCAGCTGCAGTCATACCAAAACAGGGAAAGCCACAGGAAAGCTTTGTTCAGGATATTACCTGGGTGTCTACCTCAGTGTGGTGTCTGCTGTTTTCACAACAGCTCTGCCTCAGGGACTCCTGTTCAGACTGACCCACTGAAATAACCCCTCTGCCTTTCTACAGCAGTACTACAGAGACACTCTCTCTCTTTCTAAGCAGTAGATTACTTAATGTCCAAATTTAGTGTTTGCACTTGAACTAGCATCCTGTTTCAGGTTTTTAGGTTTTTCTCTGTTTCTTCCATTTGGCCAATGATTCAGCATCTCTTGTGTACTTTCCCAAGTATTCTTTTCAAAGTACTCAGAATTTTCCAGTATCATAAACTGGGACTAATGGCGCATTATGCCATACCCCAATGCCTGTGCTTTGTCAGAGGCTCTGGATTTTACATGAAGGTAAAAAAAGGAGCACAGGTAGTTCTTGGTGGTGTAGCAAAGGAGCTGCCTTTGTACCTGTACCTTAATGTGCTGGGGTTTCAGCACTTTCTAATGCAAGTCTGAGGCATTCCTAAATATTTAACATTTATTTCAAGACTGAGCTGTGGCCAACTGTTCAGAAGCATCACATCCCACATTTCTCAGGGACTGTAGTGGACTACTTGAACCATTGGTGCAGTAGGTGCCAAGTGGAGCAGAAGTCTCCAGAACAGTCATTGCTGAGTGTTCCTCTAGTGGCTCTCATGGTGGCTGTGTTTGTGGTGAAAAGTAGTACTTCGTTTTCATTTGTCTGAAGTTATTTTTTGGGATGGAATTGTTCCATTCTCATTAGATCTCTGAGGGTACAAAAAAAGGCTAGTTCAATTGGAGAACTTTACCCTCAAAATACTCAGCCAACTTCAAATAGCAGCAAAACTGCTGCTGATACAAGAGTTAGCTTAGCAGAAATGGCTTGAACTGTTCATGCCATCTTTCCTTTCCTGGCTGTTTTAATCCTGGGTTGTGTTCACCTTTGGTATTGTTTGGCTGGTGCCTGGGTTGGACCCTCCCAGGAGGGTTCTGGGCTGCTGGCAGTTTGTGGAGCACCTAAAGGATGTGCTGTGGACGCCTGACAAACCTCTGGCCTTTGGAACTGCTGCAGTGGAAACAGCAGTGAACCAGCCTGCAATGGGGGGAAGGGTCAGTGTGCACTCGTAGGAACTGGGTTTGCAACTAAGGATTCAAAGGGAAAAGACCAGGAAAGGCAGATGAAGGGTGTGGGTGAGGGTTCAGGTACTTACTCCTAGTTACAGGGGGTTGTGTTTGCAAATCCATTCCCCACGTACACGATTATTCTCTTATAAACTGATCAAGCTGCCAAGGAGGTTTGCCATAACAAGGAGGTGCCTTTCTGTAGAAAAATGATGTGTAAAATTCCTGATTCTAGATTGTTCCACATGTGGGCTTCCAAAGTTGAGAACAAGGAACTGTAATTAGTGAAGTATGCTCTTCCCCCAAGGAGTAACAGTTCTTTGCTGAGCAATATGATTAATCAAGACGAGATTAAACGTTATCTGCCATGTTGTGTTGTCATCACTGTCATTTCCTGACTGCGGTGTTTGTACAGGCCCATGCTGTAATATTTTTAGGCTAAATGAGTTTTTTACTGGAATGTTCTTTATACATGAAACCATCCTGACTTTGAGGAAAAGGCTCTTCTCATTTGAACAAAGAGTCACATTAATTTTTTTCATGTTGTCTACCTCCTTTGTCCAGTGCAGAACTTGCAAATTGGTATGGGGCCTTCAGGAATTAAATGCATAGTAAAACTAAAAGTATTCCTGTCAAAGAAGTTGGAAGGCAAAGCTGAGTTCAGCAGCACTGCTCACTTTATACATGCATGAAGTACAATTAAGTGTTGATTTTAGTTTATCTGAAGTCTTTCAGCACTGAAGAGGCTGAGGCTCAAGCAAATGTGAAGAAAATGGCTGTCAATATTTCCCGCTTGAAGTATTCACATTTAACTTCTTAGTTCCTAGAAACATTCTCCTGTAATTACAGCAGCTTTTTGGGCTTGGGAGGGGAGCATACAGAATAAGAGGCTGACTTCTTGGCAGACTGTTCACGAGAACTCAACTCTCTTCCTAGACTGAAATTCTGAAAAAAATCTGAAATTGTTTGGGAAGTATTTTTAGGTAGGGCATATCTGTGTTCTGAGTGGCATGTGCAAGTTGGTTAGCAGCCCTGTTCATACATCTCTGTGCTTGGGTGCACCAATTAAATTTAAAAGAACCCCAACCGAACCAACTGCACTATTTTTCCAAGCAGCTATCCATAATGACTCTCAGAATACACCACACTGAGCTGGACTTCCTCTAAAGAGATTACTAGAAAATTCATGGAAGGGAAAGGAACTTCATATAACCCTGGGAAAAGCAAGCTGCTGGAGAAACTTCTTAAAATCAGGATTTGGCTTGGGCTGGGCTTTCAGTGAAGAAACTGTGTGACATCTTTCTGGTACTTCTGCATCCTGTTGATGCCCAACAATAGAAATTTGTGGGATATGAAAACAAAATTGGGGGGGTGGGGGATTTAATTACTGTCACTTGAGTATGGATTAGTTGCTTTGTTTAATTGAGGTGATCTGCACCTAGTTTGCATGGCTGTGATTGATCTCAGTTTCTGTGTTTCCTCTGCAGGGGGAGAGGCCCACTGAAGCACACGTCTGATGTCATCAACGCAGCCAAGATGATCTCGGAGTCGGGCTCGCGCATGGACGTCCTGGCGCGGCTCATCGCTGACCAGGTGAGTTCCTCAGGAACCCTGTACCTGCTCAGCCTCTGTCACACACACCTGACGCCTGCCAAGGTCACTTACAGGAGTGCCTGTGACACTTCTAGAGCTGCCTGTCTGACTGTCCTCCTGTTCCCCACTTCTGAGGCACTGCATACACAGATCCTGTCTGAGTCTCTGTGTGGATTCTCTTTTCCATTTTATCAGTGGTCTGTTCTTCTACTCACTGAAGTGGATGTGTACATACATCACATGTCTAGGTACATGCACTGATCTGCACATGCATTTGTACATGTATGTGAGTATTTGTGAGCTCCCTTAAGCTATGAATGCAGCATTTTAGACATACAGTATATATGAACAAGTGTATGCATACATATTTAAAATATATATTCATAGCTGCTTTAATACATATATGTATGTTAAGGTGTATGTTAGTATATAAATAGTTGCATAAAAAGCTGTTGTCCTGGTTTAACCCCAGCTGGCAACTGAGTACGATGCAGCTGCTTAGTCACCTACTCTTGGAACTGGAAAAAGAAGGAAACCTCATGGGTTGAGATAAAATGCTGAATAATTTAAACAAAATATAATAGTAATAGTAGTAGTAATATTGATGCTGAAAGAGAGGGAGAGAGAGGACTGAAACCTGGGAGAAAGAAGTGATGCCCACCATACTTCCCCAGCACGTGCTGACCGATGCCCAGCCTGTTCCCAAACAACTATTGGCCCCTTCCAGGTAAGTCCCCCTCAGTGTCCATACTGGGCATGGCACTCCATGGAGTTGGTATGGAATAGCCTTTGGCCAGTTTGGGTCACCTGTCCCGGCCATGCTCCTCCCCTGCTGCTTGTGCACTGCTCACTGGCAGAGCGTGGGACACTGAGAAAGGTCCTTGACTTGTGTTACCAACTTCTTCCCATACTCAATCCAACACCGCACGGGGCCAGCCACTGAGGAGAACGTGAACTCCATGCCAGGCAAAGCCAGGCCAGCTGTGGAGGCAGCAGTTTAGAGGTGCAGCAATGGGAGCTGTTCCAGGTGAGCTGTGGCAACACAGGATGGTGGCACTGGCACAGGAGCTCTCGGCACATGCTGGGTCTCAGCACCAGCTTAGTAAGGGCACGGACTTGTCTGGCTCCAGAACGGTTTTGTTTTCCACGCTCTGCAGAGTTACTGATTCCATGCTGTACCTTCCTTCTCTGTCCCCCCTCCCCTCACCAACAGGGGCTGTTTCGACCTCTGCAAATCTGCAGTTTCAAGGTGATTTTTGGTTTTGCATTTAAGCGAGTTATTTATCACCATGAAATGCAAAGTGTTAGAGCCGGAAGGTGTGCTTTATTTCTGTTAGACTTTTAAATCAGCAGATGGTTCAACCTCCCCCAAGACCAGCCCAGCAGGAGCAGGGTAACTCAGGAGCCTGGCTAAGGGAGCTGCAGTGGCACCTGAGCACACCTGCAGCCTCCTCAGCAGGCTGGGTGGGTTGGGTTGGGGCCCTACAACACCAACAGAGCAGTGCAGGGAAATGGCAGTGTGCAAGTGTCACATCTGAAGCATTTCTTTCCTTTGTGGCTGCCTTTCAGGTCCAGGGCAGCACAGCAGTCACTGTTTCCACACCCTCACGTGCTTGCTCTCTTCCCTTTGCTCTTTATTTTCATATTCAGCGCTCGCTTTTCTGCTCTCTAGGAAGCAACACCAGTGTGTTAGTGGTTGTCATGAGTCTCCCTGAATTCCAGATAACAAGACAAAGAATTTCTATTTTGCATCTATTCAGTTGTGATCAGATTTATGGAAAAAACAGGTAAAATGTCCAGACATTCCTGATCCTGACAGGTATTCTTCCAGCACTGGACAACAGCTCCTTTCAAGATTTTATCTATTACAGATTAGAATTCAAACCTGTCACTGATACTTTGCAGAAAATTATGTGATAGCAATCATTTGCTATTTGCAAAGCCAAAGCTGAGTAAGGGTCATAAATTCTTGCTGGCTTTAGGACAGGGAATCCACTCTCACTGAAATATTTCTTTTAGGAAGGGAAGATTTCAGCTGTATTATTACAGTGACTCCAGACTAGAAACATGAACAAATCAGAGTGAGGACAAAGTATTCATGAACCATTAGTGGTGATAATTCGTGTGTCCCCTCAGAGCTGCTGGGAAATGTGACATCATTCAGGTTGTTGGAACCCTTTTACTGAATTCACTCCGGCTCTTTCCGTTTGTCCTGGCTCAGAGCTGCACACAGCTGACACCCGGGAGCCACCTGACCCCTAGGATTTGTTCTGTGCGTCTGAAGGACACTCCTCACTTACAGGTGCAGCTTGCATTTTGGATGCAATTTTACATTACATGCACTAAAACCACATGAGCAGATACAAATGAAAAACCCAAACACAAATCAAAAGATGATCCAAAGCAGCCCTTCTAGTTGTGGTGAACACAATTGCAGTTACTGCTAGATAGGTGTCAAGCTTAGTAAAAAAGAGAATCTTGCTTTATTCCTCCTATTACAGATATTCTTAGTATGATCCTCATTTCTTGGGTGGCTAGAGATCTTCTAACTTCTGTAACTTTTTTTGGGCTGTGCCAAGTTATCCTTTAATTTAGAAAGCTCTTTTCTCGTTGTGGTGGTTTTTTTTAATTTCAAAGATATTTTCAAATTCCTTTTCTCAGCTGTTATTTTGCCAGGTTTCCTGTGCCCTGCACTCCTGGGGTCTTAAAATAAAATAAACTTTACATTCCTCTGGGCTAGCAAATAACTGTTCTCTGGATTTGGGCCGAACTGGGTAAGCCCTTCAGGAACTTGGTGCCCAGACTAGAACATGAATGCCAATAGTGCCTTCCTGAGCAGCATTCAGGACTTTATAGTGGAATATTTCACATGTTGCCTTTTACTAACATCTAAATTATGTAGAATTTCTATTACGTGGAAAAAAGGATTTGTATGATTTGCTTCAGTTTTCAAGTAACTGATCTTTCAAGATGGTCCTTCCTCTTCCTGCACATACTTTCCTGGACACTTTTTCTCCCCTTGCTATCGAGCTCAGGCTGTGCTCTGATTATTTGTCACCACTTCTGACACTGCCATTTAATCAGGTCCCATCATGTCAGTGCCCAGTTTCCCAGGACTCGGTTGTTCCTGTGCTTGTGCAGTGACCAGGACAAGGTAATGTGAGAGTGCACCCAAGGAAGAGAAGCCAAGGCCTTGCTCTCCTTCCTCTTCCCCGTAGCTCAGAGCTGAGCAGGGACCCTACGGAAAACCACTGCGTAATGAAGAATCACTGCTGTAGCTTTGACCTCTTCCTATTTGTAAAGCATTTTCAGATGAGTAATTCTGATTTGCACTCCATGTAATTTCAGAGAACCCAAATTGAGAACTCTGCAATTGCATCATTCATGGAGTCTTTCTGTTAGAAATAAAGAAAAAAAACCACACCAGAACTGTATTTGCAGTCTTGTGTAACTTGTTAGCCACAACAGAACCTCTCTGATACAATTGTTCTTTCATTTCAGATTTTTATAGCTCCCTGTTCCTGCGTTTGAAGGGAAGGGATACAGTGTGTTACAATTAGCAGAACTCAGCGGTATTTCAGTCCACGGTCACAGCACTTTTAGAGTGGCTCAGAGATACCAACAGTGAAAATAATCACTGTTACAGCATCAACATCAACCTATACACATGAATCACAAGTGTATTATAAATTCCTTATCAGGAGACAGTTCCTTTTGTCAGAAAACTTTTACTATTTAGTGACCTGGAAGCTCTAAGAGAACACAGGCAGTGAGTACATTATCCCAGTTTGATGAAATGTGCTGAAGATTGAGATCTGTATTAAGAGCCTCCGCAGAGTTGGAGTGGTTTTGCACCCATTAGGATCCCAGTCAGGCAGGCCCTGCCTGGGGTCATTTAGGATGCTGTTTGTCAGAGCTAATTAAGGTGGTAAAGAAAGCACAGTGTAAGTAATGCCTTTCGGTGATGAGAACCCCACGGGTGGAGCATCAAAGCCGCCTCCTGTCCGTGCACAGCACACAGTTATAGTAGGTGGGGGGTGATTATCCCCAATATTGATCCCCTTGAAGCCAGATGTGGATTCTAGAGAAATGCTACCGACTTTGTTAGCAAAGAGATGAAGTGAGAGCAAACCAAACCCACAGCTGTCTGCAGTCAGAATCTCCTGTGCATTGTTCATCCACACCCCTTGTGCCACTGCTGTGCCAGTGGCTTTTTCACTTGGATGGTGAATGCTGGTTTCAATCTGGTTTTAATCACTGTTAGGTAAAAGACCACTGCGTCTTTGGGATGCAGGTCAGTTCTGATGCTGCTCTGACAGAAAGCCCTTGTTAGCAACAGCCCCTGCCTGCAGGATGTGTGGGCAAAAACCTCTCAGAATTTGCTGGGCTCTGCAGTTAGGAGGGTGCAGCATTGAATTAGTAACCATCAATTGCCTGTGGGATAATAAAACTCAGCATTTATTAATTGTCCTTCTGTTGCAGCCTAGTGTTTGGTTTCACTGGTGAGCAAGTGCTGCTTGTACCAGCTGCTCCTGAGCAATAGGGAGAAGACTCCGGATGCAGTGTCCTCCCTCCAGTACATTTGTTCCTAGCATCTGCTGATGGTTGATCTGATACTCTGCAAGGCGTGAGGTTGAATTTTTTGCAGTGCTTGTTCCTGCTCAGAGCGGTGGAGGCTGTTCCGTGTACCCTGTGAGGAAAGGCTGCTGCGTGAGCCTGGCGGGGCCGTGTCCCCTGCTGAAGGGTTGTGGCCAGAGCTCAGGCTCGTTTGGGCTGTTCCTGGCTGCTGGCAGGAGTTAATAGTGAATATTGACACAACTGGGGAGATAACGGCGTGACTTTCATGGTGCTCCCAGCCTCCAGCAGCCATGCGAGAATGTACTTACCCAAACATATTTTTGATACACTTGACACATGAAATAGTCCTGGATATTTTTCCATTAATTTGTCTAGTAACTTCTTCAATCTATGTAAACTTTTAGTATACCCATTCTGTAACTAAGATTTTGGCAACTTAACAACCCCACGTTAAAAACCATTTCCTTTGTTTTGCACTCCTGGGAGTCACTTTTAATGACCCCTTGGGTTTGTAACAGAGGAAAGAATACCAGGATTCATTAAAATCTTCCTTTTTCTGTCTGGGCCTTGGTGTGGCCTATGCAGGGGAAAGATGCACTGTATCTACTCAGGTAGTGAAGCTGTTGGTATGCCACAGACTTGTACAGTTGCATAATTACATTTCAAGAGAACTTCCTTATTCAGCCCTGCGTGTGCTTTTTTGAATGCTTCTGGCACTGAAACTGTTTCCACAGAACCTCAGGGTCTTGTTCTTGAGTGCAGTTTCCCAGCCTTTGATGTGTATCATCTGTAGCATTCCTAAAATGGTACACATTTCTTCTGTAATGCTCTGCAAGGGAGACAGTACCTGTGACTAGCCTGACACTATTATGATATAGAAGAGTACTATATAATGATCATTCTTGTCTCTGAACTTTGGTAAATGGTATTGGCACTGTTTGAAGTGGATGAGGCACTCTGTTGACACCCTATACACCTTTCTCTTGAGTTTTTCTGGCCAGAGGGATAAAATCAAAGTGTAATTCAGGAAGAAAAAAAATGGAGGAAGAATCTCATTCCAGGAATACACACCAGCTTGGTGTAATTAGTGCTGATGCTTTAAGGGAGTGTAGTTGACTGGAAGTGTAATTTTTTATTAATTAAATGAAATAAACAGTGAGCATTCCAGCTTTCTAAACAGCCACTGAGATACCATTATATACACACTGATTTGGGCAGTCCTTGAAGCAGTGCTTAGTAAGGAAGCAACAAAGCTTTATTTTAGGGCAGTTTTCCATAATGTGCTAGCATTTTGAAAACACCACACATAGAACATGTCAGGGAAGTCTTCTGGTCGTGTTGTAAACTGTGCCCAAATACAGGAAACAATAATGGATGTAGCACAACATGAGGTAAGGACTAATGCTAAGTCATACTAATTAATTTAAAATTGCACACTCTGGCCTGCCTTATTTACTGTTACCTTTTGCTAAGTCTAAAGCATGAACTTGCTTAACCAAACATTATTGCATAGCCATGGAGAATTGTCACACCAGCCCTTTGAGCATGTACTGCTTCTTCAGCAAAGCCATGGGCTGAAATATTTTTGGAGTTAAGTAGAATTGGTGCTTTTTCTGACTCCTGGCAGGTTTTGGATTTAAATCCATTGACCACAATTCCGTAAGAGCAGAAGTTTCAGTAAGACCACAGGTGATTGTTGACAGTGTGCACTTGGTGGGGATGTAGCTTTGCTTTTTCAATATGCAAAGCTGAGCAGTTTGCTGTTGAAAGGATGGAGCTGTATTTCTATCATGTAAGTACCATGGAGTAAGGACCAAGGCCAAAACCATGGCTCTGAAAACCTGCAGGGATCTCGTGCTTATTTATCACTTGTTCTCTGTCCAGCTGTGGGAGCACAACAGGGGCTCACCATTCCCCTTAAGCTCCCTTTATTCTGCCAGAGCAATGAGAATCAGCCTTATAACAAATTCATATCCAGCCTTTGGTGTCTGGCCTGGTACCACAGAGCAACATTGTGCTCCAAGTACTCCACATATTTTGGGAGCTCACAAAAATTAGGTTAGAAAGACCCTATTTTTATTTTTAAAAAATATATCTGTGTTGTTAAAAATACTGAAATCAGTGAGTTTTCTGTAAGACATTCTTATTTTGCTGTTCCCACTACTAGAGAAGATCTGCAGATTGAGTTGAATACACTCTGGATGGAACACAGAAACTCCCATACATCATAAAACAAGATAAAGCATAATACAGAAATGTTGACATGGCTCTGCATGTATGTTTACACCACCCACAAAACCTATGTTTATATTGCCCTCATCACTATTAGTGGAGGTATTTTCTTAAATAGAGATCATCTTAGGAGTTGAAGTAGTTACTCCATCCACTGAAGGATGTGTTATTTTAGAAATACTGCTAAGGCAAGCACAGCAATGTTAAATACAGAGTGCATGTGGGGAATTTGAGGCTTAATCTGGGCTTCCAACTATTGCATTAAAAAGCTTCCCAAGAGGAATGAACTTTGCAGCCCGATACAGCTGCAGTGAAAAGCAAGGCCCCAGTAGTGTGCAACTGGAATACTCCTCAGTGAAGTTTTAACGTGATTCCCGAGACATCATTTTGAATCAGCAGTTACTGAAATGCTTTATTTATTGCTCTTTTCAGTGCCCAGACCAGTCCTGCAAACAGGATTTACTGGCTTACCTAGAACAGATCAAGCTGTACTCCCATCAGCTCAAGATCTGCAGCCAGGTTAAAGCAGAAATCCAGAATCTCGGGGGAGAGCTCATCATGTCTGCAGTAAGTAGAAAAATGGCATCAATTACTCTGTTAGTCAAACTACCTGTTACATTTGAGTTGGGCTTTCCTGTGCTTGCAGCATGGTCCAGTGTCACTCCCAATCCTATTTTCTTTTCCAACACCCACATTACAGCAAGAACCTACCACAGTGAAGTGTAAGACTTACAGCTTTAAAGGCAGAGCAGTCACTTTTTTTTTTTAAACTCTCAAAACGCATTGTGCATTATCACTGTTATTCTGAAGTAGTTTGGTTTTAAGAACTGTAACCCCCTTGAAAATGCTGGTGCATTGACTTACACGTGTGGAATATGCTCATGTGGGTGTCTGAACACAATAAAGACACTCCAGGGGTGGAGTTCCAGGTCAGAAAGAAATGCTGCAGGGCATTCTGCACGTCTACAGAAATAAACAAAATGAAGATCAAGGTGACTTGATTCCTGAGTGAATTTCTTGACTTTGCTTTAATTTAAGAGTTTATGCGCCATTACAGCCAAGTACCATTAGTGGTGGAAAAGGCATTGTGATTTTATGGAAGGTTTATGCACTTGGCCATAACACAGCCATCCATAAAATGCCTTCACATTCCCATGTTCTGTGATGTGTTACTACCTGGAGCACATGGGATTATGATCTCAAGGAATAAATCTGCTAAATGGCACCAAAACCAGGTAAGACACCCTTCCCACCAGGCACACTGCTACCCTTTACATACTTGGCATATATTTAAGAGAACTTCACATTCACATAGTCTGGAATTCTCTCTCTATTATCTCTGCATCTCTCTCTAGCTGTAGCTTTCTCTCTCCCCAGCTCTGTCTCTGTCTGTAGCTATCACTGGCTATCTATATTCATCTCTAGCTATCTCTGTGTATCCCTATCCATATACCTATCAATAGCTGTCCATATATATCTACACCTATCTATATCTGCACCTGTCTCCATCCAGCCTAATCTCTCTCTACCTCTCTGCACTAATCTATATGTGTCTCTACCTAGCTCTGTCTCTATCCATCTACACCTATCTCAGGTTACCCACCTCTGTCCATCCCTATCTATTCCTGGCTGTATACCTGTCTCTAGTAGTCTGTATTTATCTATACCTATCTATAGCTGTATATTAATCTATACCTGTCTATATCTTCTCTATCCATCTAAACCTGTCCATTCCTGTGAATACCTATCTGTACCTGTCTATAGCTGTCAATATTCAGCTCTACCTGTCTAAACCTATCTTTGTCTATAGATATCTATATCTATCTACACCTCTTTATATACAGATATCTCTATCTATATATCTATACCTATCACTATTTATCTATACACATCATCTATACCTGTCTCTATACTTGCCTCTGTTTCTGTCCATCTACACTCACTCCACCTGTCAGTACTTGACACTGTGCGTATCTCCCTCTCTGTACCTGTCAATACCTGACAAAATCTCTGTCGAAGATGTGTCTCCATCACTGTCAGTATCTCTACCTGTCAGAATCTGACAGAATCTGTCAAAATCGAACAAAATCTGTCAGAATCTGTCGGAATCTAACAGAATCTGTCCAAATCTGACAGAATCTAACAATTTATCTGTACCTGTCACTATCTACATGTATCTGTCAGCACCTCTGTCCATCTGTCAGTATCTGTCAGTCTCTCTACCTGTCCATGTCTGGCTCTACCTCTCTGCACCTGTCAATACCTGTCTATAGCTGTCTCTATCCATCTCTGCCTATCTCTAGAGCTATGTCTCTGCCTGTGTCTACCTCTCTGTACCTGTCTCTATCTCACCTCTCTCTCTGCCTCTCTGTCCCTGTCTCTATCCATTGATACTTGTACATATCTAGCTCTGCCTCTGTCTAGGCCTACCTATCCCTATTTATCTCTCACTAAAACTATTATTACATTTTATGTGGTTTATAAACTAATCAGAAATGAAGCTTTTGTTGCTGAGGTGAGATTTAAAACCCTCATTGCTATAGGATACTTGTGCTGGCTATTCAAATGATTATTTAGAGACCACATCTGAACCTCTGGAACCTACAGTTAAGTAATTTTAATTGACTGTATAATTTCTCAAGCCAATACTTGTTTTCACTAGGGCTGCACATTAACAAAGTTTCTCTTCCTTACCTGTTTCTTTTCACAAGCAGTTCTGTAACCAGTGTGGGTTATAATAAAGCCAAATGTTGGAACCGAATTTGGTTCTTGCTCTTTCTGCCTCCTGCTGTAGAATACTCACATTGTTTTCTTTACCTTTTTTGTTTGTGGATTATATTTTATATTCTCCTCAGTCCTGATCTTCTCTGAATGAGAATCAGAAAAGGAGACAGCGAGATGATTAAGAAAAGAGGCCCAGCCTTTGCAGATAGTAAAGGTTTTATTGTGCATTAAGTAAAAAACTCGTGCGTCTCCAAATACCTGAAACGGAATCCATCCTCTGGCTAGTGAAGACCTGCTACAGGAAAAAAAACCTACCAGAAAGAACATAAGGAAATAATTATACTTACAGGTTACTGCATTGTTTGCTCCCTCCTGCAGCCATGTGCCTGTGTGCCAGGAGTGACCTCCCTGGTCCTTGGGCATCTATCCCTCCTCTGGCTGGCCTTGGCTCCTCACAGTCTCTCTCTCCTTATCTCCCACCTCCTTCAGGAGCTGGGACAGGCGTGTGCCAGCAGAAAAAGCTGAGGGGGCATGCTCCTCTCTTGTGAGAGAACATTTCTGCATTCAGATGGGTCAATACCAACTTCTACAGTGACAAATCCACTTTGAGAAACAAAAGGAGAATGACTGAGTACAAGCTGATGGAATCCACACATAAAAGCACAGTGTTGAGATGGCTCTTACCTTCACCCCACACCTGCCTTCTCCAACCATTAGAACTGTGCACAAGGATCTTGGATTTAAATCACCCTCAAGGAAAATTCCTTCTCACAAGAGTAGCAGTTCATTAAAAAATAACCCAAATCACCTTTTATTGAAGCCTAAAGACTAATTCAGAGGAAGGAAGAGAGGGATGAAGAACAGAGGATGTAGTGTCACGTATCTGCCAATCTGCTAAAGAAGGAACTGTCTTCTTGAAACAGAGCTAAGTCCCAGTCCCTGTCTTACCAGTTCTGGATGATGCTGTGGTGGAGCAAGTGGAGGAGCCCTGAGCTGGTGTTACAGGTTAACCCTGGATAGCACCACGGAGCAGTGGGTGGCAGTGCCATGGCACAAGGGCAGCTGTGTCTCTGTCAGCATCAAGTGTGTTCTCACCTACGTGATGACCTGCACTGGAGGAGGTGCTGCTGGCTGCCACCCTAGCTCAGTGTGGCACTTACTCCATGACAACAAAGAGCATTATCCATGTGAAAAACTATGTTGAAATCCATAAACACAGCTTAATCTTCTTCAGCTGTTTTTGATCTCTGTGCCCTTGTCTGCCCTGCAGCAGTGCTGGGCCCCCCTGCCCTGCAGGGTTTCTCACCTACAGTTCATACCTGGCTGTATCATTAGTGTGGGTTAATTAGGCCACTTTCCCTGGGGCAGCTGGGATGCTTTGGGGACTTCCCAGCTCATAGCTCTCCTCATTTAGTGGATTTTGGACTTGAGGCCACAAACTCTTGTAGTCTGCCTTTCTCACTGTCTGTCCCCAAGCTCCAGTACTTTTTTTCTAGTCAGCCCCCTGTTACGGAGGTTAGAAGAGGTCCTGTACAGAAAAAGAGAGAAAGAGATGTGGCTCATCAGCTTCTCATTCTCCATTCACTGCAGTTTTGTTATTTTCATTCATTAAAATTTCCTTGCTCACTCTTTAGTCTTTCTTAGTCCCGTACAAAACTTGTATTGGTAAGTACTGCTGCTTGCATTGCCAGGTTCTAAGCTGCTCAAGTCCAAGTGGTGAGGTTTCACTAAGTCTTCATTAGGAGTGATTAAATAGGAAACGGACATTTCCTTCTATTAATTAGAATAAATTGGTGTCTCTTCAGGCACAAAATAATGGGGTAACATTTGCAGTGTGCAGATTGACAGTAATTGCATTCATTTATGCAGATAAGCTGATAATTCACTTACAAGCACTGCACAGCGATACGCTTGCACCTTACCTTGCCAGTTTGATATTTTTCCAACAATGGCTTTAAGTAAAGAGAATTATATCACAGGGCAGAAAATGAACATATCTTACATATTAATATTATGCTCCCTGACTTTTGCCAAGCAATTCTGTTTTGTGCTATTTATAGTCATTATCATCTTCTGTTTCATTTTCTATTGTACTTGGCAAGAGACACAAAGCTTTTTGGCCTTAAAAATGAGAGGTCTGGAAGAGCAAACTCTCAAGAGTTCCACTGTCCCAGAATTTGCTAACTGGCAGAGAAACCCCCTCTCAGGTTGGCCAGCCTTACCTGTGCACTGAGGGCTGTTTCACTCTGCTGTTCCTGCAAATGTCTCATTTATCTTCAGCTCTTCCCCCTCGTAACTCAAGAGCCAGACTTTAACTGAAACCCTAACGTCAGGCCGCTTTTGTGCCAAATGGAGGTGCTTTAATGTGTCTAACTTCATGCTCCAAGGCTGGACTGAATTATCTGTTTCCCTTCCTGCCTTCCCAGGCCTGTTAAATCACAAGTTTCCAGCATGACACTGCAAGGAACGTGTTCCAGCTTTGAAGGCTGAACCACAGGTGAAAACACAGAGGCAAAACCATAAGCCAGCAGGTAGAAAAATACAAGGGAGCTTCTCTGGCACCAAGCCTCTGGCTGACACAGTCCCAGTCCCTGGGTATCTGTACCCCAGGTAAAGGCTGCCGTGGCCAATGTGCAGTGCTGTGGCAGCTGGCAAACAGCCCCACGCCTTGGCTGCACTGGCAGGGGTTCCGCTGCTGCTGGAGACGAGCTGGCACTGTGCTCAGCTCCCGAAGAGCTGCTCCTTTGGCAGGGCAGGAGATGGGAGCAGTGCATTTCAGCTCCTTTTAGGGCCTGGGTGTGCTTTCCCCCCGAAGAGAAGTTGAGATGGGCAAGACGGCTTCACTGTAGCCCCGGCAGGACTGGAAGGAAGGCACAAAGGGCTGAAAGCAGCAAGCTGGGAATCACACTGGGATAGGGGCTGCTCTGACAGCCCACTTGAGTCACTACAGGTACCTGGTTCATTCCTCTGCCTTCGCTGCTGCTGCCCTGCTCTCACTGCTGGGCGGACTTTGAGGAAAAGCATCCCTTTTTCCGTGCTTCAGATCCACAGTGGCTGTTCTGACAAAGCCGTGCCCCTGAGCACCAGCTCCTGCCCTGTGCTCAGCCAATTTGCTTCTCCTGGCTGGCATTTCTCCTTGGCACTCCTTGAGAACTCATACTTCAGGCTGTTTGAATTGATGTGGGAGGTTACTTGTAGGGCCTCACACCATGCATGAAATGACTTACTTCAGTATTTGACTCTGAAAATACTGAACTGCTCAATTTCTAAAAGCTGACATTAACCCCCAAGACCTGATACAATGAAGTTTACTGAGAGCTGACACAAATGTTTCACTCTGGGTTTTTTAATCTAATAACAAACACTACACCTTTGTTGCTTTTGCCTAGTGTACACTGGCAGGTGTGTGTATATAGAAATCCCGGCCTTTGGAAGCAAAGCAAGGGATAGATTTTCCTGTCGATCACTTACAGACAGCTCAGTTACTATTGCTTTCTAAACTGCATCTACTGAGAAAAACTAATTTGAAGCAGTAGGAAGTATTTCTGGTAATGTACACTACAGGATAGGTAACTTTTCCTAGTAATAATTACTCTGGTAATTAGCAATATCAGGATGTGTCTTGTAGTTCTTAGCCTCAGTGCATGTAAAAAGATTGTTGCAACAAACACTCGATTTCTTCCTCAACAGCAAGGAAAGGATTTATATTAAGCCACTGTTCTCCTTTTCTCAAGGGCCTATTTTTAAAAAAATTGATTCCTTTTTTTAAAATCCTCCCTGGAAGTGAAAGCAGCAGTACTGGGGAGGGGCTGAGCTATCCGCCTGGCTAAGCATCTGCTCCATTATGGTGTTGCACAGGAACAATTTCACAGCCCTTAATGTAAGTTGTTTATCATTTAACTTGGACACAGGCCTGGGCTAATTATAGAACTCAGTTTCAGTTCTTTGAATCCTACTTAGCCTGAAGCAGACTCTGGTAATGGTTAGTTTTTAGTCCATTAGATTCAATTTCCCCACCTGAAAAATGGGTAAAACACAGAACAAACCCCAGACACCCCTGAGGCGTTTAATGCAATCACGAGATGGACAGACAGACATAGATAACCAATGGAACAGCCACAGTTTTAGGGAAACTCAGTTCCTTGAAAAGAAACCCAAGCAGCGAGGCTGATTTCCTGAGGCCACGTCCATGAATGGGGATGAAATCTCTCCAGTATCCCAGAGGGAGAGCACGGCAGTGCAGAGGTGAGCACAACACTGAGGGAACAGTTCCAGAGAAAAGAATCACAATGGCAGACCTCCCTTTGGCTTATTTCCTGTCTAAGCTGTACTGGGTTGAATCTGGGACAGGTTCTGAGTGTCACCTGGTAGCTGCATGAGCAAACACGGTAGGTAATCAAGTGCTTCCAGTTCTAACTTTGCTGGGCTTTCTTGGACACCCATGTTCTGGTCACTGTTAGACCAAGATCTCCATTTCCACTAAAAAGAAATTAACACTACTCTGAGTGGGGAAAAAAGTGTGGCTCAGAAAACAAGGCAAGTAAGTGGTGTTAAAATCCTGCCCAAGGCCCAGCAAAAACTCCAATGCCTTCAACAATCGAGATTTCACTCTTAATAATTTACCTGTTTGGATTGTTCTGCTACTTTTAATCTTAAGGGATTAAATGACTATTTCATATAGCAACCTTAGTGAAAGAACCATAAAATAATTCAAAACAGCAAACAGCTACATCTAGTAAAAAAGTAGGGTTAAAATCAAAAGCACAACGTAGTAAGGACTCCTTACCTTAAAGGCAGCACAACTCAGACACTCACTGCTCTCCACAAAAATGTAGAACTCATGTTACTTTCAGATGTAGCTGTCAAAGAAATAAAAATTCAGTCTTAGTCTCTCGGTATAGTGTAGCAAAGGAAATCTGCTTCAGGAATGTATTTAATGCACCATGTGTTTCAATTAAAGTCATTTTTTAATAACTGACCTTGTTTCCAAAAGAATTTTAAGTTCAGACTTCAAATGCTGATAAAAACCTCTGTAATTTGATGTTCACTTCTCAGCTTCCACGTGTACAAAAAACCTGGAACTGGCTGAACTGTAAACAGGACTTGGGAGACTGTAAACAGCCAGCTTGATAGATCTGTTCTCAAATAGCAAAGCCTTACAGTTCCCTGCAAAAACCCCAAGAATCTGCCCAGCAGAGCGGTCTGGGTGTCCCAGGCAGGGCTCCAGGCACTGCCATGTTACACAGAACACTTGGGAGTGTTGTTCTGCAGGCCCTCACAGCTCTACTCCAGAAGGAACCTGTCTGTCACTTCCTTATGGCTAAGGGACAGCACCTGCACATCCACACAAACAACAGGAGCAGGAGCCTGGCTTCTGTACGTGCTCTGGAATAAGGAGAGTTTGTACTTAACTGCTACAGGAGTTACAGCTCCTGCTGACTTGTGACAATGCAAGCATTTCTTAGTGCACTGAACAGAAAACACTTAGAGAGCAAAAGGGTTTCTTCAAATTCCAAGTCATGATTCTCTTAGTTATTCTGAATATTAAAAATAACTGCCCATATCAGTTATTATATTGTTCAACATTTCATAGCAATGGTTTGCCACTACTGCCAAGACATGAAATTACTTTACAGAAATGAGAAAAATACAATGCATGTAAACAAACTGAGAAGTTTCAAAACTCATTTTTTGTCTAACCTCCTTTTCCTCCAGCTTTGTTATTCAGTGGAGAGTTTGCTTTCTTGCTCTCAGGACTCATTACAGAGGAGGAATAACAGTGCTGGAGGTGGGAGAGTGGATTTCAGCATGAGTGCTGTCAGCCTGATTTGGGGTAGGGGTTTTTTTCTTTAAAAATACTGTCATCTGCTCTGTATCTTGTGTGTTTCACCCCAGTGTGAAATTACAGTGGTCAGAATAATTCTGAATTCCTTTTGCAATGGAAACCAAGTACTAATGCTGACAGGACAGGTGAGGAAAGAAATGGCAAGAGATGTTTTTCCTTAATCCTTTAATGAATTACTGTCTTAACTCCCACAGTCAGACCTGTAAAATCTGGAGGCTGGAACCTTGCGTCTCCATAGAAAATGCTGAAAGAGCAAAAGTGGAGTTAGGCAAAAATAAAACAGCTTTTAGTTTGGGGTTGGTTGGTTTGTTTGTTTTGCTAGTGAATCTTTAT
Source organism: Edolisoma coerulescens (assembly GCA_013397115.1). Lineage (NCBI taxonomy): Eukaryota > Metazoa > Chordata > Aves > Passeriformes > Campephagidae > Edolisoma > Edolisoma coerulescens. Next base: position 8,674 of record VWZW01007790.1, on the reverse strand, counting down.
GTACCACTTGCTGTGCATTGAAGAGTTTGCAGCTACATCTCTCTAAGTGAAATGAACTTCAACGCTCAATGAATATTTTATCAGTCTTTCATTTATGCCAAGTTTCATTTCTTCAGTTTTCCTGGATATGAGACCTTGAAGAGCTTGCTGAATATCTGAGATAAAAGCATCCAAGTGAAGACAGTTCTTGAGTACATCAGTTTTACAGAACAACAGATTTGCACCAAACTCTACAGTGTTACTGGCATTGAGGTAGAAAAACAGCTGCTCTCTAAAGCCAAAAAAAGGAGATGAAATATATGGCCTCGTTGTTACCATCTGTAGTACACATCTAAGAACATCTCAAAGCTTCTCCAGAATTCTGAATGCAGTTAATACCCTCACCCCAGCATCACCTTCTTCTTTAGAAGACAAATGTGAGAGATGTATCAGAAGGCTGAGGGGACAGGTGGACACTAAGACACTGCCAGTACTGTGGACAGACAGCCACAAGGGCAGCATTAACTGAGTGCCCCTGTGCCTCACTGCCTGTGCAGAGCTGCCAAGTAAAATTCCTGGGATCAGTGCCTGTCCTGACTCAGCCCAGCCCACCCCGACCCCCAGCCCCAGCCAATGCAGCAAAGCCCCAGGTCAAACACCCCTGGTGGGCTCTGGGTCACTGCCTCTCCAGCAGGGGACACACAGAGCTGTTTGTTACAGCTTGGGGCCAGCTACCTGCACAGCTCTTTGTGGCTCAGGGCATCTTTTGTAGAGCTTTAACCATACTGCAGAGGTTCAGTTCCTCTGGCATGGCCAGGGGCAGGGGAATTCTGCCACTTGGAACAGCTCTGCAGTTGGGTTTGAAGTCAGGCTTTGGATCTTTAGCATTTAAAATGCTGGAGTCAACAGGTGTGTGTCCCCCGTCCCCCCCCCCGCCCCAGCCTGTGTCAGACTGTGAGGCTGATGTGGCTGCATACTGCTTTCCAGCCATAACCTCAGCAAAACTAGGCACCCCTGAAGGTTTTTTGCTGCTTATAGTAGATGCCTATGATTAGAGTTTAAAAAAGAATAAAAAGAATAAACCCACGGTTTTCTTGATCCCAGTGGTGGGATGAAGGAGCCCTGGACTGTTCCACAGCTGATTTGTGGAAGGAGCCCCAGGGGGCAGGAAGAGGTAAGGGTTCAGTTTCCACAGGAGAGGAAAGGCTTAGCTAAGTTCTAGTGCTCACCTCAACATTCTCCATGTTCCACAATACACACTAAATCACAATAAAAAACAGCTGAAATTTTGTGCCAGCCTTTATCCTGCCTGGATCCTATCAATTTCTTCTAGAAGTTTTTTCCCTGCTGTGCAAACAGGATTTTTTTTGCTGCTCAGCCTGCCATCCCTCATGGTGCCTCTATTGCCCAGCAACTTCAAAAAGGAGGAGCAATTACACACGCTGGAGTCACTGGGAAACTTCAGGGGAAAGCTGCCTCTGAAGCATTCACCAGCTGCCACAGAACCAAAACCATCTTTTCCTTTGTCCCAGCAGCTTCATAGTGGTGTTACTACTATGCCAGTGCTGGAAAAGGGATTGTATATGTATTGACCATTATGGTGAGAGGAAAAAAAAATGTTATTCAAAGCTTTCAAGAAGCTGTAAGGATTATGGTGTTGTCAGCTGTTCTAGAAAACAACAGATAATTGAAATTTCATGTGTGTGTGCATGCACAGGTGTGCCAGTGTATAAGCAGTCCTCAGGGTAGCATGAAAGAAGGAGTTCCTAGGAAGCTGCAGTAAACACCGTGTGACAGCACCCAGCAGTGAGGTGTGGCCAGGGCCCCCCTCCCTCTTCCCCAGCTAAGGCTGCACGGCCAGGCAGCCTCCCCTGCAGATGTATGGGGAGTGTGGGACAGGAATGCTGAGCCAAACCTTCCCCACAGCCTGCAGCTTTGGGAAATGGTTGGTTTAGAATGTGTTAGATGTGTATAAGAAATGTTTGAAACTAGACTTGGGGGTCAGCATGTGCTTTGAAGTTCACATCAAAGTGCGTGACAGAAGCTGTACTGCAGGGCCAGGGCTGCTGAGGGGCTGGGCAGCCCCACTCCCTAATTTGGTTCATAATCACAGTCCCCAAACACACCCACCTACCCCCAAATGGCAACAGTGCCCTGCAAGCACCACGTGGCTGCTAGAGACTGGCAGCCCTTTCTAGAGAGCTCACATGCTGCAGCAGGGAATGAACTTTAGAGGCCATCTGGTAAATTTTACACCTTTTCTTGGGGAATTGAGATAATTTCAGTTTGCCATCACACATATGTGTGCATTCAACCAGACCTCTAACTATTTTTTTTGCATTTCCATAGAGCAGCAGTGTGCGTTTTATTAACTGGAAGATTTTTCTGCCAGTTCAGAGGCATTTCCAAACTGCAACTAAATCCAGCCTCTTGGCTGCATTTTCTATTTCTGCCTTATCTGCATTTGTGCTACACAATCGGAACGAAGATAGACAACAGTAACACACCTCTCTCCCCCAATCAGTTCGTTTGACCTGGCAAAGGGAGAAGTCCTTGAACCTTTCCTAATAACCCAGTTTATAAACCTGTACCTTGCCCAAGGATCTGGGGTTGGGCTGGATGGCAAAGCACGGGGTCACTCTGTCACTAAACCCATGGCCCTTCAGAGAACTGGCCTCAGTGCTTTTTCACAAGACAAATGTTTCGACAAAGGGGATGTTTGCAAGGTAAAGCGTGAAGGCTCTCCAGTTTTGTAGAGTAATCCTACTGTTTCTGCATCCCAACCCTAGTGAGTTTCCTCAGTGTTCCTGTTTCCTGTCCATGAGCAGCGAGGGAAGGCACCCCTGCTGTGGCACTTGTATGGCTGTGCTGAATGCTGGGGAAGGTGCCCGCAGGTGATGGGCTTTGTTTGCATTCTGCCCTTGGGTGGCACTCCCCAAGCAGCTGGAGAGGCCACACAGCCACTGGGATTTCTGTGGGTTATGCTACTTTTAATATCCCATACAAATCTTGGCTGCTGAGAACAGTTTCAGCAGCTCTGCCAGAGCCAGACACTTCACGGTACCTCAGCACTGCTCATGAGCTCATGTGGGAGCCTGGAATGTACAGGAGCAGCTGGAGGCCTTACCTAGTGCTGAAACAAAGGAAGCAAAGGGTCACATTTTCACAGCTCTTCTTCAAGTTGGTTTCATTACCCATCAGTAGTAATTGCAATAGGACCCTGCAGACAAGCATCATGAATTCCTGTTAAAGAAAAAACCAAAACATTTAGCATTATCTCCAAAAGCATTTATATATTCCACCAGCATGAATTTCTGTACATCACTTTAAATCTGAGCAGCAGAGCACAAGTACAACGATCAAACACACCAAGGGAAAATAAGGAAATTATGGTTTAGTCTCCGTTAGTCTTACTTTCTAACGCTTGTTTATTCCTGTGCCTACTGTGATTAAAAGTGCACTGACTTCTAGGCTGATGTTTCTGTTTCCTGTTACAGTTGGACAGCGTCACTTCACTAATTCAGGCCGCCAAAAATTTAATGAATTCTGTGGTGCAGACAGTGAAGATGTCCTACATTGCATCCACAAAGATTATCAAGATTCAGAGTCCTACTGGCCCACGACATCCAGTTGTGATGTGGCGAATGAAGGCTCCAGAGAAGAAGCCCCTGATTAAAAGAGAGAAGCCAGAAGAAATCTATGCTGCTGTCAGAAAAGGTTCTGCGAAGAAGAGAATCCATCCTGTGCAAGTCATGAGTGAATTCAGAGGCAGAGAAATAGTCTAATATTTTGCCACTATGTCTTCCTATCTTGAATTTCTGATGATTTTTCACCTTTCCCCCACTTCTTTAATAATTATATATGTTAATGTTTTGCTTGTCTCTAAATCTGTAAGATAACACTTGCTTAAATTATTTGAAAATGCTGTTGGACTAATTAGAAGCACACAGATGAAAGTAATACTGATTCTGCTGCAGTGACAAACTGTGGTGTCTCTGCACAGCTGGGCCTGTGCTGCAGCTGGGAAGGAGCAGCAATGTGCCAAGTGCCCGAAGCCATCCCACATTCACCAGGCTTTAGGAGCTCCCTCAGCAGGGATGGGAGTGGCCAGCACTGCACTGGATCTGTTTTGTGGCACACAGGTTTTCAAACTGGTGCTGCTGGGCCAGGTCCCTGATGGGCATCATCACCCCATGACCAGGTCAGCTGAGCTGCTCAGGTGAGCCCAGAGTCTGGGCCCTAAACCTGGGTCCACGCTGAAGCATCCAAAGACCTGTCCTTGGCCAAGGCCATGCCTAGCAAATACAAGTTTGAAAATGTTTGATGAAACACAGAAAGTGGTGGAACAACATGGATGTAATAATGTAGTAAAAATAGCACTGACTGCAAGCCAGCAGGGATGACAGCTCCTTGAAAGGCCTTTGGAAACATGAACAGGAATCTCTGTTCTGCTCCCTGCTCTCTCCTGTGAGCCCCAGTAAATCTGCTGACTGTTACATTTGGCACTTCAGATAAATCAGACATTAACAATAAAAAACTTTTCTAACTGCTGCACAAAAGAACAGCTTTGAAATAAAACACTGTTCTGAGACCAGTGTGTGAAATACACGGATCTTGAATCTTAGGAATGGGGAGACTTTTCCAAAGCAGCTGTAGGGAATTAAGTTACTTCTGACACATGAGTCCTAAATGCAGGGCTGTGCTGGTGCTGAATGGCTGCACTCAGAGTGTGTAATGAAGGTAAATCCTGCTAGTCCAGACCTCTGCAATGTACTTTAGAAAAAAAAATTTTCTAAATCCTTTTGAATCTGAAATCCACTTGGACTAATTTCTTTAGAAGGATCTAACTTGCCTTTTGGCCATGTCATGAGTTTTCCCAGACTACATTTGTTACTCAAGATGTCTTTGCTTGGCCCTTCAGTAGATCCTTTGGTATGGCCACCTACATTTGTCGAGGTGAAAGGGCCCCCTCAAAAGCCAGAACTTCCTCTGTGTCACTGACTGCCATTACGGGATGGCTCCACACTCTGGGCTGCTGCTCCAGGTCATTTTTTACTATGTCTGCACAGCAGTGCCTGACCTGGCCCAGTGTGGGCAGCAAGAATAACCCTAAACTGTGCCTTTCCTCTTCGGGCTGCTCTGTCTGTAAGCTCAGGATGCCGGGGCAGGATAATTTCTAGGCTGTTGGTTATGAAACCCCATAAAACTGTAGTGCTCATGAATTAAAAATTCTACCAATCACTCTCCCTTCCACCTTCCCAAACTCTGCAATCAGTTAAATGGAACAAAAGGAGAAGTTTGGAAGAAAAATGACCTCTTTCCAACTCCAGTTCCCTCCAGCATGTTTGCATCAAGATCTTAGTAAGATCTCCTGGGCTTTGCTGCTGCTCCCAGGGCTCCAGAGGCAGCAGGTGAGCTGACATAGCCTTGGGACCTGCTCTGGCGGTGTGACTGTCCTGAAACCCCCATGTCTCCAGGTTACACCTTGGATCCAGGTCACCTTGACGTCAAACATCTGTAACTAATGCCTTGGTATCACATTATTAATAAAAAAGCATGTACACCCCTGAGAAGCTGCCTTCAGTGTTGTGGGATTTTTTCAGTGTGTCTGAAGTCCACAAGGCCTGCCACGTGTGCTCGCAGGAGCACCAGCCTACCTTCCAGCTGCTCTAAGGGAGGGCTTTGCCAGCATCAGGATCACTAAAGCACAGTTTACTGCTTCATTTAATGCTCCTTCTTGCAGTGCCAGTTTCTGCTCTTACCCTGGCCATGCTCAGTAGCCAGTTTGATCTCAACACAGGAATTTATTACACAAAAATCAACCCTCTAAATGAGCAAGGAAATCAAAACCCCCTGCTGGTTATCGAGAAGAGCCAAAGGAATGATAATTAAATCTAGACTACATTTATCTAGGGTCAAATTCAATCCCAAGTGAAAAAGTTTATTCCTGGCTAAGGAGGCAGAGGGATAAGAAGTCCTGGAGCTGTAAAAAGCCCAGCTCATTACCCCCCAGCCAGTTTGGGAAGCAGGGAACCACCACTTCCCTGCCATGACTGAGGATTCTGAAGGAGGATGAACTGCTCAGTAAGTTTTACTCCAAAGCAGCTCCTCAGTTCATCCTGCAATTTCCTCATTCCCTGCTAGCCCAGCTTTCAGAGTGTAACTTCTCTCCCGGTTTCTGTCTGTCCCTCACCAGCACATCCCCTCACATTGTGCCTGCAACTGCTCTCACCTCTCACCTCAGCAGCTCGGATTATTTCATTGGCCTGCCTTGGCCTCTCCCCATTTCCACATTACAGAGTGAAGTGTGATGGATGACTGAAGGCAATTTTGTATTAAAAAATTTCACTAGAGCACTGAAAAATGAGACTCTCATTGCTGAAGCACGTTAGTGTAAGAGGACAGATCTGTGTCATTTCCATGAATCCCAGTACTGCTGAATTTTTATTTTTTTTTAATAAACAGCTGATGTACTTTTTCTCCCAACGTAACCTGGCACCACTAGGGAAGCTCTATAGCTGCATCTCTACTAAAGAACACAACTGAGCAGCCTGACATCAGGCCTGGCATAGTGTTTTAGAAGGGTTTTCAAAGGCCTGCAGCTCTTTTTGAAAGGCTTGTGTTCTCTATTTTCTCTGAGTCTGCAACTGAAACATTTGAGAAAAATATGTTTATACAGCTAGTTCTTTCATGAGCTTTTAGAAGTTTTCTTTTTGTCAAAAAATACATTTGAAGTCTTTATCAGCAGTAGATAATAAAATTCTATGTAAAACCTATTTTTGCTTCCAGATATTACTTATCCCTTGTGTGTTGCTCCTGGTTGAACTCCGGGGACTTGCCTGTACATTTGGCTCAGGAAATAAGGAGATAAATAAACCCCTATTGCCTCGGGTTGGATTTAAAAACAGAACAGAACAAACGTCCTGTGTTGGAAGAGGCAGAGAGGGACTGGTGTGTGTGTGACTGCTGGACAGGACGGTCACAGGGGCGGCACTTCTGGCAGAGGACGCAGGAACTGTGGAATCTCCAGGGCCAGGCAGGGCTCAACGAACAGCGCTGGGCTCTCACCGTGGTACCCAAGCCCAGCACTGGGGATGCAGCGAGGGATGGTGCCCAGTGCTGCCTCACAGCCCTTCGTCCCAACAGCCTGGAAAAGCAGCGCTCACCTCCCCCTCCCTGCCAGCAGCTCTCGGGCACCCGAGGGCCCCAGGGACCCTCCCCAGCCCTCTGCTGGGCTCCACCTCCCTCCCTCCTCCACAGAATCCTCTGCATCCCACGGAGCCGTGCCTGGAACACCGAGGGAGCTCTGCTGGGTTACACACAACTGGTGAGGAACCCCCTGAGGCCCCTGGGGGGCTGGGAAGAGAGAGCCAGCACAACAAAAGCACTCAGCTGATACTGTCCGATAGCAGCAATTAAAGAGCATAGGAGTAATTAAATAATAATTAAAGCAGATGATGCTACCCACTTTTGTTTTCCCTGCGAGATCATTAGAACTGGCTTCACTCACTCTCTCTCCCCAAGGTGCTCAATGGGCTTGGTTTTTGCAGAACTACTTAAAGGGAAGAAAACACACCAGCAGTGTTAATTAAAAAGCCATGGATTTTGTGTTGTGCACTGGAAATGGTGTTGCTGCACTGCCAAACACCACCTTTCAAATAATAAACCACAACTCACTGGAAACTTTCTTGGCATAAAGAAAAAAAAATACATCCAAAGCAGAAATGGCAATCAAACCATGAAAATGCTTTAAAGCCCCTGATGTCTCCCATCAACAGGAGGAATGTGCTGCTATGGTCCAAAGAACTGGAAGCTGAGGGACTAATTTTTGGCTCCAGCCTACAAGCAAAAGTTTAGATGAAAGCTTGCACTGCACGAGGTGGATCTAACAGGTTTGTGTTTAAGCAGCTTTTTACAGGATAGGAAATATTCACATTCTACTTCCTGATGGTGAAAATGACTGTGTTAAAGCAGGCTGGAGACCACAGAGATGCCTTGTGCAGGGTGTTCCTCTCGACACTCAAATCTTTTACCAGCCTGGTCATTTTAGAGCCAGTTGGCTTTTCTGCTGCAGTTCTCAGTTACTTTCATAGAAGGCAGCAAGTCAGCAGCAGCTGCAAACAGCCCCCAGCTCAGGAGCTGTGGGTCAGGCAGTGCTCTTTTCAGGGGGTGGAGTGTTAAAGGAGCTGGTGCTCCCTGCTCCAGCAAGCCTCTGTGCCTTGGCCGCATCATTCCCAGAGCTGCATCACTGGATGGAAACAGGATAGGAAATTGCTCCCACACTTTGTACCATGCCCAACCAGCCAGCATGGCTGAGAGAATGAGAGAAAACTAACTTTTTTCGTGGTTTTTTTGCGTCTCTGGTGGAGGAAGAGTCATTTAAAGCAATGATTTCTCCAGGAAAGCAGAATCTCCCTGGAGTCAAGGCTTTTCCAAGAGGAAAAACCAGCAAAAGGCTCTTTCATGCCTCGCACTCCCTCTACGAACGCAGTATAGTCCTCTCTTTTCTGTCCTCAACTGGCTCCTAAGTGCAGATGAACTAAATAAAAATATTGCAATATGCACCCAGATGTTCTCCTAGAGAAACTGATGCAAACCTTCCTGACAGCAAGCTGCACTGGTTGTTTTAATTACTTATTTTCTTCTTTACTTAATTACTTATTAACTTATTTCCTGCCATCAAGAAACTGGGGGT